>JALMGA010000004.1:112334874-112659874 GCA_023333525.1 Aspidoscelis tigris stejnegeri | reverse complement strand
AATAAAAAGCTCAAACAAACAATGCTAGGGTTCGAATCTGTGTGCATAATCTAGACATTTGTCCAGCAAGTGTGCTGGGTAAGTGTTCCCTGATAGATTGTCAGGGTTGATTTAATGCTCTGACTCAGAGGCCCTGAAAAAAGAAAAACTGGACTGGAAATCTACAACATTGATGTCCTTTAATATAAGGCCAAGTACAGAGGTTACTTGACTCCATTTCAGCAAACACTGTCCTCCAGCAAGCATCTAGTATCAGTATCTCCCTTTCATTAATTATTTTGATCTAACAATACAAGCTTCAGAATCATATACAAGCAGGCAGCATTAATTTTATAGCACATAGCTAACATACCTAATGCAAGTATCTTATTTTGGATCAGCACACACAGGGAAGGACGGACGGATTATTTTGATTTGTAAATATTATAAAACATTAAGCAACGAAAGAGAAGGACATGCTATATATGCCAAGCATCTGATGAAACTGATTCAAACCAATGCCATAGTCTGATGCACTGAGCAGAAGATTTTGCCACAGCACATTACATACAACATGTTGTCTTGTTGCTCCATTTACAATATCAGATTATCGAAAAAGTGACTTACTAATATGATCTGTTGTTCCTTGTGTGACTTCAAAAGTTTCTCTTTTTAACCTGTCTCCTGCATGGGTGGCACTAGCAAGCATATAGCTGTTTGCCACCTTAGTTTTATAAAGTGCCACTCAAGAAAACCCCTGCAGAAATCTGGCCAATGCCATAAATGGAAATGCCCCTCTTCCTTACCTCCTCTTTTCCCCCGTTTCTTCACCTCTTCCTCTCTCCATTCCTCTCTGTTCTTCCTCTCACGCTCTTTTGACCTCAAACTAGTCCAAGCACCCCTCTCCCTCAGACTACACCCAATTTTTAATCCAGCTTCAATCCACATCCCCCTTCCTTAGCTCTCACAACCACACAGGCTTCACAGTGTCTGCTTTAGGAAGGACAGGACAGATTGTCAGCCTCCTTCTTCCCCTAAGGATGGCAAAGCAGCATAAGACTTTTATGCCGGTTAGGAATCCTGAAGGGAAGGGAACTCAAAGCGGCTGAAAAACCTGCTGTTCTTCCCCCGCAACAGAAACCCTGTGAAGTAGCTGGGGCTGTGAGAGCTCAGAAGAGAGCTAGCCCAAGGTCACCCAGCTGGCTTCAAGGGGGAGTGCGAAATCCAAGCCGGTATTCGCAGATAACAAGAGCCCAGCTCCCTAACCACTACACAAAATTGCTTTTTTATTTTCTTTTAAAGGCCATTTTTGCAGGGAAAAACAGTCTATCCTCCTCCCTTACCCACAGAATGACCCAGTGGGTTCTTTAGCACTTTATCTGGGGAGTGGAATATCAGTATTAAGAGAAGAGCTTGTTCCTCTTAAAACAAAAGGGGAAGAGATCTGTGGCTGAGCGAGGAGAACAGGACATTTTGTCAGCCCCTCTGAGTTCCCTGTTTGGTTCTCATAACCTCAATAAATGATAACAGCAAATGACAGGAATTATACAAAAGAAGAAGAGTTGGCTTTTCTACCCCAATTTTCTCACCCATTTAAGGGGACCCAAACCTGGCTTTGGGAAGCAAGGAAGAAAGGCGTGGGCTTTCTACCCCAATTTTCTCACCCATTTAAGGGAACCCAAACCTGAGGCATTTCCGCACTGGATCGCGTTCGAAACCGAACGCGTTCAGGCGGAAAGCTTAAGCCAGCTTCGGGCGCTTTCCCCGTTCACACACAGACACGCCAGAACGCGTGTAAACGCGTTCCGGAGCGTCTGGGTGCGAAAGGGGAAAGCGCCCGAAGCTGGCTTAGCCGGCAAACGCCGGCCAGGGGCGCGCCGGCAGCCGCGGAGGCAGATCGACAATCAGCTGTTTGAGAAACAGCTGATTGTCAAAGCCGCGCGGCGTCGGAGGCGCGCCGGCAGCCGTTCGGGAGACAGAAGAAGCGCGAACGCTTCTTCTCCCGAACGGCTGCGGACGGCTCGTCCGCGTTGGAACGCGTGTAGAGCACTTCGAAGTGCTCTACATTTCGAACGCGGAAAAGCCAGCTGCGGACACGTCGGGACGCAAGCCGCGCGCGGCCAATGCGGATGACGTGTCCACAGCTGGCTTTTTCGCGTTCCGTTTTCCCCCGTGCGAAAACGTCTCTGGCTTTGGCAAGCAAGGAAGAAAGGCGTGGGCTTTCTACCCCAATTTTCTCACCCATTTAAGGGGACCCAAACCTGGCTTTGGCAAGCAAGGAAGAAAGGCGTGGGCTTTCTACCCCAATTTTCTCTCCCATTTAAGGGGACCCAAACCTGGCTTTGGGAAGCAAGGAAGAAAGGCGTGGGCTTTCTACCCCAATTTTCTCACCCATTTAAGGGGACCCAAACCTGGCTTTGGGAAGCAAGGAAGAAAGGCGTGGGCTTTCTACCCCAATTTTCTCTCCCATTTAAGGGGACCCAAACCTGGCTTTGGGAAGCAAGGAAGAAAGGCGTGGGCTTTCTACCCCAATTTTCTCTCCCATTTAAGGGGACCCAAACCTGGCTTTGGGAAGCAAGGAAGAAAGGCGTGGGCTTTCTACCCCAATTTTCTCACCCATTTAAGGGGACCCAAACCTGGCTTTCGCAAGCAAGGAAGAAAGGTGTGGGCTTTCTACCCCAATTTTCTCTCCCATTTAAGGGGACCCAAACCTGGCTTTGGGAAGCAAGGAAGAAAGGCGTGGGCTTTCTACCCCAATTTTCTCTCCCATTTAAGGGGACCCAAACCTGGCTTTCGCAAGCAAGGAAGAAAGGCGTGGGCTTTCTACCCCAATTTTCTCTCCCATTTAAGGGGACCCAAACCTGGCTTTGGGAAGCAAGGAAGAAAGGCGTGGGCTTTCTACCCCAATTTTCTCACCCATTTAAGCGGACCCAAACCTGGCTTTGGGAAGCAAGGAAGAAAGGCGTGGGCTTTCTACCCCAATTTTCTCTCCCATTTAAGGGGACCCAAACCTGGCTTTGGGAAGCAAGGAAGAAAGGCGTGGGCTTTCTACCCCAATTTTCTCTCCCATTTAAGGGGACCCAAACCTGGCTTTGGGAAGCAAGGAAGAAAGGCGTGGGCTTTCTACCCCAATTTTCTCTCCCATTTAAGGGGACCCAAACCTGGCTTTGTCAAGCAAGGAAGAAAGGCGTGGGTTTTTCTACCCCAATTTTCTCACCCATTTAAGGGGACCCAAACCTGGCTTTCGCAAGCTAGGAAGAAAGGCGTGGGCTTTCTACCCCAATTTTCTCACCCATTTAACGGGACTCAAAGCGGCTGACAAAGGTTTTTTGTTCTTCTACTCTTCAACCCGTGAGTAGAAGCGGCTCTGAGAAGTAAGAAGGGAAGGGAGGGAGGAAGGAAAAAAGGAAGGAGCTTTGGTGAAAGGCTGTGGCCTGCTGGTCGGGCCGAAGCTGCCTGTGGCGTTACTCCGCCCCCGCCGGCACCAGGGGAAGGGGAATGGGCCTCGCTGCAACTGCGAGCTGATCCCTGGCGTTCCCTCCGAGCTGATCATGCCTGTTTGTGCCTCGGGCCTGCTACCGACGGCACCGGGAGAGTCTGCCCTCGCCGGCCGGCTCGGTGCTCCCTTCAAGCCAACCACGTGGCTGGCCCTGTCCAGGTGTTCCACACCTTGCCGCCAACGGCGCTGGGTGAACAGCCAGGCCAGGCTGGGATGCAGCAGGAGGGGACAGGGCCCACGCCTTACCTTCTCCTCGGAACACCATCTGCAATAGTAATGGCGCCACAAGCTTCGTCATTATGTGTTGTGGAGAGAGGAGGGGCCGTGGGCTTTTCTTTTCACTTTAGATCACCCGATTGGTTCGTTCGCTGAACCCAGGGCAAGCTTATTTTCCACGTCTCCTCCAATCTAAATACAGAATATTTTTTAGCCATTTTTGTTATTGGCCAGAGCAACTCTATTTCCCTCTATATCAGGGGAGGGGTTTCACTCACGTTAAGGGGTCCGGCGCACCCCTGCGCGCCTTAAAGGCACCACGACTGTGTTTTAGGGGTATTTTGAAGATTATTTGGACAAAAAATGGAATAAATAAACACCTTTTTTTTCTGGTGTTTTTTTTCTGTTTTTGCTTTTAAAACACTTCTTCCTTAATGCTGTGTGAACACTACAGCACTATCGGGGCAAATATGTCATGAAACAGGTGGGCGTTCACCCCGTGTAGGGACCAGCCCCTTTCCAGATTGGTTAAAGCACCTGATCCATATTCACCAGAGAAGTCACAATTCAGCCTGATAAGATGTAGCAATTCACCCACTCCACACTTCACACAGATAAGAGGCCTTTTCATATGAGGGGGTTTTGAACACGGGGAGAACACGCGGCTACGCTGTCAGGGGCGGCCAGATCCATTCTGGGCCGCCCCAAGCATCCCCATGTGCTCTCCATACGTTCCGTTTTCAGAACAGAAAAAATGCATTTGGAACGCATCCTTTGCCTGCCAGCGCAGATGGCGAACTGTACTCAAGGCCGAAGCGTCCTGAGGCGCTTCACCGTACTGCGAAAACGCCTCAGACAACGAAGTTTCAGTTTATCCTTCCCCTCACTTTCTCCTTGCTGGGAAGCATACACTGAAGGCGCCTCTTTTGCCTTGCTCAGCCTTGGGAAGGAGAGAAGCACCTCCCCCAAGCCCCACCGGTGACCGAGTGCACATGTGTGTATCCAGCTGGGTGAGCGGGCACACAACTCTCTCTCTGCTGCCGCTTTTTCACTTCTCTGCAACTGCCCAGACTCCTTTGCCTTGCAGAGCCTGGGCATTTGCGGAGAAGCAAAAATGCACCAATCCTGAGTTTATGTGTTTGTGTGTGTGTATACCAGCTGGTGCTGCTGGTGATGGGGAGGGGAGGAGAGTGAAGGGGAGGAAGAGGTATGTGTGTTTGTGTGTGCCTGTGTATGCGCAGGACTGCCAGGGGCGCACACTGGAGGCGCCTCCTTTGCCTTGCTTCTCTCCTTCCCTGGTCATGTCTTTTGCAAAACTATAAGGGAAGGGAAAAGGAGAGGGGAGGGGGGAGCTGCAATTCCCCACCCTCCGCCATGTCACTGCATGATCCAATCAGCAAGCAGGGGGTGGGGCTCCACCTGGCAAGAGGGGGGAAGAAAAGATTCCCTTTCCCTAATATAATTCTGAACCATTTTGGGTGGGGACAGCAGAGGGGTTCATAGCAATTTAAAGCCACTGAAGTGGGGACTGCCAGAATCCATTTGAATTGCTTTTTTTCCCTTTTTAAACCGTTTTAAGAGGCATCAGTGGAAACAAGCCCATTGCTTTTCAAATAAGCACTGATTTATTTTATAATAGCCAACGATTTTGAGGCTGAATATGAGCTTTTTATTTTCCTTATTTCCTATTTTATTCTAACAATAAACTTCAAGTGTTCTATTTGACATTCAAGAGTCAGTCTGCTGTTTTATGGGAGCCTAGTGCTCAGGCGGATAAAGCAGGGTGCCACTAAGGAGTTTTAATGTAGATCCTCTGAAGAACTGGCGCTAGTTGACGTGCTCGCCTGCTCGCCTTCAGCTTGTGTCACTCTGGGAGAGGACTGGGAACGAGCGGGTAGGTGGCCTCATTGCAAATACCAATTCAGAAAAATCAAAGGACTTCATGATGTACCATCTTTTTACACAGTATGGAACGATTTCATAAATTATATCTCTAGAAACAGAAATATAACCATTCCTAGTTATAATCCACTAAAATATTGGTTAGGAATGAATATCACAAGTCAATCCACTGTTTCCTGAGTGCACTGTGTAATGCCCCCCGCCGTGTCTCCTGACTCCAGCTCCTCGGAAGGGGAGGAGGAGGAGGAGGAGGCAGGCACACCCACACCCACGCCTGCACCCCCGACATTGACAGGGGCAGACGATGCCGGCCCAAGCACCAAGGACCCTGCCCGTGAGGAGCGTGTGAACTCCTCCCCAGGTGAGAGCGATGAGGGAGTGGCTCGCCCCCTCCCACAGGTGTTGCGCAGGGAGAAGCAAGTCACGCGCCGCTCATCTAGGCTTAGACACCTGCAGAGGAGAGGGCGTGACACAGCTTCCCCTTCTTAAGGAATCGGGCGGCGCCCAGACTCTGTTGCAGACAACGCCGTGCAACCCCGCCGTGTTTCCCTGAGCTGTGTTTGACCCTGGACTGACTGGACTTCCCCGACCTCTGGACCGCCTCACCGACCTGCCGAAATCTGTACTCCCCTGAACTTGGACCGGACATTGACCCTGAGTAAGCCATTCCCGTAGGGCAGAGCTGCGTGCGTGTGTCTGCCTCCGCACCCTGGCCCCCCAGGACACGACACACTGTTTCTTAGTTGTTGTTACTGTATTTTCATTGTTATTTCTGAAATCTGTTCTATTTATTATAATTCTTATAAATATTTAAACCTTACAATAGAAATGTATTCTTTAAACCCTAAAAAAAGGAAATCAATTTTAAATTAATCAGGTGTTTTATACCAATTCTTCATGCTTTCCTTGACATCAGACATACGACTTTTCTGGACTTATGGTAAACCAGTACAATGTGAGGTCTGGACCCCTTCTGCAATTCCCTTCTACACTCTGGCGGTACTACCTTCTAGAGTGCTCCATCCACATTGACAGCAATGTGCAGGTGCTACTGCATCTAAACCACTTTGAACGCACTTTCTTCTCAGTTTGTGTAGGCACAGCCACAGAATGATTTTATTCATCATTCTCTCCATGTTTCTAATTCCATAATTTCAAAATTGGGGAGAGTAGTGGAAGTGGAGTGAAGACATGAAGGAAAATATCCCCTGAAGTCCAATTAAGTGAAATAATCACAGGATTATGAATATAGTAACATTTATACAAACAAAAGGGTAGCCATATTTTGGAATGCAGAGAGTTTCAGGTTTGAGCCCCAGCATTTTCCAGAAATATTTGAATATGCCAAAATACAGTACAACCCCATATCCACTGATTCAGTAACTGCAGTTTGTTATCCATGGTTACCGGATCAGCCCCTCTTCCCCCTTACTGTGACCTGCTGCCACCACCACCATCAGGGACTGCTCCCTACTGCCACCACCAGGTCCCTACCCTCACCAGGTCCTCCTCCAAGCACTCACTAAGCCCAGGTGGGGCTGGCTGGTGCGCTAGGGCTTGTGGTGGTGGCGGTGGTGGTGATGGTGGCGGCGGCAGCTAACCTGCCTGCTACCATTAGAGCTAGCAAGCTCCCTGCCTCTGCTGCCAGCACAAACCAAAGCCACCACCGGCCTGCTTTTGGCCAACTGCCTGCTTGCCGCTGGGGCTTGCCAAAGCTGCCGGAAGTTGAAGCTGCCACCACTGGCGGAAATCGAAGTTGCCTCCTTAAATTGAAGCCACTGCTGCTGGAAGCCAAAGCCACCTGCATGCCTGGTAGAGCAGTGGCAGAGAGTTAGCTAGTTAGCAGAAGAAAACCAGCAATGGCTTCAGCCATCAGCCTGCCTCACTGCTAGTTAGCTTGCGGCAACTGCAGCAGTAGGCTAGCTAGCTAGCAACAGCCTAGCTAACAGCGGCAGAAAGCCAGCAGTGGCTTTGAGAAGCATTGGGAAGCCAACAGCAGCAGTGTTTGTGATTATCCACAGTTTCATGTATCCACAGGAGGAACTGGAACATATCCCCTCTGGATAGAGCGGTTTGACTGTATTTGAAAACTACTTATCTACCAAATCACAAAACATACATGGATCTGTGGGACAGCAGGAAGCTGAATCCAGACAAGACAGAGGTGCTATGTGTCACAGGGTCTTGGGTCTGTGTAGTTGGGAGATACCCTGTTCTTGACGGAGTTGTAATGCCCTGGAAAGGACAGGTGCATAATTTGGGGGTACTGCTGGACTCAGCGCTGGCGCTTCAAGCTCACGTGGATGCTGTGGCCAGGAGCGCCTATTCCCAACTATGGCTACGTCAACTGAAACCTATTTTGGACAGAGACGACTTGGCCACAGTTATCCATGCTCTGGTAACCGCTAGATTGGGCTATTGTACTGCACTCTGCATGGGGCTGCCCTTGAAGACAATTTGGATGTTGCACCTAGTGCAAAATGCAGCCATTCGCGTGCTGACTGGGACAGCTAGCCGGATGCATATCGTATGGGTTTTAGAAGGGCTGCATTGTCTGCCAATTCACTATCAAGCCCAATTCAAGGTGTTAACTCTGACTTACAAGGCCCTAAATGACTTGGGCCCCAAATATCTGAAGGAATGCCTTCTGCCATATTGACCTGCAAGTACCTTAAGAACATAACAGAAGCCCTGCTGGATCAGACCACAGCCCATCCAGCCCAGCATCCCATTGCACACAGTGGCCCACCAAATGCTCATGGGCATTTCAAGCAGACACAAGGACAAACCTTTTCCTGCTCTCAAATCCCAGGAAATGGCCTTAGAAGTATCCTGCTCCCCACCCCCCAGCCTTAAAGATGCACCTAGGCATCCATTCTAATAGCCATTGATGCATTTGTCATCCATAAACTTGTCTAATCCCTCCTTAAAGCCATCTAGGCTGGTAGCTGTCACCACCTCTTCCGGCAGCAAATTCCATAAGCCCATGACCCACAGGGTGAAGAAATAGTTCACCTCGTCGGATCTGATTCTCCTACCCATCAGCTTCATAGATGTCCCCTGGTAGAACCCCTGGGGTTGTGTGATTGAGAACTGTTCTCTATCCACCTTTTCTATACCGTGCATAATATTATATACTTCAATCAGATCTGCAGGGGAAGCCCTCCTGGTTGTCCCACTGCTTTCAGCAGTAAGGTGGGTGGGCACCTGGGAGAGGGTCTTCTCAGTAATGGCCCCCAGGCTATGGAATAGTGTCCCCCTTGAGGTCTGTCAGGCCCCTTCTTTGATCATGTTCAGGAAGGCAGTGAAGACACATCTCTTCACTCAGGCCTTCGGCTAAATGTTGGTTATTCCCCCCCCCCCACTGCAAATACTCCTCTTTAAACTGATATTGTGTTGTTTCTTAACATGTTGGATTTTAAATGTTGTGATGGCTACTATTGTTTTAATATAGATCTTTTGATATGCTGGATTTAAAAGTTGTTACCTGCCCTGAGACCTTCAGGTATAGGGCAGGACAGAAATATAAATAAATAAATAAATAAATAAATAAATAAATAAATAAATAAATAAATAAATAAATAAATAAATAAATAAATTGTGAACGGTAAGATCTGCATGATACCAAAATGGTGTGATAGGAATGTTCAACGGGCACAGGGATCCCATATCCCTGACCCAATGAGCAAACATCCTACCCTATATGGGTGGAAAGCACTATCAACAGCCCTTTCCTGGCAGAGCTGGAGAGAGAAGGCACTCAGGAAACACTTCCTCCACGCTGCTTTCTTTTTGCCTCTGTGCTGACCTATCTGGAAGCACTTCCTGCAATCTGCAAGGCACAGTCTTGTTTCAGAGGCTACAGAAAATGACCAGCTTCCTCAACCTTTTAAAAACACTCCTGGGCAAAAACATCAAAGCCAGGGAATGAAAGTTCCCTCGCTTTGAAGGTCTTGCTGCCACAGGTTGGAAGGAAGCATGCAGGTCCTCCGGTAATAGAAATGTCAGATTTTCTCTTGTCTAGAATTTTATTCAACACAACATTGAAAGAGCAAGAAACAGAACTTAAAAAAAAATAATTTACTTAAAATTATGTCACTGGTAATGCTATTCTAATTATGTTCAGTGGCTAGAAAGAAAACAAAGTTGCAAAACAATCTCCTCCAGCCCCTAAACTACCTTTCAATTTTCACTCTGTATGGAGTTCAGTTTAGCTACTGGTCACCAGTGTCTTGTGAGAGTAAAATAACTCCAATCCCTTTTTCATACATGCAGTAAAGATATTAAGGAAATGAGGGGACCATGAATGGGGACAGCTGGACATCAGGTTTCCTGTTTGGCCTGTGACACCGGGAACCTCCCAGTATCCTGAGACTAGGATAGAAATAGGAAGCTGCCGCTAGGCCTGAGATTAGAATTTCAAGAAATGGGCCACAGCTAAACACACTGAGGATCACAGTCCGAGCAAGCTTCTTTTGTTAATTGAAACACAGATTTTAAATATTTCACAAAAGAAAAGTAGATTCTTTTCTGTTTACTCCATTATATCAAAATAAACAGGATTCCAAAAGCATGGAAATCAATGGGATCATGCAAAGAAAACTCCCATTTCTACCCTACAGTTTGTAAAAATAGCTTCCACTTCCTGAACCCAGGCACTAGTTGCATAAGCAACGGAAAGGTGTACACTGTTTAATTAGAAATAAAGCAAAACACCTTGCTAAATTAAAGCAGCCATTTTGAATTAAGTCACTGACAGGAGGCCTTTTCGCACTACAGCTAAGGCCGTATCCCCATTACAACCTTGGGTCTATTCGCACTTGGCTTTATTCTGGAATATATCTTGGAATAAGCGTCTGCTGTCCACATGCTAGTGCAGCCTATAGGATGCCCCAGATGAGGCCTGCCACAGTCTGCATTAGCATGTGGACAAGAACACCCTGTCCTGAGATATATTCCAAAATACAGCCAAGTGTGAATAGGCCTCCTATCTCAATTTCAAACTGTTTTCAATCCTGTAAAGATAGTGATTTCACTGAAAAAATCCACCCCTCAAAACAGCCACTGTAAAAATCCACTCCTTAAAGCTACACTGTAGTGATCTAACCACTTCACACCTTATAACAATGTTGCAAATTTGCACAATTCTAACTCTTTGAAAGTTCTGACCTTTAGAAAGGAAAAAGAAAGTAAAGCAGCTTGAGATTCTGTTTTAAAGGCTGTGGCTGTGAAGGGAAGTGTTCCCAGAGTGTCCATTACCTGCCTAGGTGTGAATGGAAAACTGTTCTCCACGCATTCTGGATGAAAAGGCTAGCCCAAGGGCGTGGCGCCCCTCCCAGGCCTGTCTGGATTAGGTCCTGCTGGACCCAGGGGTGGGTAGTCCTGGCGCAGTCCCTTCCTGGTCCCTGTGAGTTCTAGGCAACAGGATCATGTCCTCTAGGGCCTGCAGGGACCCCCCCTGGGCACCCCCTATCAGGATGGGCCTAAAGGGGAATGCCCGCGTGGGCACGCAATACCTATCTCCTCCTTGCCGGCTTCCGAAATGGCAAGCCGAGTATGTCTGTGTGGGCCAGGCGCTCTCTGATTGGCTACAGAGCAAGCCAATCAGACCAAGTCCAACCTCGCAGCATGCCACTGGTACTATGCCAACGGTATGATGCGGAGGGTGGTACATGGTACAAAGTGGTATCATCTGCAGTGTAGTGTGATGTGTGGTGTGATGTGTGTGTGATTTGTCGCATCATACATTGCACCGCACATCACACCATGCTGTGGATCATACCACTTCGTGTGTCCCCCTCCGCATCATGCCATCAGAGCCAATCAGAGAGTGCCCGGCCCGCACAGGCGTACTCAGCTCGCCATTTCAGGAGCCGGCAAGGACTAGGTAGGTGTGTGTGTGTGCGTGTGCACACGCGTGTGTGTGCGTGTTCCCCTTTATGCCCATCCTCGTGGGGGGCGCCCAGGGGGGTCCCTGTGGGCCATAGGGGACATGATCTTGTCCTCTAGAACTCACAGGGACCAGGGAAGGGACTGTGCCAGGACTGCCCGCCCCTGGATCCAGCAGGACCAAATCTGGACAGGCCTAGGGAGGGGCCTGCAGCTGTCAGGGAGGGAGGCTTGTAAACGCTTCCCTCCCTGGATGGCTGGGATGAGGCCAGAATGCGCTGGGCCACGTGTAGAGTGCAATTAAGTGGCGGACACGCTGGGCCTCGCTGGGGTGGTTTAGAATGGAACCACTGGCCCAAAGGAGCGAAAGCTCCACCCTGGCATATCTTCCACATGTGCCAAAAGGCCTAATGGGAAAAGGCCTAGGATCTTCACAGAGGCCTCACAGCACTAACTCAGCAGCAAGCGCTCAGGGTCTGCTTGGGTCTGCTTCCTTTGGCTGAGTTAATCTGTTGGCTCACATGGGCCCACATGCAGCCAGTTACATCCTGCTAGAAGTGCTGTCTAGACCACTTTAACTGGAAAGCAGGAGTAAGCACTCCCAAAACACTTATCCAACTCTTTTGGCAGCCATTTTATGCTGCTGCTTGGACCACCAGTTCATTTTTGGGGGGTTCACAGAAGTGTATGCAACATAGATTTTGAACTATACGCGCTTCTGGGTTAGACGTATATGAGTCACATGACAGGAGAACAAAAAGGACATCATGTGCATATGCTCTTCACCAGAGCTCTCACTAGAGGTGTACTAATTGCTGATTAGGTGTGGAGCACAAAGCTTCACTCCAGACTTATTGCAAGCATCCGGCGGTGCGACCATTGGCTCTTTGGCCAGCTCACTGCGTGCGGCGGGTGGGGAGCGCATTGTCTGCACATATGTGGTCATGTTGCCAGCTGGGACTGATTCCCAGCACCTTGCCCACATGCAGCTGCGTTGCCAGCATCTCACACAGGCACAACGCAGCTGCAATTGGGCAGGCTGGCTGGGGACCGATCCCCGGGGGTGGGGGGGGAGGGTGTATGTGTCCCCAAACATCACTGGGATCAGTCCCAGCCATCCGCATTGGGCTGCATGTGACACGGCTGGCGGCAGCTGATCGAGCCACCAAGGAGGTGGACCCTGGCTTTCATGGTGGCGGCATGGACAGTCCACAAAGGACCATTCGCTTTTCTGGCCAGTGGGAACGTCCCTCACCGGCCAGAAATGTGAGTGGCCCTCCTGTACCTGGCGTGCATGGCAACCTACAAGGGTAAGTGCTGAGAGGCCTTATAACTTCTGAAAGTTTAGATCACCAAAGAAGCCACAGAATAACAAGCCACAGAAGGCATTATTTTCTCAAGACCTTGATCACACTGAGCTAATTTTGCCTTTGCAAATACTGTGTCATCCGACTGAAGCAACTGGGAAAAATCTGTGCGTTGGGAGCACAAAATCCACAGTGTGTGTGCACGGCCTGCACATTTGCATGCAAATACATGGGCAGATTAAGAAAGTTCTTCAAAATCCCAGTTCTAAAAACATCAGGCAATCAAGAACTACTGGAGGTAACAGCTAAGGCTTCCCAGGCACCAGTTTGGAGACTTTTTCCTGTCTTGCTTACCCGTCCCTTGTATTTTTCAATAAGAACAACTGGTTTCGGCCCCTTTTACACTGGACTGAGGAACCTCAGGTGACCTCCAGGTGACCTATAGGATAGTTTTAGAATCATAGAATCATAGAATAGAATCACAGAATGGTAGAGTTGGAGGGGACCTCCTGGGTCATCGAGTCCAACCCCCTGCTCAAGGCAGGATCTCCTAAACCATCTCAGCCGGAATAGAATCATAGAATGGTAGAGTTTTCTGTTTTCTGTTAAGGGTGATGGGGGAAATAATGTTTGTTTGTTTTAAAACTCCTTGTATGATTTAGCTTTGTATAAGTAGGCAGCCAACTACTCTTTTTGCTGGAATACCATAGGACGAAAGTGGATATCATTTGCTTTATATGTGTGGAAACTCAGCGCAGCGAGATCCTTTCGGGCCCATTTTAATTCATCCGCACGCGGGGTGGGGAAGCTTGTCTCGCCGTTGTGGTCAGGACGCGGATGCTGCCTCGCGGACTGCCTGGCTGACCGGACGGGGCCGGCGGGAGGGCTGCGGCGGATGCCAGGAGAAGTGCGCGCGGCGGCGGCGGCGGCGGCGGCGGCACCAAACGCGCGCGCAGGGGCGTCCGGAGGGGGTCGGGTCGGGTCGGAGCGAGGAGCGCCGCCGCGGACGCGCGTCTTCCAGCTCCAGAGCGTGGGCGCAAGAGACGTGCCGAGCCTCTCCGTGTCCGAGGAGGGGATGGGCGGCGGAAGACAAGTGAGTCTCTGGCGGGGCTTCGGTCCAGGCTGAAGCGGGATGCCCGAAGTGAGCGCCTTTGCGCGGCGTGTTTCTCGCGTGGATTTCATGGGGGGGCCATAAGCGAGCGGCACACCGGTCAGTGTCGGAAAGAGGCACAGGGAGATCCCAGTGGTCATGGAAATGGCCGCTTTGTCCTCCCCTCCGCCTTCCATTTCCCGCGTGGAAGAAAGGGAAAGGGAACGGGGCTGAAACTTCGTCGCAGTTTCCTCGGGAGGGTCGAGAGGCGCTTTTGCGATGCTTGAACTGCAAGAGACCGTCGTGCAGTTTTCCCATTCGAGCTGCACGACACATTTATTCTTATTACTCGTCAGATACCTTTTCAGTCGAGGGTATCGATTCTTAGTTAATAATGGCTGTGCGGTGGACGCTGCTGAGCTGGCCCTTAGCGAACATGTTGGGCGTCGTCCCACGAGGAAGCTGGTCGAGCGTGGGCTGCGTGGCAGATGGTTCGCAAACAGTGTCTGTCGGTTCTTCCTCAACTGTCGAGGGGAGTCTGGAAGAGAGTTCTTCTTGGGGTCGAATGTCCTTAAAAACATTTGGCTTTGCTAGGTTAAAAAGCTGGATTGCAAAGAACTAAATTAACTTTAATAAGGAAAAACTGTAAAAAGCTATAAAACATTGAAATAAATGTACAGATATGGGATGGGGGTATATAGTTTGGCAACTGTAAACAAAATAGTTTGTAAAAATACCTAAGAATTTTAGTTAACCACAAACTAAATGGAAGGACCTTTTTGCATTTGGCTTTATTCTGGAAAATATCCTGGAATATCCCGCTGTTCAGATGCTATTCAGGCTACGGCAGACCCCAAGCGAGGCCTGTCAGAGTCTGCATTAGCATGCAGACCACAGATATATTCCACATATGTCCAAGTGTGAACAGGCTCAAGGTCAGTGGCATTATATTGCAGCACATTTTAAAAAAGCAATTCAATAAAAACTACAGTATAATCTTGATATTAATAATAATAATAAATGTTTATTTCTAACATGCTTTCCACCAAAGTATGGTGCAGAAGTACAATTTTAAATTACAGAGCACAAAATCCAAACTAATACTATAAAACCTGGTTAAAATGAAATAACCTCCCAGTATAACTTCTTCTGTCCCTAAGACGTATCTTATTCCAAGCTATCTACTACGGAGAGGGACTGACCCACAAGCTTAGGTTTCCATCCCCTTAACTACTTAAAGGTTGAATACTGTTCCCTGGAGTAAACTATATCAGATGTTAAAGAGAATGGTTTTCAGGCCCTTACGAAAGTTAACTGGCTCCTTTTCTTACCTAAGAGCTAGTGCCAGACTGTTCCAAAGATGTGGAACCAGGTCTTGAAAAGGTCGGAGCCTCAAGGTTGCAATGTGTGTATGGGATACAGCCAAATTCCTAGCTGGGGTGTACCAAGCCAATTTAGACCCTAGGTAACCTGGGCTGTGACCTCTAATGGCCTTAAATGCCAATACTAATATTTTACAGTAAGTTCTAGGGCAAGTTGGAAGCCAGTGCAACGTTCTCCTTGCAGCTGAAACATGGCCAAACCTAGACAAGTTCATCACTATTCTAACCGCTGTGTTTTGTACCAGGGTTAGAGGTAGTAAGGAGCTTACTTGGAGTCCTGCTAGGAGGCTGTTGCAGTAATCCAGTCTTCAGCCAACTAAAGCTTGTACCAGTGTCCAGGCTGTATCCATTGACAGATATTTCCTGATTTTTTGTATGTTATAGAAATGAAAATTACAGACTTTAGCTGTCTTCTCTATAAACGTTTGTAGAGACAATTGATCATCAAGCAGCATCCCAAGGTTCTTTGCTGCCAAGATAGGGGTCAGCAGGTCAACATCCTGGAGCTGGATGTCTGGGCAGGAGACTGGGACCCTTGGTCGGTCGGGTTGAAATACCAGGATCTCGGTTTTGTCCATATTTAATTGTAGATGATACGTTACCATCCACTTAGCAATGTTTGTAAGGGTTTCTGTGACCGAATCCCATGCTTGGGGGTCAAGGGAATCGAAACATTTGAAAACTGGAGTGCCATCTGCATACATGTAGTATTGGTACCCCCGTCTGTTAATAATAACCTGAATGAGCGGGTATAAAGAGTGAACAGCAGTGGGCTAAGGGCTGAGCCCTGTGGGACTCAGGGAGTGATGGCCAACCTTTGACACGCGTGTCACAGGTGACACGCCAACCCCTTTTGGGTGACGCACATGGTCACCCTGGCACCTGGGCATGTAGTGCTTGTTTGTTCTCGAAGTGTACGAAATACCAACTTTCAATTGAAGATTTAGCAAATGTAAAGAATTATTTGTTTTTGCTTTTAATAAAATACATATATCAAAAATATAACTTTTTTACTAGAGCTACAAATATCACAAAATTATGGATATTTCTAGATGTGACACAGCACCCGAGTTAAGCCATGTTTTCTTGCGAATTTTGACACTGAGCTCAAAAGCTTTGCCATCACTGCTGAGGTATCCCTTTGGACATTTACTGCAAAGGACCAGCCAGATAGAAAAGAGGTGAACGAAGCCAAGGGAGTTCGTGTTATCCCTAACGAATCAAGGTATGACAGCAGAATTTGGTGGCCCAGTGTGCCGAAGGCTGCTGACAGATCTAACAGAATTAGCATGATGGTGCGATGGTGAGCTTTGGCTACAAAAATTATGTTAAGGACATAATTAAGTTCCGTTTTGGTGGAGTGAGCTATTCGAAAGCCTGATTAATATGGATCAAATGCCTCTCATTCTGCTAAGTAGGAGGACAGCTGAGACAGAACCACTCTTTCCAGTATCTTTAATTCACACAAATGGTGGCATCTAAATTAGGCTTCTTTAGAATGGGGCGTAATATTGCATGCTTGAAGCACTTTGGGAAAATACCTTTCCTCAATGAACAGTTTACAAGGTATTTCTTAATGGAAGAAATAGATCCACTGTCTTTGGCGCTGATCAAATAAAGTCCCCTTTTCAGCGGATATAAACCAAGCAGAGTCTAGAGAAACATCTGGTGGAGGCACTCTGATCTAAGATCCTTCCTGGAGAAGGGCATCAGACAGAATGACCCAAATAGCCCCTTCCATTTCCATTATGTGTTCAGATGAGGTCTGTCAGGAAGGAAACAGGAGTTTACTAGTCGTATGTGTGGAGTGCCTACAGAAATAAGTGGGGATTCTTGCCTCTGAAAATTAGTCTTTGAACCAATACTGAAATCCTTATCTCTGCTCTGGCCTTGCCCATTGGGGTAACTAGCCATTCCCTGCTCCATCTGTATTAGCTGTCAGAAGTGGGAAATCTGATCCTTTCTGCACAGGTCCTTAATTGGGATTAAGGTCCTGTGTAGAAAAGTTGTAGGCCACATAGAACTGTATAGGTTAATGTGGCCACACCCCTGCTGGAACACTCCTTCTGCTTTCATTGGTGCCCAATGCCAGTCAGAAAGTTCCCGATTGAGGAAAGTTCCCAGGCAGAGTAGCAGGCCCACACAGAGTGCAGAGGAATGCCTCTGTGTTCTGGACAATGGGGGAGTACTTTTGGCCCTCAGAGGCTCCCAAGGCTAGCAATTCTTGTTCCCAGCACTTGGAGGTCTTCATACCTACTCTTGAAGTGCACATATACACTTCAAAGCCACGGCACAATGTCATGGGATGCTTAGCATTAGTACCGTCATGCAGACTGTGCTGATCGCACCCGCAGCATTCTGGGGGTGGGAACAGTGGGCTGGGCCGTTCTGGACTCGCTGATCCCGACTCAAAACAGGTAAGTGCAGAAAGGACCTCTGTTTGTCTTCTGAGCGACTTCTTGAATACCTACCATGAGTGCTGTAGTCCTCTAACATCTGGTAGGCCATATCTGGAGTGCTCTATTCTAGTTGGTGTAGTGTAACAAGAATTGGGACGAGGCATCTGTTCACTTTAGACAGGAATTACCTGCCAGGCCTGTAGTTAAAAAAAATCCTGTAACTGAAACCGTTGTAAGTAAAATTATGTGAAAAAGAAGTTACAAGCATAACTGAAAGCAGGCTCCCTTCAGCTGACAAATTCAGGACTTTTCTGGCTGGTTGGCGTGAGAGCGCTTCTTTTGCCTTTGGCTGTTAGGTGCACTTTAGTGAGTACCAAGAGGGGATCAGATCTTCTGAATGAACCGCATATGATTTCATACAAAAAGTTACGTGATATAAACTTACCAGCTTGTTAATTTTATGTTTTGTATTTGTTTCTCAATGTTATTTGTTAAGTGCCAAAGTGATAACAGCACTGATTGTAATATTATGTAATATATATGTAATAATACCTCCACCCCTTGTTAAGCAATTTTCCTCTGACCTATTTAAAATACAGCATGTTGTCTCTTCTCTTAAGATCAATGTATCTGGCGCACAGTTTGCACTTTTTATCCTGTCAGCTTTGCTTGGTTACACCGAGGAAGACTCAAGTCTCTTGAATTTTGACTGATGAAGTCCCCAAAATTCCTACTTTCTCACATTTCAATTTATATGGTCTGTTTCCGGTTTGGTTTTATGGAATCTTTGGCTGGATATCTGCACTGAAATGCAGGTGGCTTCTTCCCAGGCCCTTGAGGGCGGTGCAAGAGTAGCTGCTCCAGACAGCATCTCTTCATTTCCATTTCCGATCAAAGAGGCAGTGATCCAAAGCGCCTCCACTGAAGTCAGAAAACTCTACCTTCTTTGAAATTGGACTCTCTTGGTGATGACACTTGGGGACGGAGTGGGATAGAAATGTAAATAATAAATAACAAATAAATAATTGAGGCATCTATTGCCACCACATATAGAGATCCAGTGGTAGAAGACGTGTTATCAGATGCCTTGCTTGGTAAGTGGAGGCACAGCCTCTGTCGATGCAATAATAAAATAGCATAAGACAAGCTGTGAAGATACTGCAAAATAATTCCATGAGATAGAAAACGGCATAGTTGGAAAGAAGGCTGGCTACAATCGTTTCTCCTGACATAACATTTACCATGATCAGCAGGAACGTTTGTAGAGGGAGGAAGGGAAATTACATCAAGATGGCTTTCACTTCAAGTGCCCATGAACATTTTAAGTTGAATAACATTAGCAAATTATCTGATTACAGCCCTAAGAATATTGCCAAACATGCACATTCACAGCACAGGGCTGAAGTAATTTCTGTTTGTAAGGTGGATGGGAAAGACCAACAGGAAGGAAATTTAAACTGAACAATGGAAGGAAATGGAGGAATTGTTTTTAAAAAGTGATAGGAGAGTGGGTATTCGGGTAAAGAAGTTTGTTTCATGAGAAAGCACCCACCCTAAGTCATTTCACAAAGCTCCGAAGAATCTGCTACAGTCTTTTCCAGACACTAGATGCACTTATGGGTGAGTAGGTTACAGAAGAGTAAATAATGTCTAGATTACAGTGATAGCCAGAGAACTCAAGCAAAATCCAAAAACTATTGAAGCTTTGCAACAGTAATGAACACAGAGCTTTGCTAAGGCAGGGACACTCACTTCCATAGGTGTGAGTGGTAACTTATAGTAACTCTGCCTTGTTCCTTCCTAGCATGTACACACCAAGGCAAAGAAAAATCCAGAAAAAAAGCTTTTGCCTCGGAGTGTCTCCATACAGAGCTTTATTCCGGGCTGCCAGAGCCACAAAGGAGGAAAATCCACGGCAGAAAAAAACCGCTTTAAACAAGACTACCTCCACACTTTTTGGAAGCTGCGGGTTTCCCTCGGAGCATGGAGACGTTTTCTCCACATCTTCTCCCATATTCCACTGAATTTTTAGGTATTTTTGATCCCTGCAGAAGAACTGACTGTCAGAATCAGCTGCCTGCATTCAGCTCTTTCACATTGTTTCACTTCGGAGGGGGAGAGAGATTTTGTGCTTGCTAACAGGGAAAGGTGATACTAATTATCATTATCATTACCACGGAGATTGTTTACCACCTGAGGACTGGAGGGTAGCAAATGTAACACCAATCTTCAAAAAAGGATCCAGGGGTGATCCAGGCAATTACAGACCAGTTAGCTTAACGTCAGTTCCATGTAAGGTGATGGAAACCATTATTAAAGATAGAATTCGTGTGCATATGGAGGAGCAAGCATTGCTGAACAAAAGCCAGCATGGCTTCTGCAAAGGTAAACCATGCCTCACAAATTTGTTGGAATTCTTTGAGAGTGTCAATAAACACGTGGATAAAAGTGAACCAGTAGACATTGTCTATCTCAACTTTCAGAAGGCTTTTGACAAAGTCCCACATCAAAGGCTACTGAGTAAACTCATCAGCCATGGAATAAAAGGACAGGTTCTGTCCTGGATTTGTGACTGGCTTAAGGGCAGAAAGCAGAGAGTAGTAATAAACGGCAAATTCTCAGGGTGGAAAGAAGTAAAAAGTGGGGTCCCTCAAAGCTCAGTACTGGGACCAATGCTTTTTAATTTATTCATCAATGATCTAGAAGAAGGGGTACATAGTAAAATAGCATAGTTTGCTGATGATACTAAATTATTTAGGGTAGTAAAATCCAAAAGAGATTGCCAAGAGCTCCAGAGGGATCTCTTAGCATTGGGTGAGTGGGCAACCAAGTGGCAAATGTGCTTTAATCTTAACAAGTGCAAAGTAATGCACATTGGAGCCAAGAATCCAAATTACGTCTATAAACTGATGGGGTCTAAGCTTTCTGCAACACACCAGGAAAGGGATCTCGGGGTTTTGGTGGACAGTTCAATGAAGGTGTCAACCCAATGCGCAGCAGCAGCGAAAAAAGCAAATTCAATGCTGGGAATAATTAGAAAGTGAATAGAAAATAAGTCAGCAAGTGTCATTTTGCCCCTTTATAAATCTATGGTGACGCCACATTTGGAATATTGTGTACAATTCTGGTCGCCACACCTCAAAAAGGATATTGTGGAACTAGAGAAGGTGCAGAAAAGGGCAACCAGAATGATTAAGGGTCTGGAACACCTCCCTTACGAAACCAGGCTGCAACGTCTAGGCTTCTTCAGTCTGGAGAGACGGTGTTTGAGATGGGAACCTGATTGAACTATATAAAATTATGCACAGTATAGAAAAGGTGGATAGAGAAAATTTCTTTTCTCTATTGCACAACACTAGAACCAGGGGTCACTCTATGAAGCTGATGGGTACGAGAGTAAGGTCTGACAGGGGGAAGTATTTCTTCACTCAGAGGGTCATCGGCTTATGGAATGTGCTGCCGGAAGAGGTGGTGACAGCTACCAGTCTAGATGGCTTTAAGGTAGGGTTAGACAAATTTATGGACGACAGATGTATCAATGGCTACTAGAACAAATGCCTAGATGCATCTTTCAGGCTGGGTGGGGGGAGGAACTGGGGTGCTTTTAAGGCCATCTGCTGGGACTCGAGAGCAGGAGGTTTGTCCTTGTCTCTGCTTGAGATGCCATGAGCATTTGGTGGGCCACTGTGTGCGACAGGATGCTGGACTAGATGGGCTGTGGCCTGATCCAGCAAGGCTTCTCTTATGTTTCTCAGCAAGCAAATCTCTCTCTCTCCCTCCTAATAACACAGCTTCCGAAGTGAAACAAAGTTTCACTTCGCAGGTCTGGTTCTGCGCTAATCAGCTGCTATTAGGTGAATGCAAGCAGCTGAATTTGACAGCTGAAGGGAGCCTGCTTTCAGTTATGCTTCTAACTGTGTTGCAAGCATTAGTTATGGAGAGAGTGAGCAGCTTTCAGTTATGCTTTAACTTCTTTTAACTCTTGGAAGCCAAATAAAAGGATGATCTCTGTTGTGTTCTGGAGGTTCAATTGAGGTTTTTGCCTGTCATCGTTGCAGGGGGTGGGGGTGGGGAGAAAAACATGTGGGCTCACAAAAAGCTGTTTGCATGGAGACAGGAAAGTATGTTTTAAATCCCCATTGCCCCAAACCACATGAGGATGCTTTATTTCAAATTACAACCTGCATTTTAAAAATCCAACACAAGAGGGAAGCAAAAACAGACCATGAAGACGCACCCTAAATTTACATTATCTGGATCACACCGCTTTTGTTATCTTGCGTACTGGGGCTTGTCAGGATAGCCCCTCCCATTCCCATATCTGGCTCTCAACCCCTGCCTCTACTGCCTCTTGGTAGGCAATTCTATCAGTCAATCCCTGGGTAGAGACGAGGATTCTTTTTGAGGTAAACTGCTATATGGAAGCCATGGCACGCTGTCATGCATCCCTACAGCCTTGCTGCTGCCTCCTGTTTTTTTGTTGTCTTGCTTTATTTGGGGTGGGAGTGGAGAGAGGAAGCTGATTTCTCAGAATGGGGGAGGAGAGGAAGGTGAGTTCTGAAAAACACTCTTTCCCTCCCACCCAACTCCAAACCTCTTCAGATGTTCTCAGTGCACACTGCTCATTCTCATTCAAACACAACACACTGAGCAAGGGAAGTGCCAGGCAAAAGGATGCTGGATGAGCAGGTGAGTGCATGCCAGCTCCTAGCAGTGGTAGGTAAATGGGCAGCAGTGGGTACTATTGGAAAGTGGTCCCTGTTGCTCTCCAGCAGTGTTTCAGCAGGCTTCGCCCCCTGCAGCCAACAGGCAAGTGAGAATATACCCTCACCACCAGCCCGCAAGGGGTGCTAGGGTCTTCTGCCAATGAATGAGTGCGTGCCAGTCCCATCACTGGTGGTTGAGTGGGACCCAGTGGCTGATAGGACACTGGTAAGTGAGTGGACACTGGCCTCACCAGTGGTGGCTGTGAAAGTGTTGTCCCCTGATGCCAGCTAGCAAGAGCTGACTCCTGCTGCCAGCAGGCAAGTGAGCTCCAATCCCCACTGCCAGTTGGGCAACAGCAGGTAAGTGGGCACTGGTCCTGCCAGCAGTATGCAAGGAAGTCTGCAAAAAGAAGGTTAATCTCTTAAGCTTCTGCCATAGCCTTGAGAATATTCACACTATGCGAAGTGCCTCTGCAAGCTCCTAAGGGTGTCTTCTTTTTTGTTTCTCTCTAGTATTGTGCTGCTTAATAGTCACCTTTCCTCAGAGTTTCCAGTGGGCATAAGAGCTTGCTGGGTGATGACCGTGGTGAAGGAAGTGACTGATGTGAAGGGTGAATATTCTTTCTTCAGGCTTTCTTTCCCTTTCTCCCTCAGTCTGTTGCATTTGAATGAAAAGGAAGAAGGAAAGGATGACAGCAGCACTGAGCAAAGGGCAGGAAACACCCTGGGATTTTTTCTTACAGCCAGAGATAATCCAGGCTACTATTCACTCACAAATACCAGTGCAGAGTAAGTGAGAAGAAATGGACTGGGATTGGGTGAAGTCCACTCTGCAGAAAGTCTGGATTATGATAGGAAATTTTTGACTGTGATCTCTGTGAATTAATGTCACTCCGGGCCCTTAGTAAATCACTAATGTGAGTACCATGTTTGTCAGCACCTATTCCTATCTGCTGGGCATTTGCTGCCTGAGCCCCACCCTCTCGCAAGGTGAAGAACTGGCTAGCTGATGCGCGGAGATGCCTGCCACCTTTCCCCTACAATTTGGGGTGATGTTATAATAAAAAATGGAAATGAACTGGGACCTTTGGTCAGCTGCTCTGGACTCCATTTGGTACCTGTCTCAATTTGTGTTTGTATTTTGGCTTATTTTGCAATTTTTATAATGTCTTGATTATTACTTTGCATTTTATGTTTTCTGTTGTAAACCGCCTTGGGCAACATTTTATTTTGGAAAGGCGGTATACAAATAAAAATGGAAATGGAAAATGGAAATATCTACCATTTTCTTAGGACCTGACTGGATATCAGCACATTGCGCCTTTCAATAATAAAATACAGGTGTCTCTATGCTCAGGCTAAAACGCATTATTCTCCCATGACTATATTAGAAATGCCACATGTAATTGCGGCATTACTGATATAGTCCCAGGTTATGGAGGCAATATCCATGATATTGTTACAGGGAATCGGGCAACAGTGCTGCTTTTCCCTGAGGATTGATCATGAGCATCTATCTGTGAGCTCGATGTATCATCGTTGCTGCTGCAAATACCCAGAAGTCAACAAGCAGACAAAAAACAAAGGGAAGTAGGCCGGATGTAGGAATGTTTCAAGCGGAGTGCCAAAGGGGTCTGCCCTGAGTTCAGTGCTATTCAACATCTTTATAAATGGTCTGGATGAGGGAGTTTTAGGGATGCTGATCAAACTTGCATATGACGCAAAGCTAGGAGGGGTTGGTAACCCTAGAGAGGAAGAGGAGAGGATTCAAAAGAAGAAGAGTTGACTTTCTTACCCTGTTTTTCTAACTCATTTAAGGGAACTCAAAGGCTGTGTTCCCACCTACAGCAAATTCAGAGCTAATCTGGATTACTCTGATCCGGGTTTGCTCCAGGTTCTGCTCCACATTAGGTTGGGGGCCGGGAACAGCACTGAGTGCACGCTGGGCTGTTCCCAAAGAACCCACAGGTGTGCACAAGCCGGGAGGGAGGGGGCTGCCAGGCGGTGGTGATGATCAATCATCCCCTGCTCCAGCCGCTGCTGTGACCGGCAGAAGGCACCACCGCTGTGGCACCACCAGGGCTGTTGCTGCTGCTGCTGAAGAGGAAGGCTGCAAATGAATTACAGTGTGCAGCAGCCAGAGGGGGACGGAGGGTGCAACAGTGAGCGGGTGAACTTGATGCATTGCAGTAGCAGCCACACAAGGCAAGCCCAGGCAACAGACACTTTCCCATCTGCAACATGGTGCAAGGGAAAGCAAAGTGTGTGTGTTGTGCGTGGATTGGAAAGGGAACACTTGCAGGCTGCGCACGGGGAGCACTGCCTCTGGCGACCATTCTCTCTCCCCCCACTTTCTCTTTCACCCCACGCCAAAACCTGGAGAATATCTGCAGTGT
This sequence comes from Aspidoscelis tigris stejnegeri, assembly GCA_023333525.1. Classification (NCBI taxonomy): domain Eukaryota; kingdom Metazoa; phylum Chordata; class Lepidosauria; order Squamata; family Teiidae; genus Aspidoscelis; species Aspidoscelis tigris. Next base: position 112,635,109 of record JALMGA010000004.1, on the reverse strand, counting down.
GCCAACAGCCTGGGAGGGAGGGAGGAGAATAAGCAAGCAAGGGCGCAAAAATGATCATCAGGCAGAGCTCCTGCTGCTTCACTGGTGTCACCCATGGTCTGGGGAGAGGCCCTCCACCTTCCCGATCCAGGGCGTCTAGGGCAGAAGTTGCAGGCACCCTGAAAGCTCTTCTGCCTTGGATCTCCCAAAGCTCATCCTGTGCCTGCCTGGATTCTAGGGGGGGGGGGCAGCTCCTACTCCTTCGCTTGGCTTTAATCCGAGTCAGCCAGAAAAAACCCTGTTGAAACTGGCATGGGAACAGGGGACTAAAATCCAGAATGGATTCAGATCATTGGGGATTTTAATGGGAATCCTCAATGCCGAATCCGAACCCACTCGAGACTTTACCCCCTATGGGAATGCGCCCAAAGTGGCTGACAAAGCTTTCTATTCTTCTCCCCACAACAGAACACCCTGTGATGTAGGTGAGGCTGTGAGAACTCAGAAAAGAGCTGTGACTAGCCCAGGGTCACTTAGTTGGCTTCATGGAGGAGGGCAGAATCAAACACAGTATTCCCAGATAAGAATCTGTCTCCCTAACCACTAGACCAGTGGTTCTCAACCTGGGGGTTGGGACACCTTTGGGGGTCGAACTACCCTTTCATTGGGGTCGCAACAAGCCTCCCGCTGCCCTTCCCTCCCACCTCCCAGCTGCTCCGCCCCCGTGGTTGGGGGTCCCCACAACATGAGGAACTCCATTAAGGGGTTGCGGCATTAGGAAGGTTGAGAACTGCTGCACTAGACCAAATTGGTTCACAAAAGATCTAGAAACCAGAGGGATGGTATTTAATAGGGCTGAAACCAGAGGGATGGTATTTAATAGGGACAAATGCAAAGTCCTACATCTTGGTAAGAAAAATGGTAAAAGTGAACACAGAATGGGAGGAATCTGGCTAAACAGCAGCACAAAGGAAAAGGATCTGGGTGTCCTGGTTGATCACAGGATGAACATGAGCCAACAATGTGATGCAGCTGCAAAAAAGGCAAACACCATCCTAGGATGCATCAAGAGGAGCACTGTGTCCGCTTCTGGGCACCCCAAATTAAAAAAAAAAGACACTGACAAACTATAGCAAGTCCAAGGAGGGCTACCAAAATGGTTAGTGGTCTGGTAAGCATGTCGTACGAGGAAAGGTTGAAGGGTCTAGGAATGTTTAGCCTACAGAAGATAAGACTTACAGGAGACATGATTGCAGCATCTGAAGGGCTGTCACAGTGCAGAGGGATTGTCCCTACTCTCACTTGCAGAAGATGGGAGGACTAGAAAAAACAGTATGAACTTTCAAGGGAGTCAGTACAGATTAGATATTAGGAAAAACATCCTGACAGTAAGGGCGATCAGTCAGTGGAACAGGTTGCCATGGAAAGCAGTGAGCTCTCCTTCACTGAAGATCTTCAAGCAGAGGCTGGAGCTACATCTGGGATGACTTAGGAAATCCTCCACTGAGCAGGGGATTGGAGTTGATGACCCTAGAGGTCCAACTCTATGATTCTATGATTTTCAAGAGAGGAGAACCCACAGTTGCCCCCTGCGTTTGGCAGGAGCAGCAGAAGACAGTTGCGGGATCTTCTCTAGAGTCTGGTTACCACCTGCCGTCCAGAGGCATCCTTTCTCAAGGATGTGCAGTATATGGTGGTCTGCAACATACCCTGAAATGAAGCTAAGCATTTTACCCATACAGCTAGGAGTAAAAGACAAAAAGGCAGCTCTTTGGAAACTATACTAACAAGAGGCCTCTTTGCACTACAGTGAAAACGCTGTAGAACGCTTCAGCCCAAATGCGTCAAAGACGCTTTCCCATCTGCATTGGCAGGTAAAGGACGTTTTGCAAACGTGTCCTTTACCTGCCTACATGTGTATGATAAAATGTCTTAGACGTGTTCGGGCCGAACAGCCGTCCCGGGACTCAGAAGTCCTGCCCCCGGCCTCCCCCCATTGGCTGCCCCATGCGCATAGTGTGGCCGGCCTCCTCGCCCCAGTTGCTGCCCAGTGCTGAACAGGTAAGTCCTGTTCACACGCGCATGCCCCTGGGGTGGCTTGGGGCGCGTTGGGTGGGACTCCTGCCAGCTCCGGTAGGCTGATCTGGGCCCGTGGAGCACACGGGACCCCAGGGAAGGCACCCAACAGGCCTCCCCGCCCCTGGAGCCAATGGGTGGAGGCTGGGGGAGGGGCCCAGCTGTCACGGAGACGCGTTCGGAGTGAATGCTCCATCCCAACACGTTCTACATGCGTTCAAAAATCCCTCGTGCAAAAAGGCATCAGAAGCCCTGGGAGGAGACTTACTTGCTCCATTCTTAAGAGAAATATCTCCGTTTTTTAAAATGTTTAAATGAAAGTACTCTAGTTATTCTCCATCTAGAAGTAGAAAGCAGACAAGTTTTTGAAGAGAGAACCTCATGGGTTGGAGTTTCAACTTGAGTTGGGCTTTCCATCTCAGTGTTGTGTTACTTGCTGGCTTGGCTGACTGTGTTCAGGAGGTTCTCACAGCGTGTGACTCACAACTTGCTGACCTCTCTCATGCCCTCAGCAGCTATCTTTCCAACCATGAACCCCTCTCCTTTTTTGCTCACTATCTGAGTTCCTTGTCTTTAAAGAATCTTGAGCCTCCATCTAGTTGTTTACAAAATTCCAGCTGGAATTGTGAAATGTTGTTCCTGCATTCCTTTGGAGAAACAAACGGACTTGATTTCTGTTTCACTTGCAGAAATGGCCATCAAATCCAGATTTCACCAGAACTTTGTGTGCAATCTACTTTTGGTTCCAGACTCCTTGGGCTAATGGTTTGCTCTCTCTCTCTCTTTGCGGGGAGGAGGCATCTCTACAGATGCTATCCGTCTCTAAAGAGACAATCTTCTGTTTGTCTGAGATGAGGGGATATCTCCAGGCATTTTATCTCTACAAACGCAGCACGCGATTGGTGGTTAATAATGCAAGCCAGGGAGCCAATATACGTTCTCTTCTCTACTCATTTCTGATGCAGAAGATCATACTGCCTTCTTATATCAGGATTTTAACTTCTTCTTTTACTTGCCAAAAATTATAGACTGTTTTTTCTTACAGGGGACATGCACTATCAGTGTCATGTGGAGTCTGACATTATAGATTGGCTTGCCATCATTCGTCTGGAGAAATACTGTGATACCTTCAAGAAGCATGGATATAACTCTGTGAAAGATGTGATCCCTCTTAGTACAGAGGACTTAGAGAAACTTGGCATCACTGCTACTGGGCACCGCAAAAGGATTCTGAATTTAGTGCATCAAACCCAACTGCTTGCGGTGAACAAAAGTGGGCACATGGCAGGAGAGGCCCATTATAAGTCTGGCAAATGTACATATTCTCTAAGTGATCCTAAAACAGAAGGAAAAAATGATGTTGGGCTGGTTAAAGAACACATGGAAGATATTATTTCTGGCCTCAGGATTGGCCATGACTTGGCACGTCACAGTCTGCCATCAAAAAAGCAATCAAGTCCTCCTGTGGTCAAGCCAGTACCAAAGCCCAGAACTGTCTTTCCACATGTACACAGAGCTACCAAACCAGAAGAAGCTGTATTATTGCCACCACAAATGTCTGTATCCGTGTGTAAATCCACACCTTACTCCAAACAACCTCAAGAAATGTTTATTATCTTGGAAGGTTTTCATCCAGGGGAAAGTACCACAGATGCTGAGAGGTCTGGGCCTATTCCAGAAACCCAAGCTGGGCCGAAAGACACAATCTCAGAGGTCAGTCTTCCAATTTAGAGTAAATTAGGGCAGGGGAATTCAAAGTTTGCTTTGCTTCCTTTGACTTCTTCAAATCAGATAAGCATTGAATTCAAGAGTGTAAATGGACCTTCGTTTTCTTCCATATCTCTGTGTTCTTCCTTCCAGCTGGAGGACGCAACTAATCCGATGGAGCCCATTCCAGCCACTACCAAAGTAGAGAGTGAACCCTCGCTGCTCCCTTGTGATGTCCCTGTGGTGCCCTTATCGGAAAATTGGAAACAGAATAAGTCAGATACCCCTTTACTCTTGCCACAGGCAGCTAAAACCATAGAAATAAAGGAAATTCCAAGCATCATGCAGACCTCTGACTTATCAGTGCAGAATGGGACTGTGACGGCTCAGAATGCTCTGTGAGTACAAATACTGTTTGGTAATACCATTTACCCTTCTCTAGAAGGCCAGCAAAAGGGGTTCAGTTAGAACAGGAAAAAGCTCATTTTGTCATAGGAGTCTTAGGCCGTGTCTTCACGGGATGCCTTATATCGGTTTCCCGAAACCGAAATAATTGAACTGAGTTGAAACTGTCTCCACGGCTTTCAACTTGATCCGGTTGGGCGGCATCCGGAGGGCATTCCGATTGCAACCTTATCTCGGAATCAATCCTCGGAGTCCGCACGGCAGTCCTGTCCTCTCTGCCCATTGCCAGTCATGTCTCTGATTGGGGTTCCTCCTGCCGTGAAATTTCCATTTGCATGGAAGTCCCCTCCCACAAAAGCTTGCGATTTCAAAAATCCAGTCTTCACACAGCAGCGCTACACTGTAGCAAGGAAACCACTTCATTCCTGATTAACAATGTTGTGAATTTGCGCAATTCTGCCTATTTAGAAAGAAGACTGCATGACTAAGTTGCAGGGATTTCCTCCCCCCCCCCGTCTTTTTTGGTCTATAGATGTGGCCAAAAGAACAGCCAATTGTGAGAGGAGAAACAGCGAAAGCCCAGAGCCAAGCCTGTAAAAAGGGACATTGGGCAGGCAAGCGAAGGTGCTCCGAGCGTTAAGTCAGAAAGTCTCATGGACTTTAAGATGTTAATCCTCAAGCTAATCCTTCCTTTGGCGTGTAGGAATAGTGCAGCCACAAGAGTTGTTTTGTTATTTATATTGGCGTTTAATAAAAAGGAGGGGAAGCAGCTTGGCCAGGGGTGGAGAGAGCGCCGCTCATCCGGCTCTCTCCGAGAAGCCGGGGGCGGCGGCAGCGGCGGCAAGAACAGCCCTTTCCGAGCAGTCAGGGGCTGGCTGGCCGGGTGTGTGACTCCGCGCTCCGATGACTGCAAGGCAGGGCGGACGGGAGTCAGAGGCGGCTTTGATGGATTGAACTGCAGTTGCTAGGCTGGAGGCTGCCCAGCCAGCGGAGCCCTTGGGAGAAGGCGCGACCGACCGACAGACCGGCCAGCCGGCGGGGCTTCCCTGCTCTCAAGGCACCGGTGGCCTTAGGCGAAGGGCGGCCGCAGCTGTTCTCCTCGCCTCGAGCGGGGGAAGCAGGGCAAGGGCCAGGCGGACAGAGCGCCTTCGAGCTGCATTGGCCGGCGCTGCCGCGCCTGCTTCCATCCCGCGTGAAGAACGCACGAGCCCGTCGGGAGAGGGGAGGAGATGAGATGCGCTCCAGCTCCGGGCAAGGCTGCCCGACCTGGGAGGAGGATCCTGCCTCGCCTCGCTCCCCAGCCGTCGGCTTGGCTCGCGAGTCCGCGAAAATGTTTGTGTTTACCTAGGACAGTGATGGCTAACCTATGACACGCATGTCACAGGTGACACGCCAAGCCCTTTTGGGTGACACACATCGTCACCTTGGCATCTGGGCATGTAGTGCTTGCTTGTTCTTGAAGTGTACAAAATACCAACTTTCAATTGAAGATTTACCAAATGAAATTCAACAGAAGTCACTAATGTAAAGAATTATATGTTTTTGCTTTTAAAAAAATACATATATTGAAAATATAACTTTTTTACTAGAGCTACAAATATCACAAAATTATGGAGATTTCTAGATGTGACACAGCACCTGAGTTAAGCTAGGTTTTCTTGTGAATTTTGACACACCGAGCTCAAAAGGTTCGCCATCACTGACCTAGGAATAAATCTAGTAATTTCTGTTTGAATAAAGACTGAGGTTTCTGCAGGAATTGCTTGGAGATAGCCCTTTGATGTCCCCTCAGGTAACAAACATAGGCCTAACTCATTAGAGACCTGAGCGGCCATCACAATTCTATTCAGTATGGATGTATTTGTACGTATTTGTATGACTATCCAATATGAACGAACACGTAACCATTATGTATCAGATGCGCATCTGACGCAAACGCATACATATCCAATACGTATCCGATATATGTCCCGTAACAAATCTGCTCTGAAAGCATCAAATTCAAACTGAATCCACTTTTAATCCACTCTCGATCCATGGCAAATGCAGTCTGGATCCATTGCAGATTTGACTGGCGCAGCTGCTTTTCCACTTCCCCAGTTTAACAAATGTCCAAACTATCTGTATCAATGTCACTGTACAAATATTGTAACATTTGATTTGTGTCCGAATTCATATGGATGATGAATGTAACAAATATTTGTGCACATCCTTAGGCCACAGTAGTTACCCAGTTGTACTGTTTATTTATTTCACTGCATGTTTCTTTAAAACATTTTTGTATTGCTTCTTGTAAGAATTTTACAAAATTGTTTCTGGGAACCAGAAAGCTATAAACTTAATAACTGCATTTTAGATTATCTGACATTTCTTGGAATAACTTTGAACCAAATCAGTTGCTTGAAATTCATAAAGTGAGAAGGAAGCAAGAGTTAAAAGTGACAAATATTGTAGGATGCTGTGTGAGAGCTAGTTTCTGCTACATTCACTTACACTCATACGTGCATGTGTGCACATGTAAGGATACAATTGCACGCACACACTTATCGTTATGGACACATGGACATTTATTTGAATCGGTACCCAAATACAGGGCCCTTAGGCCCATGGGATCAGTCAATGCACAGTAAAGTCCAGACCACCACAGCCTGGCTCTTATGGAAGCCCAAAGAATGGATTGGCAATGGGTGCTGATTCCAGGAACAAGGTACTAGGGTCACTGGCTGCAGCGGGATGAGTTTAACTACTGTGGCTAGGTGGGAGCAAAAGAAAGGAAACCTGTTGCTTGGTACCCATGACCAACATCTCCAATGTGACACCCATCCAGCACCTTTATGACAGCTCTCCCCACCTCTCAGTGACACTGAAGCTCCATTGAGCTGGGGCACATCTGTGCCAGTAGCCATTGCAGAGGCCAGTTGCAGGTCTACCTCTTTACAGAGCTGCTTTATTGGGTGTCAGTAGTGGATCATGGAGGACGACTGTGGAAACTGTGGGCTGTGCCTCACCTCCCACCCAGCACAGGGAGCCTTCACACCTGACTGGAAAGTTTGATTGCACTTCTTGGATGCCAAGAATATAAAGTTTAGAGAACTGTGAAATGGCACCTCCTAGCTTTTATATTTATATTTTGTTCTCATTCATGCAGTTTCCTGGGACAACTCAACCTTGATCTGCACCACACACGAAAAGAACGAGCCAGCAGATCTGGTGAGAATGGAAAGTTTATTCTCTCATTTTTTAATATGCTTTCCGGACATCTAGGTCAGTCTTAGGAACTAATGTAATGATAGAGATGGGAAGGAACTGTGAGAATTCAGTTTGATTCTATATTTTCTTAAGTCTGGAAGCTCTTTGCAAGGGCTTTGTACACTTCCAAAAGGATTTCAAAATAGATCGTTCAAAATAGATGGATTACTGAATTTACAGGTCTGGACTCAACCAGAATGCTTCCAAGGCCATGTGGGAATTCAAACTTGGGACTTCTCAATGCTAACCCAGCCCTTCAGATGCTGCTACAACAACAACATTTATTTGTTTGTTTGCTTATTACCTGCCTTCCCTTAGGCAGGGAACAGGAAATTTACAGCAATATTTTAAACCATATGAACATATGGGTGTTTTTCCACTGTCACTAAAAGTACCCATTAAGTATCCATTAATGTGTACGTAATGGCATTTTTGTACCCATTAATGGGTACTGTGACGACCCGGGCAGCTCTGGTACCACCTGCCCCCTATTAGCGTAGCCTGGCAGGCTAACAGATAGCCCAGGTGCCCATTCACTCTACCAGATCCCCTTAGATCCTCAGCACAAATTGGATCTTCACTGGCCCTGTTTGCTAGCTCTTTCTAGATGTTACCACAAACAGAATACTGACTCTTTAGTTAACCAAACATCAAAAGTTTATTGTTACAGCGTAAATAGAATAAAAGGAATAAAATGTATGATTGAATCAGTTATGAGTCCTATTGTACATGTGAAAGGAACTAAAATGGTAAGGGAACAGAGCAAAGTCCTTTGCTTGTTCATCCAACAAAAGTTCTCATTTAATACTGTGGTTTCCTGACTGAAAAATGGCTTCCCTCTCTTAGTCTGAGGTAAACTTCTTATGCTAATTCACAGCCTCTTAAAAACTTCTAGCCTTTGAAACCCTTTCCTTTTGTTTTGTTACAGCTTTGCTTTTCTCTTCTTTATATCTCTTAGTGTTCTGACTCAAAACCTTGTCAGTTCTTTCTCTCCCTCTTTCTAACTTAGAGGTGAGGCCTACAAACACGCAGAGGCGCACTGAGCAGCCCTCTTCACTTTTCAAGCCCCAGCAGGGACTCTTTCCTTTTTCTTGGTGGGCAAAATGGAGCTTGCTGAGTCTCCTCCTCCTCAGCATGTCAATCAAACCCACAGCAGCAGCAGCAGGTTAACTGTTTCCTGCCCTGCTGGCTGCTTAGGGGGCTTTACAGGTACTTAATGGGTACTTCTAGTGACAGTGGAAAAACACCCTATAAAAACAAATAGAAACATAACATATTAATCTTAATCTTAAACATAACCTATAGTGGTATAAAACCAACCTATTCGGGTCTATGAACGTCACTGAATAAATGCTTAATGTTATGCCCAGAGGAGAAGATCTATGAGTCACCAAAAGGGCGGGGGGGGGGGGGGAACCTAGCCAGAAATCAGTGTTGGAGGAGACCTGAGGCTAAGACACTCTGAAACGCTTTCCCCATTCACACGGAGGGAGGCAGGAACGCATCTACACGTGTTCCTGCCTGCCTCCGTGCGAATGGGGAAAGCGTCCCCACCTGTCCTAGCATAAAGAGGCCAGGACTGGGGCGGGGCGCCCCCCCAGGCCTGCCATTGGGTAACTAACACCCAGCAGCAGGCAGACCTGGCAGGGACCTTCTAGTCACCCAATGGCATGCAGGCCTGGGAGGGACACCCCGCCCCCGTCCCGGCCTCTTCAGGCTAGGATAGGCGGGAACGGTTTCCCCATTGTGCTCTGAAACCCAAACATGTGTAGATGCGTTGGGACAGGCTGGGGCGTCTTAGAGCAGAGCCGCCAGCTCAGAGGAGTTAATGCTCCGTCCCAACGCATTCTACATGCGCTTGAAAACCCCTCGTGCGAAAAGGCCTAATGTCAGCAGGAGTGACTTACCTGCTCTGTTTCTTGACTGGCTCTACTTCTGTGTGTCCCTTAAAGAAAATGATCAGAACCTTTGTGAGGCTGCGAGGCAGGGTGTAGGGGGATGCCACACTTCTCAACTCTGCAGCCAGAGCAAGCACGGTGGTCCAGAAGAGATCTGTCACGTTATAGAAGCATCCCCTGTCTGCCCTGTTTCTATAAAGAGATGTCCTGGAGTTTGTGAAGAGTAACATGTTCACACTGGATAACGAGAAGCTTTCCATTAGATTGAGGAAGTACCGAAATGCTTGCTGAGTTGTAGGGTCAAAGAGAGTTCCAGTTGAAGACCTCCCACATCTCATCTATTTAGGGTGCCTTATCAATAGGACTCTTCTTGCCTGTGCTGCTTCAGCAGTCCTCATTTATCTTTACCTACAGGCCCTTTTGAGGAATCTATCAGCCCCTATTCTGAGAGCACATTTGGACATTTCTGGTCAACCCAGGTGAGAATATCTTCAATATGGAAAATGGGTTGCAGAATTAGAAATTGCACACTGATGGAAATGCTTTGACATGCTGAGCCACTCACGATCAAAATTATTAACATCAGTCATGACCAAATTGATTACTTACTAGCGCTCAAAAATTATTACAGTCGTACTAGGGGTTTACATTTTCCATGGGTACGTTCACTGCATATGATGAAAAGTGTCATTTCCCCCAAAGAGCCTGGCTGACCATTTCTGGAAACAAAAGTAGACTGGATGAATGTTTCAAGCTGATCCTTAATGGAAGCTCAATGAGCATCAGTATACTAGGGCATAGAGATTTGCAGGTTATTTAACAGCAAGTGAAGGTCTCAGGTTTCTGTTTCGTTTAAGGTCTATGAGAATTTTCTTCCAGGATGCGTCTTTTGAATGTCAGGAGTATGAAGAGTTGCCAGATCAAGTAACAAGCCTGAGAGAAGAATGTGCTAAGTAAGTGGATTAACCTACTCTTTCCTCCCTTCTTTTTACCTCTATTCTGTGGCAGAAAAGATTACTGACAGGGATGTAGCATCTGCTGGGAAGGCCACAGGGATGTGATGTGTAATATAATATTTATGCACAATCCTTCTTAGGTCATGGATAGTTTCAAGAGTCATGATAGTTTCCTGCCTGACTACTAGATGTAATATGGAGGTCATAGAAGCAAAACAGATGAAGGGAAGGGGCAGCTATAATGCTGCCAGTAATTCCTGTTTCTTGAGTTTCTGTTGCCCTCCATGGAGCATCATGAAGACAATTCATGAAATCATCTTACTGAGAGGTACCTTTGCTATTCAGGGGGCTTCCTGGCCTCTAACAAGAGAGAGGCTGGTTTGCTGGTTCTTCTGTTCTTGAAACAGACATGTTTTCTCTTCTTTCAGGAACAAAAACATGAACGTTGAAGAAAAGTGCCAGTCTTCTAGGAAAGAGACAACCCTCATCAGTTGCCTTGCCCAGAATGAGATAGAGGGCTATGCTACAGTAGCGGCGCCATGGAGCACAGGCTGCACATTTAGACTCTCTGACCATCTATACCCTGATGAAACTTTAGAAGACTTAACCATCTCCCCCTATGCCAGCTATACCTCACTGTCAGAGCGCCCAGCCACTGTGCTCAATGGCTGGCTGGATAAGCTCTCGCCTCAGGGGTAGGTAACTGTCTGCAAGGGAACAATACAGCAATGTGGAAAGGGTTTGACTCCACCATTTGTTCCCTATATGCTAGTGAGAACACTGCAGCCAATCAAAATATCAGCAACAGAGCTGAGCAACCGACAAAATCCCTACAAGCAAAGAAACTTAAGTAGCTCACTTTTAGACAATCTGGTAAATAAAATTTTAAAAAAATTTCACCCAGAATTGGTTTTTAAAAAAAGAAATGCTGGAAATTATACACACCTTGGACAGGACATCTGGTGAGAACACTTTTACTCCGGGTGTGTAAGAATAAATGAAAGTTCATTTCTGAGATTTAAATCAAATGTGTTTGAAGCATTTAAAAATACATTAATCAATGAATTATTTCAAGTTGTGTGTTTTAATTAGTGAGGGAAAATTTTAATCAGTGAAAATTTAGAATCACTGGTTTGGTTCCTGAAATTATCCTGGTTCTTTTTTTATTCCTGAGCAAAATGTTTATTTCATTATTAGGGATATGCATGAATATTTTCACATTCAGAATTTGATCAAATTTGTCTGAATTCAGACATTCAAATTAGAACTGAATGGCGAGAGGAACAGTGCCTTCGCAGGCTGGCAATGCCTCGTGGACGGCGCCGCTGGACGCCCTCCCAAGCCTCCTGCAGAGGCTGCTAGTTACTGGGCGCAAGAAGTTGCATGTTGCCTTGCAGGAGGCCCACAAATGCTCTTTCCCCTCACAGCGACGGCAAGGGAAGAGACCCTGCCATTGCTGCAAGGGAGGCAACAACCTGGCAAGTAGTGGCCTTGGCGGGAGGGTTGGGAGGGCTACTGGTGCCATTGTAACTATTCCTTCTTATCTGATAGATATCCATAGATATCCAGAAGATTGGTGCTGGTAGAACCTAAGAAGAACTTCCTTGATGGAAGGTCTCATCTGATCAGGAAGTTACTTCAGAATAGTCGCAAGGGTCTCTAGGTTGATCTCTCTTTTCCCAGAGAAGAAGAGTTGCCTTTTCTACCCTGCTTTTCTCACCCATTTAAGGGGACTCAAAGCGGCTGACAAAGCTTCTGTCCTTCTCCCCACACAACAGAAGGTAGTGTGAGATAGGTGGGGCTGTAAATGCTCAGAAGAGGGCTGTGACTAGCCCAGGGTCACCCAGCGGACTTCATGGGGGAGGGCTCACACCAGTTCTCTCCACACCAGAGACCCTGTGAGGTGGGTGGGGCTGTGAGAAAGAGAGAGCTTTGAGTAGCCCAAGGTCACCCAGCTGGCTCTGTGTGGGAGGGGGGAATCAAATACGGGAATAAGAGTCCAGCCCCTTAACGTGGAAAGTGGAGGAGAAGATAAAGTCTCTGGCTGTATGGAAGGAGGAGACAACTTTTTTGGGGGGAGGGGCAGGGGGGAAAGCATGATGCTTCTAATGCTATTTGCTGGGATTCAAGAGCAGGAAAAGGTTTGTCCTTGTCTCTGCTTGAGATGCCCATGAGCATTTGGCAGGCCACTGTGTGCGACAGGATGCTGGACTAGATGGGCTGTGGCCTGATCCAGCAGGGCTCCTCTTATGTTCTTATGAACTGACTTGCTGCTGGGTTCCATCACTCTTTGTTTGTCTCATTCTGTCTCTTCCCTTTCTCAATCTCTCTTTCTGCCTTGAAAATAGTTTCCTGCTTCTTTGTATGAATTTGTTATTGTAATCAATTGCTTATATTTTCATTTGGTGAATACTGCTTATTTGCTTGATTTTGGTGTGTTAAACAATTGTTTGAGGGATGTGCTGGTGGAGTGGTAAAACAGGGCAGAGGGGGGTTCATTTTACTTTTAAATTCTTGTTCTAGTACTGTATTGTTGTTTCTCTTGCTTCATTTTCATGGAATTGAAGTTTTTTAAAAAGCTGTTCTGATTGAGGAATGTATTATTGTGCTTTGGTTTTATGTGGCTGTTTCTGGAGTCTGGAGGGGGTCTGGGCAGTTGGGGTGTGTGCTGCAGTATTATTTAAGAAGCTGTATCTAGAAGTTATTTTTGCTACTTGTTGCTTATCTGAATCTAGTGGTACTATCAACACTGTGGATTCTCTTTTTTATTTGTATCTTTGGTGGCACTGGTGACCAGGAAGGGTCAGGTCAGTGGCAAAAGCGCCTAAGGATGTGGCCGGATGCTTTTTGGCTTAGCTTTTTCTGCCAGGTAACAGGAAACTGAAAGGGTTGCCTGCCATAAGACAGGTGTAGAGCAGGAGGAAAAGGCCCAGTTGGCTCTTGGATGGGAAGATATTTGGACAAGCTTATTTCCAAGCATATGTGGTTGCAGACAATCCAGATCAGGCTTTAAGTTTCCTTATGCTTCAGCTGTTGCTGGCTGCCAACTTTAACTCCTGATCTAAGCAGATCCTGGCTATCTTTGGGCGTGTCTGCATGCAAGCTGGCTGATGCGCTTTGGACACGTGCAATAAAAATCCATGTTGTTAATGTGCAATAAAGTGTCCTCATATGGTTTGGGGCAACACAGATTTTAATTGCACGTGCCTGTCTCCATGCAGGGGCAGATTTTAAGGAGAGACACGGGGGAATGTGGAGACCACGTGCCAGAGTGCACCTTGGAACAGAGAGAAATCTCAAGCCTCTGTACCCCCTCTTTCCGATCCGCTGGAGGAAAAAGCCTTAGCTTTACTACCAAACTAAAGGATCACTTTGGCAGTAAAGCCAAGCCTCTTTCTGTCAGCAGATCGGAAAGAAGGGTTGCAGAGGCTTGAGATTTTTCACTTTTCCAGGGGGCAAAGTGACACAATAAGGTTGCCCCCCTGGATAAGTGAGAAATCTCAAGCCTCTGCAACCCCTGTTCATGATTTCAGCTGACAGGACAGAGGCTTGGCTTTAAAACTCAAACCTCTTTCCTGTCCGCCGAGATCATGAAGTCCGGCACCGTCCCCATGCGCGGTCTTTGCTCGCTTCGCAATGCGTACCAGGACCCCAAACCGTGCCGAGACTTGTTTTTTCAGTTACCAAATTTGGTCCTGGTCTGGCACGGTTTGGAGCAATTTGGTCCACTTTCCGTGGACCACATCTAAAATTCATGGGGACGCCCCTTGCTGAGACTGTGCTTGGTGCATGGTTTGCATGGTGACAAGCCTGAAGGGTGCTTCATGTCCTGCACTAATGAACAGAGTGCAGAAGTAGCCTGTGTCAAAAAATTAAGCTGAAGGTGCAAGACAAGAAAACAGCCCATCTGCATGAAGGAAAAAGGGAATCCCTGATGCATATGGACATATTTACCTTTGAGGCATAAAGGATGGAGGGTGGGATTGTTTGTGTTGGGTTAATGAGTTATGTTAACTGTGGGCAATGTTTGTTTGCTTGTTTTGTTTCTTTTCTGTTTGTTTTTCTTTCCTTTATAAAAGGGGGGAGTGGTTAGGGAGCCAGACTATTATCTGGGAATACTGGGTTTATTTCTGCATTTCCCCATGAAGCCAGACACCTTAGGCTAGTCACATCTCTCTTTAGAGCTCCCACAGCCCCACCTACCTCACAGAGTGTCTGTTGTGGGGAGAAGAACAGTGAGGTTTGTCAGCCGCTTTGAGTCCCCTTAAGTGGGTGAGAAAAGTGGGGTAAAAAAGCCAGATCTTCTTCTTCTCTTCTTCTTCTTCTTCTTTTGCTACTTTGTCTCAGTCTATGTGGTAGGAGGGCCCCATCTTGGTTTCTTTGCCATATCTTTACTAAACAAAGGAATACAGCTAACACCCTAATTAAATCACCCTAGAATTAACACCCTAATAATCATCCTAATTTTTAAAAAATTGATTATATGGAATTGAAAAAAGGAAATTAAAGCTGGTTCTTTCATGTTCTGTGGCCTAAGTCTATATTATATGTGTCACATGTGCCCAGCGGTAACCTTTTGGAATAAGAGAAACTTCAGAAGCAAATTGCCTATTATCTGGGCATTATTCTCATGCTTCAAATGGCTTCCATCAAAATACAGATTATATTTATTCCATGCACTGTGTACCTGAATACACAACTATCAAGTTTATATCAGAAAAAACGTTGAATGTACTTGAGGCAGATTTATAAATTTACCGATAGCTAATCAGCTAAATACTGTGTATTCTATAGTGTTAACTGAGAGGGTCTCTGGTTTAAGGCTGAAATGTTTTCAGGGATGAGCTTTAAGAGCAGCTGAACCACGGTTTCACTTACCCACAGTCAACTGGACCAACCTTCCCCCCAGCGCTGGTGCCAGATTTCCCACAGTGGCATTGTTTCAGGATATCGCCTCAATAACCTACATCTGGAGCCCCCACAAGTACCTTTTAACAACCTTTAACAATTCTGTTGATTCCTCCTTTTCTTTCAATAGAAGCTATGTCTTCCAGCGACGCTTCGTACGATTTGATGGGAAAAACTTAATGTATTTCATCAATGAAAAGGTGAGAGCAGTTGAGAGAAACTTTATGGTTAAGGACATTGGGAAACTTGAAGGGTCTGATCAAAGAAAGGTGCTGAGGAAGATGCTGGTTAATTGGGGGAAGAATAGTGAACCTAGGAAGCATGGCATCCCGTGTATGTGGAGTGGTGGTGGAAATTAGGGCAAGGGCATTTACGAGCCCAGCAGTACTCTAGAGTCTTGGGTGTTTGCTGACAGCTCCGCTCTCCAGCTATGAAGTAAGGTAGGCATAGAGCCAGATTGGCCGCTTGTTTAAAATCTCTCTTTGCTTTGCATCTCCACGTGGCAGGAGCCGTATCCTAAAGGTCTGGTTCCTATCTCTGTTATTGACATGGTCCGCAGTTCAAAGGACAACAAATTCCAAGTTGTCACTAAACACAGGATCTTTGTCTTCAGAGCAGAAAATGAGGGTAAGAAACTATCCTGAATACTAGTAAATTTTCTTCCTCTTTTTCATCCTTCATCTTCAGTGGCTTGCTCTTCTTCTTTCATCAATTCCCTTTTTTGTTTGTTTTTAAATCATCTTCATTTACTTTTTACAATATAGTACATCTTTATCAACTTAACATATTATTCACCCTAATTACACCCCCCACCCCTCCTCCCCTACAGGAATCAGCCAATTCTTGAAATACAATACACATTGGTCAGACTATTTCTAATTTTTATAATACCATCTTTTAACCTAGAATTAACATCTATCAACGTATAATAATAAATCACTCCATTGTTCTTCCGTATTAGTCCTGAATTGTTCTGCCTTGCTTCTCATCCAAATCTCTACAAAGATCAAATTTAAGTTGGTCAGTAACTGTGTCATTTACACATTTTTCAGTCGTCTTCCAAGATAGTGCATTAGTAGACAAAGCCACCATAAGCAACTGATTCAACATATATATTTTTACTATTCATAATATTTTGGCCTCTGTATATTTGGAATAAACATAGATTTGGATAAACCTGTATATTAACATTCATCATTTTGTTAATCTCCTCAGCTACAGTATTGCAAAATATGTTCCCTTGGCCCTTTCCGCACTGAGCTTTATTTTGGATTATATCCTGGAATAGGGACTTTCCATCCATATACTGGTGCAGACTATGGCAGACCATGAATTTTTTTCTATTCTATTGATTGTTTTTTCTATTCTAGTGATTTTAATTGCTCGTTATACTCAAGATCTTTTAGTCTTGCTATCTGAAAAGCTTTGTAGTGCTTTTCTAATGATGGGACACCCAAGCCTCCATTTTCTCCTTGGCACACAGGGAGAGTTCTCTTATTCTTTCTTCCATCTATTCCTTAGCTATCTATCAGTTCACAGTGCTTGCAGCCGATCTGCAAGATCAGCCACTCCAACCCTTTTACACCATTTATCCTTGTGCAGTTGGTGCAAGCTGTATTTTTTAGTTCTGCTCCTAACAACAAGAGAATTGTTCTTTGGGATCTGAGTATGAGGATTGTATCACTTTCCATCCAAAGATTACATTCAGAAATCTCATAGCTTTCTTTTTTTTAATTGCCTCCCCAGTCCAGCGGAATGAATGGTGCAACACTTTACAACAGAGAGTGACTGAGCAGCGGTTACTCTGTCCCCAGACAAACTCCAGCAGCAGCAGCACTGCACACATCCAGAGGTCTGGGTACCTGGAACTCAAAGGCTATAAATCCAAGCTATATGTAGTACTTATCCTGGCTGAGATGTGGCTGTACAAAAGTGAACAGGTAGGTGACCATCCTCTTAACACTGAGGAATTCCTAGTTAGGTCTCCCAGCCATTTCAAAATAGTCCTTTGGTGCTACATCTTGAGCTGTGTTCAGAAAAAAAAGAGGCTCCTCAGAGAGACAGAGTGTGACTCACATGTTCTAGCCCTTCACTAATCCACCTTTTCTAGCACAGAATGTTCAGGAGGGTGGGGAGGCAGGCTCTTGTGTGATCAATCCCACCTCAAAGCCTTCTCTAAGATGTCTCAGGGATGCTTTTACTTGCAGCCTTATTTAGGGAAACAAAAGAAGACCTGCAGCCCACGATGAGGCCTGTGCGTACTGAGGCCTCTGTAGCACAATTAGGGCTGCTTGTCAGGCTTGTTACCACTATTTTACCTCTGTAAGTGCAGTAGCAACCCCTGCATGCGTGGAACTACTTCTGGGGTGTTTTTCCACCATCACTAGAAGTACCCATTAAGTACCCATTAATGGGTACAAAAATGCCATTTAGTACCCATTAATGGGTACTTAATGGGTACTTCTAGTGACAGTGGAAAAACACCCCTGGTTAACAAACGGCTCTGCAAAGTGGAGATGCGTTGTTTAGGAGTTCCCCCCATCCTCACCTTTTCACCAAATGTGAAAAGGCTTTATATTTTCCATATCTTTTCTGAGAATTTAGTTGGGTTAGGGCTCACATTTGTAATCAATGTATTACTGTCAAATAATAATTTTTGTGAAGGCTCTTCTCCAATTTTTACTTAGTTCTTTAAAATGGGCATTGCAGTCTGCTCAATTGAGATGCGTGGCACCACTGTTCGGGAAGCTAAAGGACGCACTTTTGATCTCATCACCCCATTAAAGACCTTCAGGTAATACAAACTGGGTTTGCAAGGTTGGACATTTAAATCTTAAAGAACTATATAATGAGCCGTGGGAGCTGCAAGACTTGGTGGGACTGGACCTCTGATGGGCTTCCTCCAGGTGCCTTCTTGTCACAAAGGTCCTTGTGTCACTGCAGAATCCTCAGAGTTTCCTCCCAGTTTCCACTAAAAGGAACACGTAGGAAATGTAGAACAAGGATTTCTTGCACATCAGAAAATCTGTAGGGATCACTGCTCTACTCCTTTCAAGTATTATTCTACTCTGTCAGGATTGCCCAGTGCAGCAGGAGGTGGGAGGAGGCAAAGTAGCAGTTTGCCCTTAGACTTTGATGTCACTAAATGATGCTTTCATGCAC
This sequence comes from Aspidoscelis tigris stejnegeri, assembly GCA_023333525.1. Classification (NCBI taxonomy): domain Eukaryota; kingdom Metazoa; phylum Chordata; class Lepidosauria; order Squamata; family Teiidae; genus Aspidoscelis; species Aspidoscelis tigris. The sequence goes on along the minus strand of JALMGA010000004.1, from coordinate 112,616,769 downwards.
TGAAGATGAAAGCACCATTCATTGACATCAAAGCCTATCAATGAACCACCATCCACCTGAGACCTTTACACATTAAGGCTGGGACACGCAGGGACAGAAAGACCATTAGCTTTGGCCGGTAAGGCACACATTCCCAATATGTCCCTGACTGGCCAGGGTGCAAAAGGTTGTTCTGTCCCACAGTGTCCTAGCCCGAAAAGGTTGCCATGAGGTTGCTGCCATTGGGCCATATTGGCCCACTGGCTGGCAGCCTGGTCCTTGCCCATCTCGGGGTTCTGCAGGCTGCTGCCGGCCCAATCACAAGGGCCTCCTGGATGCCCAGCTCCACCCAGGGGTCTGTGCCACCCTGAGCCCTGCGCGCATGACTTACCTCTTCCAGCGCTGGGTTTGGACTGGCAGGCTCTGGAGTGCAGGGGGTGCCGACGCAGACCACATGGTTCAATCTGACAAGCCCCATCTCAAGGGGCCTAGGCTTGTTGGATCAAACCAGGCCGCAGTGCTCACCTGCACACAATGCTGCAGTTCGGAGTTGCAGGCCCCGCCCGCACGGTCCAAACCCAGCGTTGGAAGAGGTAAGTCATGCACGTGGAGCTGGGGGCAGCGCAGAGCCCTGGGTGGGGGTGGGCATCCAGGAGCCCCCTGCGGGCTTTGGCCAACCCGATTGGGGCAGTGGGATCCTGCAGGACCCCAGGACAGTCTTGCCCCACCCCCGAAAGGGGCTGCCAAGGCAACCCCCTGGCGTGGGGCTCTAGAGCTGTTCGGTAGGGAGAGTGTGAATGCTCTCCTTCCTGGACAGCTCTGGGGTGGCATGGGCCGGGGGTGGAGCGTGATTTTGCGCTCCACACCCTGGACACAATTAGACCACCCTGGGACGGTTCTGCAGGGAACTTCCCAGCCTGCAGATGAAATGCTCTGTCCCAGGACTCTCCTAATTGTGCTCCAGAGGCCCTAGTGCGAATAGGCCTCTGGTGCTGTTCACCGTTGAAAAACTTAGCTCGGTATAGACTCTGTTTCTTCACCTCTAAGTGTGTAGCACACATTTTGTCGTACTTTACTATTTGCTTCAGATCTCTGATTTCCAAAAGGGGGAAAGATATGGAAACAATGTGTCAGTGGTGGCCGATTAAGGGATGAGGTTCTGATAAGAAACCTCTCTTTGACCTTAACAAATATAATTTGATCTATTATGGTTGGGTCAGACAACGTTCCTAACAAGAGCCTTTTCCCTTCCCCACTCCTTGCTCAAGTCCCAGTTTGGCACAGCTTCTAGAAGCTGTGATGGAAGGCAGAAATATTAGGTTTCTGGAGGCTCAGAAATTTCCATCCACCCTTGGCTCAGCAACCCAGTTGGTTACACTTTGAGACATGGGAGGAAGGTTGAAAGAAGCTGTAGAAGGAAATCCCAGAGGCACACTTTGGGTATCTCCCCATGTACATTTTGGTCCAAATTGAAATTGGTTTCGGCAAGGTTGTCCCCATGCATTTTTTATTTAGTTTGATTTCCGCAGACCAAATCGCCCAAACCAGGTCCAAACCAGAACCAAATTTGGTACTGGAAAAACGAGGTCTGGGCATGATTTGGGGTTTCAGCAAGCATTGTTTTGCGAGCGAAGCCTGAGCATAAGGACTGTCCCGGGCTGTTTGTGGAGGAGATTGGTGCTCGCATCAGTGGGAGTTGGGATTTCACGTCCTGTGGTTGACGTTCCTGCCCTGTGCATTGGAGATCGCAACCACTGAGATTTTTGGGGAGTAAATGTGTTCTTTTGATATTAAAGCTGAAATGATGAGAGGGTCAAATGGCCTTCACTACCTCATGAGACTCTTTTATACAAGTATTCCACCCCCATTTCCTGATCGCCAAGGCAGGCAGGATAATGGCTTTAGTTTTCTCCCTTTTACATGGAAAATATTCCACCTCCATTTCCCAATTGCCAAGGCGGAAATGATAATAGCTTGATTTTTCTCCATTTTAAGCTCAATTGCTGCCAAATCTCGTAGCAGCTTTGTTTTTTAAAAATTATTATTTTTTCGCTTTGGTCCTTGCTTCTCTGCGCCCGTAAAGGGGAGGGGGATGCAGCATTTGCAGCGGGCGGCATAGGGGTGCGGTGATGTCAATCCGGCTTCCAATGAGGAGAGACGGGGTGAAGAGGAGATGGCGCTGCTCCCCCATGCTGGGGTTTGGCGCGGTATGCATGGGGATGGCTGAATCTGCACCCAGCCTGCACCCAGCCCGCATTATCAGGAATGGCATGGGGATGGGCAACGTCTGATCCCGGCCCAGTGTGTGCCCAGTCAGACCCAAACAGCTTGCATGGGAATGTGGCCTTTTAGGCTTTTCCTCTGATTTTGCTGCTTGCCTCTGCTTTTTGTGTAGTATTTGAACATGGCAAAAATAACATATTTAGGCTTGGGATATTGCAAAAAGAATGTTTGTAGTCTTGCAGAACATTCTCCACAAATCCAAAGTTGTGGTCACTGGGTCCATTATTTTCAGTTTTGGAGCTGAATCTGAACGAGAGAAGCGAGAATGGATGGAGGCTTTGGAGAACTCCATTGCTGAGACCCTGTATGATTATGAGGTGGCTGAAAAAATCTGGTCAAATAAAGCCAACAGATTCTGTGCCGACTGTCATGCCCTGAGTCCTGACTGGGCTTCGATCAACCTCTGTGTGGTGATCTGCAAGCAGTGTGCAGGCAAGTGCATTTGTCATACAATGAATTGTAACTGCAGAAGGTGACTGAAGTTGCCTTCTTACAACCCAGTGCAAGGAATTTACCCTTAGCAGCAGTACCAAATGTGAGTCCCTAAGCTATACTATCAACAGTTTCGGATATGGTTAATGGGACTGGCACCTGCGTGCGAAGCAGTTTCCACAGTCACAAACTCCAGGATCTACAGTTTTTAATTCTGAAGCAAATTCATTCATTGATAACTTTGTATAAAGCTGAGGCTGAATTATTCCTACAGGTCTTGCCACTGTGAGCTGACATTTGAAATAACTATGACATGGCTGGCGTGGCCGACCAATTACATTTATAGTACATGGGAGGAGACTATCTGGGAGGCACTGATTCTACCCAGCTGAAACTATTGCTTGTACATGTAACATGTTTGGGCAGATGTCCAGTATTTTAATGGTTTTTCCTTTGTCCACCTCACTCTCTGGTGGCATCATCCTGTTTGTTGGGCTTTAAAAATCCAAACTACTTTTAAAGTGCAGCAAAGCATTGGAGACTGAGTACAAGGTAGGTATGTGTACTGGTTTGGGTCAGGTCATATGCTGCTGGGCTAGGGAACGCATGGCGGGCTGGGTGCAGTCTGTCTCTTCTAGCAGCAAATTTTTCTTCACTCAGCTTGGCAGACCGTGGAATTCAAAGCCTTTTACTCATACCTAGTGCAAAGATATGAAAATTTTGCCGTATAGCAGAACGCTGCTAGGAAAGCCCTGAATAAACAGGTCTGTGTGCTTGTTATTGTCAGAACTTCAGTAAGATTCTGGATAACCATCTGTCTGGGATGATCAATGAATCCTGCATTGAATAGTAGGGGACTGGAGTTGAAAACCTTGGAGGTCCTTTCCAACTCTGATTCTATGGCCATTTTTGCGTAGATAGATTGGAATGCTTTTCTGTCCCCAGCTGGGATGCCTGCTCCTGATGCAGAACAGTGCCATCCACATTGGAACATCCTGTTCTACAGGCCAGCAGATATTTCTCCAAATTCTTTTGCCAAGTTTCTGTTACCCTTGCTTGGTCTCAGGAGAGCAGTCTTCTACCTGAGTACACACTCTGCCTCTGCTGCAAACCAAACAGAGCTAAGGAAGCATCTGACAGGGCTGCTGGGAATGCATTTTGACAGAGCAGCCTCCTGCCAGCTGCCTTCCTCCAGTCTCTCAAGAAGATGTAGTCTCTGTAAGTAAGGAAGTAACTCAGAAGCTGTTACACACTGGCTGCTGACATGGTCCCTGCATACTGTCCCTCTGTGGTACAAAGTGTTATACAGTCGGACCCCCATATCCGCTGATTTGGTAACCGCAGTTTCAGTTACCCATGGTTACTGATCAGCCCAGCTGCTTCCTCCCTGCCTTTCCTCCAACTCCACTGGTGTCAAACCCCCATTGCCACTGCCAGTTCCCCGTTGCCACCACCAGCTCCTCCCAGCCCCCATTGCCGCTGCCAGCTCCTGCCACCAGCTCCCCGCTGCAGCCGCTTGCCATTAGCTACTGTCACTGGGGCATGGCTGAAGTTGAGGCCACATGTCGCCTGCTGCAAACTGAGGCCACATGCCTGGAAGTGATGTCCCTACTAGTGCAAGGTTTTGTTGCTGCTGCCGCCACCGCAAGGCCTCACTGCCGCTTCTGCAGGGCCCCACTGCTGCTGCTGCAAAGCCTCACCGCCACCATGAGGTGTCACCGCTGCTGCAAAGCCTCACCGCCACCATAAGATGTCACCATTGCTGCAAGGCCCTGCCACCGCAAGGCTTCAGCGCCGCCATAAGGCCCTGATGCTGGCAGTGTAAGGCCTTGCTAGTTCACTGCTGCAAGGCCCCGCCAGGTTGCTGTAAGGGTTGTTTTGGAAGAAAATGCCTAATAGAGCTTACATCCACAAAAGTGCTAGGCAAAGCATGGAAGGACAGGCTAACTCTTGTGCTTTGTGGCAATGCTGCAGGGGATATGATTAAGCCTGGGGTAGTTTACTGTCCTAAAAATCCCTGTGCACTGAAGAACAAAAAGAAGTTGCTTCTTCCAGTTTTCTGGCAGCACAGTGCAAAGACATGGGTAACTACAGTGCTTTTTACAGAGTGGTTCCATCGTTGCTTCATTCCAGAAGATAAAGATTACCTGCAGAGCGAAGGTTTGCCTTTGAAAGTTTTATTAAAAGGCCATCCTCAGTCCATCAGCGTTGAGCACCCAGATGTGCAGGTCATATTTTTACCACCCAACACGACCTCGCTTCCCCAGCCTCTGGATCAAGGCATCATCCGGTGTGTTACAGCCAACTACACTCAGCGGAGGGATTTTTGCATTACTCCCGTTCCGTTTGGAACGAGAGTAGGACGGGAAGCCTAAGACAGCTCACGACGCTTTGAGCATTCACACAGAGGGGCGCAGGGATGCGTGTAAACGCATTCCGGAGCGCCCGTGTGCGAATGCTCAAAGCGTCGTGAGCTGTCTTAGCCGGCAAACGACGGCAAGGGGCGGGGAGACAGCTGAGGAGGCTCCCGCAGCCGGCGCTGGCTGAAAACAGCTGATTGTCAAAGCTGCGCCGGCAGGGGAGGCAAGCCCGCGGCTGTTAGGGAGAGAGAAGCATGCGCGAACGCTTCTCCTCCTGAACACCTGCGGGCAGTTCGTGCGCGCCCGAACGCATGTAGAGCAGTTTAAAGTGCTCTACATTTGGAACGCGCGGAAGACAGCTCTGGACATGCCGGGACGCAAACTCGGCCGCAGCAAAGCGAATGCTGCGCCCGAAGCTGTCTCCCGCGCGTTTCAAACCCCCGTGTGCGAAAACGTCTCGGGTCTTTGACATGATTAGAGCGAGCATTGATGCTGATCCCAGTGCCAATGTTATCGGCTGCTGGAAGTCTTTCACCACTGCTGATGCCATAACATTCATTGGGGAAGCAATGGATGCCTTACAACCAGAGGCAGTGCTTGCATGTTGGAAGAATTTGTGGGGCGAGGCTGTGAATGATTTTAGAGGCTTCCCGGGTATTGAAGATGAGGTGCAGAAGATCCTACCGTTTGCAAGAGAAGTTTGTGGTGATGGAATGGCAGACACGATTGATGAGGAAGTTCTTGACCATCTTCAAGAGGATGCAGAGCTGAGAAATGAGGAGTTGGAAGACCTACTAAGGTCATCTACCTCACAGCATGACGACGACTCAGACAGTGAAACGGAACCACCAAGATGGACACTTGAGAAAATGGGAAAGGTGTTTAAAATCATTCAGAATGCCAAGGATAAGACAGCAGAATACAATCCTTCCATGGAACACAGCATCAAAGTGAATCATGCAATCTCTGAGGCTGTGATGCTACTAAAGGTCATGTTTGAAGAATAAAAAAGACAAAAAAAAGCTACCAATCACAATGTTTTTCCAAGGAAGGAGAAAGAACAAGAGTGCACACCTGAAGAGCTACAGCCTTCATCTTTGTCACTTTACCGGTTACCAGAAGCTTATTCTTCGGATTCATCATCAGAAGTCTAACCAAACTTACTTCCCATCTCCCTCATCCTTGGACGCTCAACCCTCAGGTGAGTGTAGCTTGTTTAGTTCCTTGATTACAGTAACAAACTGGCCTTGGGGAGGGGGGGTTGCTAGCTCTCCAATGCTGCTCGACTCAGCAGGCGGGTGGCCAGACAGGTGGCCTTGGCTGGCAGCAGCAGCAGCTTCAGCTTGCAGCAGCTTCTGCAGGCAGCTTCAGGTGGCAACGGTGGTGTTTTTTGGAAGCCAACAACAGTGTTCACGATTATCTGCGGTTTCACATATCTGTAGGAGAAGCCAGAACGTATCCCCCATGGATATGGAGGTCCGACTGTACATATATTGGGTGCCTTTGGAACAGTGGACATAATGCTCAGACTGCCTGGGAAGCTACATTTTACTGATCTTTCCTGATCATGCAGTATAGAAATGTAGGAGAACCTAAGTATATAGAAGCTCTGCTGGATCAGGACGCAGTCCATCTAGTCCAGCATCCTGGTGCACACAGTGGCCCACCAAATGCTCATGGGCATCTCAAGCAGAAATTATAGTGTCAATGTGTATAGACCTACGTGGCTTGGGAGTCAAATACTTGAAGGAATGTCTTCTCCGAGGTTATAGTCTGCACGTCATCGCCACCACCCTAGAGTGGGATAATCCCTCCCCAGAGCAACACAGCTGTGAACTGCTAAATAGGAGTCTGCAGCTTGATCAGGAGAGGCTAGCTGTCTCCTGGAAGCATGCCCACACCCAGTGGCACTGAATGTTGCCATGGTGATTTGCCCTGCCTTGCCTGAATCATGTGCTGCTGGCCTGGTACAGGGCTTTCCCAATGCTACTACATTATAAGATAATACTATAGCAATCAGGTAAGTGCAAAAAGGACCCAAAGACCACGTTCCCACTTGACTTTTTAAAACCGCATTCAGATCTGAGTGTGCAATCTGGCTGTCCCAGTTTGCTTGACAGTAACACAGGCTGAATCCAAATACTGCTGTTCCCACTCACTGCCCAAATCCCCAGCATGGAAAAACAGGAGGTTTTAATCTCTGCCCCTTGTCCAACCCGTTAAGCCTGCCTTGCAGAATCAGCTGAACGAAAGAAAAGAGGGCAATCACAAAGGAATAATTCATTTCATATTCTTCCTTTTAAACTGGAAGCTCCCTCCCTCCATTCATGTTGCTGGGAAAGCAGCAGTTTTGCACTTAAGCAGAAGAGCGAAAGAACTGACAGTGCCAAGCAATTCCCGTTCAAAATAAAAACAGCTCGCACGGAGGGGGGAAAGAGGCTATTACTCTCCTTTTCAGTTTCCCTCCGCTGCTTGCAGCTTAGTTTTCCCCTGCTCTGCCATCCTTGCTACGAATGTATCTCTTGTGGCTGGTGTTTTTAAAAGGTTTTCCTGTGATCGTATCTCTTCTAATTGCAGTGTCTTCAAAGCTGGGATAGCAAGGGGAGGGAGGAGATCTTTGCAGCTGTGAAATCCCACCTGCAGCTGGCAGACATTGGCCAGAAGGGTAGATCTCCACCACAAATATCCAGTAGTGTTCCCAAAGGTGAAAAAAAAAAGTGGGCTGGGCTCCAAAAGAGGACTGAGAACAATTTTTGTGAGGCCCTTTTTTCTGCGGATTTTTGCAGGATAGTCCTCATAAAGTCCGGGAATAAAAAAAGGGGGAACTTCTGATCCCAGAAACAGATTTGATTCAGATTTAAGCTTGTATGGGAAAGGAGCCAAAGTCACCTGAGGGGTCCCTTTGGGTTCAGTCACAGTCAGATTAGAGGTCTTCCGTGCTACAGTGATGGTATCTGGGATTGACTTCTGAACATTCACCGCTTGTCTCAAGTCTTGCTCATAAAGGCTTTTCTACTGAGCTATGTGTTTTTCCGCTATTTCAGCTTGGATTTAAGTTTGTTGTAGATATTGATATTTTATCTATTTTATGATATTGTTACTAATAATTTGGTTTAAACTTATTGTGCCCTATCTAAGATCACTCTGTGATGAAGAATGAATTCGAAAGGTTTATAAATGAATAAAATAATCTGTAACTGGACCAGTGGGTACAACACTGTAGATGTATCCTTTCTTTCTCACGGCTGCAATAGGTCAGCATCGGAGCCTGGGCTCCAGTATTTCTAAAGTGCAGAGTCTGAAGTTGGACACAAGCATTTGGAGCAATGAGATGGTTCAGGTATGAAGTCTCTCTTCAGAATCTTGGAAAGTGAGAAGCAGTGGGAACCGCTTCTGAAACTGTAGAAATAGAGTGGACCATTGTGGAAATGATTGGCTCTGGCTAAGTTTAAACTAAGGGTTTGGGCCTCTAAAGCCTTTAAGTTTGAGATACCCTGGAGTAACTCAGTATGCACAGTGACATCAGAATCCTCTTTCCTGAAGCTGTTCATCATGTTGGGAAATGAGCAAGTGAACAAGTTTTGGGCAGCACACCTTCCACCTTCTGAGGCCTTGTACCCGGAAGCTACTGCAGAGCAGAGGCGAAATTTCATCACTTGCAAATACCACTATGGGCACTACCGCAAGCCACACCCACAGTACAACAGCCAGGAAGCTATTCTGAAGGTAAAGGCAATATTTGAGTTTCTATAAATTTCAGAAGCTGTTCTGCAAATTGTTTTCCCGAACGTTCCATCTGAGAGATTCCTTTTTCATAGGCACTGTGTGCAGCTGTGTCTGGACCTCGATTGCTGAAGGCAATGTTGCAGTTTTTTGCAACTGCTATGGAAACTGAGGAAGGGTGTGATGATAACTCTTCTGAATTCAAATCTCACTGCAAAGGTGGGGAAGATCAAGAAAGAAGCAATTTGGGTAACTATTCTGTCTCTCTATGTGTGGGATGATAGGGTGAGGAGAGAATCATTTATGTCTTGCGTATTCTGTGTTTCCTGAATGACACTGGAAAATTATGTTTTGGCTTCCTGCCATCAACTGATCTTAGCCAAAAATCCCATAAATGCCAAAGTTGTAGGCATACTGGCTGCGTCTTCATGGCATGACTTAATTCGGTTTAAATAATTCGAAATAACTGAACCGGAACGAAGCTGTCTACATGACTTGCAAATTGATCCAGTTCCGAGGGCATTCCGATTGCAGCCTTAACACGGAATCAATCCTGGTAATCCCCACGATAGCCCTGTGCTCCCGCCCATTGCCAGTCATGGTGCCCACCCCCTCTTTGTGATTGGTCCTCACTCCCAGGATCCCACCCTCCCTTCCCTTTGCGTCATCCATGCTCCGCTGGGGATCCCCTGCCCGATCCGGCCCCTTCTGTCCCCTCCCTTCCCCTTCCCAGCAGCAGCAGCAGCAGCAGCATCCATCCATCCATCCATCCTGACGCGGCTCCGGAGGAGAGTGCGAGCCAGCCAGCGATGTGTCCACGCTGCTGCCGACTAGATCTCTCTGCCAGCAGGAAAGAGAGGGGGAGAGAGAGAGAGGGGGGGAAGGAGGGAGGGAGGGAAGGAGGGAGAGCCAGCCAGCAGCGCTCTGGGGAATTTTTTCTTTCTTTCTTTTTTCTCCCCCCCCCCCCAAAAAAAAATTAAATTAAAAAAATCCTGGGATGGTCCGGTGAGGTGGATGGGGCTGTGAGAGCTCAGCAGAGAGCTGTGACCTGCCATTTAAGGGGGCTCAAAGTGGCTGACAAACCTTCTGTAATCAGCCATTTAAGGGGGCTCAAAGTGGCTGACAAACCTTCTGTAATCACCTGTTAAAGGGGACTCAAAGCAGCTGACAAAGCTTTCTATTCTTCTCCCCACACCAGACATCCTGTGAGGTAGTTGGTGCGGTGAGAGCCCTGAATCCACTTTGAATCTGCTTTCAATCTGTGTTGATTTCACATGTGAATCACGTTGCAGGTTCACAGCTGTTGCAAAACGTTTGTTTCCAGCCCTACATCCTTCAGAGGGACTGGACTGGCTGGGAAATTTCCCCGGGGACTCCAGGGCTTTCCTTTCCTTTCTCTTTTTAAAGTTCAGAACTTGCGCAAAACTGCAACATTGTTATTAAGCTACATCGCTACAGTGTAGCTTTGGAGGTAGTGGCTGTTTTGAGGCTGGATTCTTTCAATGAAATCACTCTTTGGAAGCAAGCTATTGGGGGAGGGAATCCTAAACATGTGTGAGGGTGTCTGATTTTATAGCTGTCATGAAAGCCTGCCTATGTGTGTGTGTGTCTACCGGCTCGCTCCCTCCCCAGGAGGGGAAGACTAGCTAGGCTTTCTGCGGCCGGGCTCCCTCAGCCAAATTCTTCTTGCCCACCCCAGGGGAATCCAAAACGCTGATAGCCTCCTCCTGCCCAATCCCCTCCTCTCCGTCTCTCCCCCCCCCCAACTCTCCGCACGCACTCCGGAGCTGTAGCGCTGCTGTGTGAAGGCTGCTCCAAGAAGTTCAGGCTTGCAAGAGAAGAAGTGATCCGAAAAAAGTTTTTGCTTCAGATCAGGCAGGGGAACACCCACCCACCCCCCAATGACATCCACAGAATATGGACAGCCATTGGGTAGATTGCGATTGGAGGAGGGAAACCCTGAACACGGATTCTCTTCCCTTAACACGGTACTGTCCACACAGTTAAAAAGGAAACACGTATCGACGCACGATCCGGAGTGAGACCTGTTGAAATCAGGATTTATTTCAAAACGGTTTAACGTCGTTTAACACGGAAATACCGTGTTAAGCCGAACTGCCGTCTGGCCGAGGAGAACTCAAAACATTTTGAATTCGAGATAACGATCCCGTGGGGATGTGGCCACTGTCAGGCTGGCAAAGAATGACCACGAGATTCTTTCTTGAAAAAGATGAACAGTGATTTATTTCAGCTCAGTGTTAGGACATTTCTTGTTGGGAGCAACTTGGAACAGAAAGCCCAGCATATCTATATGTTTCATAGCTGGGCGGGGTTTGGCCCTTAACCAGTGAGGAATAACTACTTTTCAAAACCAATTTAAACTTGGTGCCAAAACCTTCAAACACAAATGTATCACTTGACTGTCAACAGGCAGCCATTATATACATAAATACAGAATTCCATAGGTGGCAGAGATCTTACATACAAATATTATGGCAGGCAGCTAGCCCCGCCTGACACAGACAATGTGAGCTGCACCATCACACCAGGCACTGAGCTGGAGTGTCTCATGCCTGGCTTGGCTCTGTGCCTCCCACCCCACCCATACATTTCCTTGCATTGTTTCTCCGCTATGTTGTGCCAACATTTCTCAAGGTATCTGTAGTTCACCGTTTTATAAAGAGGATGGGTGGGGCAGTGCTGGATGCATGGCTGAGACACATCCATGGGTGACAAGGCCTCCTCCATCCTCAGTCTACCATTCTTGGAGATGGGCGATGGGAGCGGCACTGGAGCAGCTGCTGCTTCATCGACAGGTGAGTTGGATGGTGGCATCAGCAACAGAACTGGGAGGTACTCCTGCTTGGTCCAGCCACACAGTCTGAGTGCAGTGGCTGTCTCAGTGGGAAGCAAGCCAGATATGTGTCTTAGGCAGGCAGTGGTGGGAAGCTCGAGGGCATGTAGGAGGCAACTAAGTAGCTGGGCTGCTAGATTCCGACATCTTTGGGACATCAGGGACAGCTTGTTAAAGAAGGAGGAGGGCAGGTAGGAGCAAAGGTGGAAACCGGATCCAGGCTTACATGTGTGACTCTTGTGATGGCCAGAGTAACTAACAGGCAAAAGTGGAGATGACAAGCAAGTTAGCTCCAGGTGCCCGAATCCCTAAAGATATTATTTTCTATTTACATATGCACATGTTTACACATATGCATACTTTTACATTTATATCAGCCCTTTCCGTTCCTGTCGCTAAAATTACTGATTGGAAATTTGAAAATAGTAAGTCAGAAAACTACAGAAGCTGGTTTTGAGCAGGTGCAATTTTAATTATTATTTTTTAAAAAACTTTTACTTCAAAAGAACAATTTTCTTCAATGATTTAATTTCCCCTTAGTACTACAGGGTATATGGGTTTCGGCCCTTACTTCCAGAATCTTTTGTAGATGAGTATTCCATAACAAGGATATGTGAATTCTGTGTATTTGACAGGCAATCTTAATGCGAAGCCACCAAGCCCAGAAGGGATCTACAATGAGATCACACAGCCTGTGTCCCACTATGGTTACCTGTGGAAAGCCCCAATCATGACAAAACTTATAGTCACCAAGAAGAGCAGAGAAGGTAAGATTGAGATATAAGCAAGACCCCACAACCTGTGAATAGTTGAGTAATGGTTTTAGCTAATGCTTTCTCTCGTGTAGAATCTCAGAAAATATGGTGTTCACTGGAGAAGTTTTTCCTCTTCTATGAAAGTGAGAGGAGTTCTGAGCCACTGGGAAGGATAGAAAAAGATGATGTGATTTCCCTTGTTGTGAACAGACCAGATGCACTGGCTAGTCCTAGGTGCTCAGACAGGTGAGAATATGAAATACTCAGTAAGTGATCTCTGGTGACTTGCTTTGTTTTTGAAGTCAGAGATGGTGGAACAAACATAACTTGCAATTGTATTGTATTGTAAACGTATGTCTTGATTAGAGGACCAGATCCATGTTCAGCAGTAAACTGAACAACAAATACTATAGGCCTATTTGCACTTAGGCCTCTGGTATACAATTAGGACAGCCCTGGGACAGAGCATTCACTCTCTGGGCTGGGTGGTTCCGTCCGGAACCGTCCTGGCCTGTCCCAGAGCTGGCCTCCACACCCATCCCACACCTGTTCCAGAGCTGGTGCTCCACACCCACCCCAAGCCATCCCCAACCATCCCCGAGCTGTCCAGCAGGGAGAGCATTTGCACTCTTCCTGCTGGACAGCTCTGAAGTCCCACCCTGGGCTGCCGCCATTGGGCTGTATTGGCCTGCCGGCTGGCAGCCTCTTTTGGGGGTGGGGCAAAACCAGGCCAGGGCTATGCTGGGGCTCTGCAGGTTGTTGCTGCCCTGGTTGGGCTGGCAGCAGCCAGCGGTGGCCTCCTGGGTGCCCACTCCCACACTGAACCCCAGGACAGCCCCAACCCAATCTTGCCCCACTCCTGGACAGTGCTACCTGCCAGCAGGCCAAAACAACCCAATGGCAGCAGCCTTTTCAGGCTGGTACACCTGGGGGCCAAATCCACCATTCACACATTGGCCGGTAAGGGATGTGTTGAGAAAGAGAATGGTGGGTCTGTCTCCCGCGTGTACCAGCCTTAAAGCACTTCAGCCATCCTGCTGAAGTGCGAAAAAGCCTTATTTCTTTCATGTTCTGCTGATAAATTTCTTGAGTCCTGTCCCTGTCCTTGGCATTTTTTTAAATCTTAAAAACTGCTATGACAGGAGGTAGGTTTAAGCCTTTTGTCTACATAGAGAAACGTCCATAACAGGTAAGAGCAGCTGAGGATGGAAGGAGGTTAAAAGTGTGTCAGCCTCATGCCCTGCCTGTTAAGTCTCAGGGGAAAACAAGAGCAGTTCTAACATGGCACTTTCATTTGGCTCAAGCAGATTCCAGTTCATGTTGGAGCTGCATCTGATAAGGGATCGAGTACAGCAATTGGGAACTGATGGGCCAGACAGCCTGCAGTCGTGGGCCAGTGCCATTGGCAAGGTAATGGAGTAACAGCACCACACTAAAAGCCTGAGAGCATTGGGTTATTCCGGTACTTCACCCTAAGCAGCATCCTGAGGTACTTCATCCAGTACCTCACCGTAGTCAGTTTACCCTTCACTCACAATATAAACTTCCAGCTCCAAAGACTAATCTCTTTTGCCTGCTTTCTGGTATGTTCATGTCAATAGGTGGTAGATTATCTTTTTTTTTAACCTTGATTTCATGCTAGTCTTATCATATGAAGCATATTATTTAATATAGCCTTAGGTTCTATGGGCTCGTCCCCATGGTCTCCAATTATTGCACTGCAGAATCGGGCCATCCTTAATCCAAATTGTAGTTCAGATTAAGATGTCCCCATGAGGTGGAGGAGAGCGCGGGTTCAGTTTGAATTCACCCATCCCCAAGCAAAAGCGGTAAACCCCAGCATCAGCAAAACCGCATCCTTTTTTCCCCACCCCCTTTGTCCTGATTGGAAGCTTTTCGAAGATGTGCACACATCTTCATGATAGCAAGCACAGACGTGTGCTTGGAGAAGAAGGGCTCAGGGGCTGGAGGGATTCTGCCCTCCCCCTCCACCCTTGAAGCATGACAGCCAGCCAGTGAAGGAGAAGGGAGCCAGACGACCGACCGACCTAAAATGTCGAGGCAGCTTTTGCTTCCCAGCGCCAGTAAGCTCGATCACTGGCAAGGAGCTAATTAAATATGCACCTCTCTCTAACTCTGTCTGTGAGCTCTGATGAGTCAGCCTGAAATTAATATGCACCTCTCTAAGGCTCAGGGGCAACAGGCAGCTTGAATCCTTTAGTTCTCCCGTTCTGCAGCCCCATGAGTGCTCATGTCTGTGTGTGCTTGGGCACGTGTATGTGTGGGAGAAGGCAAATGACAGACGCCTAATGACAGCACACGGCAGGAACAGGGAGCAGAGGCAAAACCCCGCCCGCTAATATTGCGGCCGCCAAGCTCCACCCCAAATAACCCGGGAGCGTTCGCATGACCCCAGGACAATATGTGTTAGCTCCTTATTTCAGATGTAGTACACTTGCAAAGTGGTTTTTTTTTAACACATATTATCTCACATGTAGCCTGTATTAGGGCTTTGCATAAAGATGCTCCCAAGGCATAGCAAGGTTAAATTCGGAATAAAAATTGCATGGAGACAGGCCCTATCTGTCTTCATCCTCCTGATTTGCCTGAATGCTGTTTTTGCCTGCCTCTGTACTTGGATAGCCTTTTAAGTGTCTGCATCTTGTTTCCTTTACAGTGGTTCACGCCTCTCAGTTGTCATTGCCTCCTGGGCTATGAATTTCAGAGAGTGGGCAAACTCTGCTACAAGTCCATGTTAAATCCCAACCAGTGGCTGCAAGGTTTCTTCATTCTCCAGAAATCTCACCTCTTCATCTGCCCAGAAGAAGATGGCCCAGCTGAGGACACCATCAATCTGCGGCAGCTACAGGAGCTTAGTGAGTCTAGTCCCTCTACCATGAGAAAAGGGCTGAACTCCTTTCCTCTGCACATGTTCAAACAGAAGTCTTTAATTTTTGGGTAATCAGAGAATCGTGGGAGCAAGTTGTTGCTGTCCTGATTTCCCTCATCTACTTTTTTGTAGGCATTGTTCCCCTTGATGAAGGTCCAGAGAAGAAAGAAATGCTAATTCTGGTGGAGAAGGGACGGTGAGATGAAAGAGGAAGAAGGGCCCCCAAATAATTATCCAGAGCAAGTCCAGTGAAGAAGTTCTTAACAGAGAGTCAAAACTAGAAAAAGCACTTGTGAACAGGGGCTGGGGTAGAAAAGGAAATCAACATTCAGTTTCTTTCATTGCTTTGCCTGCATGATGTGTTCAATGCATGCTAAGTGCACAATATCCGAATCACACAGATGTTTCCTAACTTACTGAAGTTGGTCCAGGTAACGATCCATTCCCACCCTCTGCTTGCATTTTCTGAGTATGCAGTGAGCTGCTTGGTTGTTTTTTGAGTGAATCTCCAGCCACGTTTTTCTTGTTAAAGAGGCCAGTTTTTTGCAAGTATTTTTTGTTCATTTTTTTTGGTTTTACAGCAGTGAGTTGACTACTAGAAGTCAGGGAATACTGAAAGCAAGAGTGGAGCAGAGTTGATGCTTCTGGCTCTCTCACCTCATGGCCACCAGGTGGCAAAAGCTTTTCCTGCCCTTTAAAGGGTCTCCTACACCTCCTCCTGCCCAGTATTGCTCAGTTGCCTCCCCAAGCCTCATCAGAAGCCTTATTTGTCCATGGAAGAGCGACCAACCTCACCAGTCAGCGGGTCTGGTGGGATAGTTTGGCCAGGCTCCTGGATGAGCTCCTGGGTAGCCCTCCCCATCCCCAGAGCATTTAAGCATTCTTTTCAGTGCTGCAAGGTACCGCTGAGCTTCCGCTTCCTGTCTGAGGGAGGCTCACCTCCTTGCACACTGGGTGCTATAGATAAGCCACATGCTAGCAGCCAGCAGGGAAAGCAGATGTGGAGCTTCTTTCCTGCCTTGCTACAAGGCATAGCCAAATGAGGAAAGTGGAGCCAGAAGCAATTGCAGTGTTTGTTGCAGAGTCTGAGTCAGATGGGACAGGCCACGCTGGGACAGGCTGGGGCAGTTCCAAATGGAGCCACTGGCCCAGAGGATCTGGCGAATGCTCCGTCCTGGCGTGTCCTGCATGCATTCCAGAAGGCCTAGTGTGAAAAGGCCTGAGGTCTCCCTCCTCTTCTCTTTCCTCTGCAAAGGATTCCTCCCTCTCTCCTTCCAGAGGAAAAAAGGAAGAAGAAGCCTGCCACTTCCACACCTCTGGTTAAAGGAGGAAAATTAATTCAGGGAGGAATTTCTGAGCCAGCAAAATTGCAGGTTGTTTTCTGGAGATGAATTTACACCTTTAATGGATATCCTCATTGCTTTATACCAGTTTAAGGTAATAGCCACAGTATACCCAAATTCAGTTCAGAAGCTCAGCTTCCTCATGGTGCCATCCAGTATTGACAGACTCTTGCCAATTTCAGTCACCTTTCAGAACCAAAGAAAGACTCCAAGTTCCAAGAAAAAACTTGAATCTGGTAGAGGCAGATTCCTGAGGCCTTTTTGCACTACAGCCATTTGCTTAGGCTAGGACATGCAGGGATGGATTTCCTATTCACATGGGCTGGTAGGCTGGCCCCAGCCCATCCTTGGGTCCTGTGAACTTTAGCTGGAGCCCACACTGACCCCCCTGGGCACCCCCACCACCCGGGGGCCCGCACCACCCCCCAGATGTGCGCGTGAGGTTTCACTCCTCCCCTGCAAGGGGCTGTTGGCTTAATGGCCATGGAGTGGGGGTGGGGTGGGGTGGGACCCAGAACACCTTGGCCACAATTAGGCTACCCTGGGAGTGGATGGGATTGTTCCAGACAGAACCACCCATCCAGCAGAGCGAATGCTGTGTCCCAGGGCTGGCCTAATCATGCCACAGAGACCCTAGTGGTAATAGGCTTCTGGCTATATGAGCGTTCCCTGCAGTGGATCTGCCCATCTTGCAGTTGGTGTCCAGTTATGCGGTTCTGCAGCAAGCATCACTGAAAAATCCAACAGTCAACAGAATGGAAGCCCTCTTTAGGCAGTCTTTTGAGGTAGACTCCTTAGCTGGCAGGGCAACAGTTTTACCTTTGTGTTTCCCAGGCCAGGGCTATGATGAACAGATGAGTTTTCACCAAGGCTATCCTGCACAACATTTGAGGAGTCCTAACTTTTTCAGCTAATGCCACCCTGGATATGCTACAGCTATTTGCCCTGGCATCATCCTTATCCACAGTTGCCAGAAGAACCTTCTGGTTAAAGCTCTGTAATATTGACTTAAGTTCTAAAATGGAAGTGCTTTTGCTGCCTTTCAAAGGCAACAAACTCTTCAGAGAGGGCATCCTTAGATACATTTTTGTTGAATCTAAAGATAAGAAGTGGTGCCATCAGTAATGCCATCCCGGAGTAATGACAACAAACACAACAAACCAAGGAAGAGGAAGCCTTTTCCTCTGAAGCAATGTTCTTTAAGCTGATTCAGCAACCCTCCAGACTGCCCTTTTAACAAAGAGACAAGCTGAATCTGTCCTGGGGAAAACCTTTCAAGGCTACAGGTACCCTAAACAGAGTTCCTTTTTCAACAACAATCCTGTGTGTCAGGGAACCTAGCTTTGCCCTACCACTGGTAGTGGGCTACCTCCTGCTCTTTATTCAACTCTGGCAGGGGTGGTTTTCCAACTGCTGGGTCAATACAGTGGTAGCCCAAGGGTTCTAGGAAAGTTCCTCACTCTTGGCAGCCCTGGTTAGGAGAGGGAACACTTCAGCCACAGTATAGAAGCTTCTAGAAGATCAGGCCAGTGAAAGCATTCCAGTCTAGGGATGTGCAAGAGTATTTGAAATATTCATTATTTGATTGAGTTCAGCCAAATTTGGACATTCGAATTTGAATCAAATGTCCAGATGTTTGTTTTTTTAATATTTGAACGAATATGAATATTTCAAATAATTTGTATTAATCATTTGAACATTTGTATGTTTATGGATATGTACAAATTGCATACGTATCTGTACGCAGTACATATGTATCCATATGGATATGTAGGGGATAAAAATGGGATGTGTACGGATACATACAAATGTTATTGACATTCATATCATCAAATAAGTATCAAATATTTGTACAAATAAATACAATTTTATTCAAATTGGTTTGAATTTTAATATATTCATTTTTCTCTATTCGTACGAATTTCGGCATTCGAGCATTTTATTTGAATGGAACTGAATGTTGAAAATTGCATTCATGTATACTCCTTTCCCAGCTAGGGAGAAGGGGATTATTGCATTTTAGTTTTTGTAGCAAAGATGGATGCCTTTGGGCCATTTTAGATTTGAAGATTCTTAATAAATATTTACATGTATTTATATAAATATAAATATATAAATCATTTAAAATGGAACCCTTGGCAAACATCAGATTGCATGTTTTTAAAGGGAATGTCATCTTTTCTTGTGATTTACGCACTTCTCACCACCTTGCTATTCATCCAGAGTCTCAAACATTCTGTAGATTTAGAATAGGTGGGCAGGACGCAGGGGATCACCCGGCGTGTGTGTGTGCCTGGATGCCCCCTTCCATCCTCCCCGCACCCTATCTGCAATATGCAGGGCTGTCCGATCAAGCCCTGTGATATTTATTTTATTATTTATTGTTTTATTATTTATATTTCTATCCTGCCATATACCCGAAGGTCTCAGGGTGGGTAACAACTCTGCAAATATTGGACAGATTGCAGAGGGGTCAGGGGAGGATGGGAGGGGCGTGTCCAGACACCCCCCTGGATGATGCTCTGCATGGGCAGGTAGATAGGGGGGGGTTAATCCAGGGATGGAACAGCCCCACGAACTCACCCCCCACCCCTGAATCAAACCCCCCTGTTGACCTGCCCATGCAGGGCGTTACCCGGGGGGGTGCCTGGATGCCCCCTCCCTTCCTCCGCCCTCCCCTTCCATGATTCACTAGCTGTTCCTCCTTCCTCTCTGCAATATCACAGCTCTGTTTGATCCAGCCCTGTGATATTGCTGAAAGGAGGCAGGATTCCCCTGTGGATCTCTGAGGGGGGGGAGGGAGGAAAGCAGGGGGGATCCACACACCCCCCTGCAATGTCTTGGTGAGAGGGGGCACAGGGTTGTGTTCCAGGGGTGGAGACGCATCCTGCTCTGTGGGATTGGTACTGTTCCTCCCCAGACCAAGCACCTGCCAGCAGCAGGCACACCACAGAACGTGTGACATGCTGGCAGCGGCCAATAGCAGCAGCTCGGAGGCAGGATTCCTGCAGCAGCTGGACAGAAACAATGTGAATGCTCTCCTGGCTGGATGCATCAGGTAAGCCTGGGGATGGGTTGTGACAGGTGTGGAGCGTGATTTCGTGCTCCATACCTCAAGCACAATTAGGACAGCTCTGGGACAGGCTGAGACACTTCTAGACGGAAACGGCCTTTGCAAAATGGCCAGAGCTGTCCTAAGTGCGAATAGACCTAAGGTTTAAATGTTCCCCTTCCGTCCTGAAAAACACCCCAGCTGGCCTGCTGTCCATCAGAGGCAGTGGGGCAGGTTCATCAGTTTGGAATAGGTCTTCCTACTTCTGATATCCTATCTAAAAGCAACAGCCACAAAACCAAACTACAAAGACCCTCTGTATATGCAATTTTCTGTGGTCGCTGTGCCTATCAGTCTAGGGGTCTCAGGGCAATATAGGCTATGATTTTCATAAACCCTGAAGGAGGCATATAGTGAAATAACAAAAGAGTGGCAGAAAAAAGAATATTTAAAAATTCTGAAAATAAAGAATAAGCATGCCAATGTTGCAGGATCTCCTGGTCCCATAAACAGTTGTTTAAAATCTGGTTCAACATGTAGTCTACTTTCAACAGTATCTTTTTCACTTTCCTGAGCAAGGGAGTAAAAGATACTTGCAGACAAACAGGGAGGCCTATAAGACTTATGGATCCCCTGACCTCCAACACCACAGAGCCTCAGCAAGCGTCCTGTAGCACAGGAAAATAATGTTGACTGTAAGAGGGGGAAGGGGATAGATGTCAGGAGAAAATGAAATTATAGGAAGTAAATTCCTGGCTAATGCCAAGTTCTGCCTGTTAACTTCATCTAGTTCTGGAGATTGGACTGTTCGGTTTCTGGTCTGTTCTAGAAAAGCTTTTAACATTTATTCATTAGTACTGCACTTCTAGAGATAAACAGATGATGCAGGAGTGCTTGTCACCTCTAAATTAGTCTTTATTCTCTATTTTCAGCACATTTTGTCTTCAGGGAACATGCCGGCTAGATTTTTCCACATGGTGCACTGCTATCCAGGCATCGGCAGGAGGACAAGGCAATGCTTTGCGTGACCAGCAGCTCAGTAGGAGTGGCATTCCCATCATTGTGAACAGCTGTGTTGCATTCATTACCCAGTATGGTGAGTACTGTAATGCGTTTCTTCCTGCCCAGAGACCTTCAGGTATGGGGCGGGATAGAAATGCAAACATAAATAAATAAACAATGTGTTCCTTCTATACTGGTTCCCACTGGGCAATTTAATCTGGGTTTTAAGAAGGGTTTTTTAAATCAGCAGCAAGATCTGTGTTTTGGTGTTCCCACTGTTAGCTTATAATGTCGACTTGCAGGAGAGAAACCATCTCCCCTCTCTTCTCCCCTCAGCAATTAGGCACCATCCTACCCTGACTTCATCAGGGTGAGCGATTCAAACGCCACCCACTGTATAAATCTGCTCCCGGAGATCATAGAGTGTGTTTACTGCTTCTCCCCCCACCATAGCACAGCCTCTTAATCATGTTAAAAAAGTAGTAGAAGATCACTTTCTCTTTATTTTGCGCGAGACCATTAGATCAGATCAGCGTGAAGTGGCAGGGGATGAGGCAAAAGGGGGTGATTGAAGAGGCGATGCTGGAAGGGAGAGATCAGGCAAACTTTTACGTAACAGCTGACAGCTTTGTGTCTTTCAATGATCCCTCACCGATCTCTTTGTAAAATCAGACACTTCACCTGTACATCTGATCTCAGTGTTTTGTTACATCTCACTCCTGGATACATGTATCTCTGTTAGCTGCTACACATTGTCCACCTTCTCCACCCCAACTTCCTTTCAGCCAGCCTGATGCAGCCTGGGGAAGAGAACAGGGAAAATCACAACTTCTGATTGGTTCAGGGGAAACTGAGGAGAACGCCGCTAAAGCATGGTTCCCTCTCCTTCAAAACTACTTGCGTTCTCATTGCATTCCCTTTTAATCAGAATAGGGATTCTCCACATTCTGGGACCTTTAATCTACAGAAATGGGAGATCTCTTGCAAAATGTTGGGACAGGGAGAACGTGAGCCTACTTCAAGCCTGACTAAATCCTGTGTTGGAGCAAATGGTCACAGAAGCTTCTGGATATTTTCTCTATAGATGTTTCTGAATTTCAAAATGGAAGGCTGTTTTAAAACTTGTCCAGCAGGGAAGTTGTTCTGTTAAGCCAACTACTTTCTAACATTTATAAATATAGGCTGCGTCTCCAAGCGATAAAAAGCCCGTTAAAAAGCTTCTTTTGCCATGGAGCATCTCCATGCACGGTTTTTCTCCAAGCTTCCAGCGGCACACAAGGAGGAAAATGCACGGAAAAAAAAGTGCCCTTTAAAGAAGACTACCAGCGCACTTTATGGAAGCCGCGTGTATTCCTAGCAACATTGTGCATGGAGACACTCCATGGCAAAAGGGCGGGGATTGGCAGCCAAGATTTCCGAAAAAAGCACCCTGGCTCTGCTGGCTCTGCCGCCTGCACACACAGCCTTAAACGTTCACACATCTCCCAGAACTGCAGCAGCTTTCCTTCCTTTTCCCTTTCTAAAGGTCAGAACTTTTAAAGAGCCACAGTTGTGCAGAATTGCAACATTGTTATCAGGTGTGAAATGGGTAGATTGCTACAGTGTAACTGCTGCTGTATGGGGTGGATTTTTACAGTGAAATCACTATCTTTGGAAGCAAGCTCTGGATCCCAAAGTGATAAATGTTTCTGGTGGGTTTTACAGGCAGGGGAGACGAACAGAGAACTTGTAAATATGGCTATTTTTCTTTTGGACTAGTCGGGTGTTGTCTCCCTGGTTGTGGCCGCACAGATCGCAATCCCTCCCAGTTCCCGCCGGCACCCTATCAAGCAGAGAGGGGGCGGGGAGAAAAAGATGCGGGAAAACAAAACACGCTTCTTTGGGGATGGTAGGTGCGTTTAAAATGCGTGTTTTACGGAACCTCATGGGGACGCTTATTCCGGAATTGACTGGCACTTTTAAAGTCCATTGGAATAGAGGGACAATAGAGACGCACATAAGTTGCTTGGGGACACGGCCATAGAGACTGTTCATAACCCTATCTGGTGCTGTTAGAAGCAAAAATGCTCCAGAGGACCATCACAAGTTGTTGAAGGCTGAATGAAGTAATGATTACAACACAGGGATTGTGCAAGAATTGAGTAAGACTGTGTAACACTTGCAACACAGGCTTGTGTAATACAAAGGAAATGAGTCACCTTCTGGTGATAAGGAAAGTATATAAATGTGATCACACACGGCTGTGTGTTACCCTTAGTTGATTGTTCGAGACTGGAGAGGGAAAAAGGATGTAACAGCTAACGAATAAAAGCCTCTACGGAGACGTCTGCCTCGGTCTGTTTGTTTTCAACTGTGGGCAGAGAAAGGAGGGGCGAGAAGTGCTGAAATGGACAGCGACGAACTGCTGACAGCCAGAAGTAAGAGAGACACAGAAGCTTGTATTTTAACTCAGCACAGAGAGAAGCAACTCTGCGACGAAGATTTATTACCAACGGGGGTACCTGACACGCCAATACCCCCCAACAGCAGCTCCCTTCCCTGCCTTGCCTCAGATTCCCAGCGCCGCCCCCCCCCCGGCCCCCAGCCCTAACACAGGGCCCAGAAACAATGAGCAAGGCTGGGGCAGCACGGCGCAGCTTCTGTCTCCCCGGCAGACCAGCGATGCCATCCAAGGCAGAGCGGCGAGCGGAGAACAGAAGCCGCCCCGGGCTCGCTCGGCCCATTTCTGGGCCCTAGCAAGTGAGGCAGGGCTGGGGGGGGGGGGCGGCTTCTGTTCTCCGCTTGCCGCTATGCCTTGGATGGCCCGGGGACAACAGCAGCGAAGGGAAGCCTGCCTGGGACTTAACAGCCAGGCCAGCTACATGCCCAGCATCCCGTTAAGGCTGGCGTCCCCCTCCCTCACCCATTCACCCTCCCTTCCTTTCTATCTCTATCCCTCCCGTCCCCGTTTTTCTTTCTTTCCCTTTTTCGCGCGGCCGGTAGGCTTGGCTCTGCCTTAATGCCGCCGGCGAGGCTCCGTTCTCCTTTCCTTTCTCCCTTCCTTTCTCCCTCCCTCCGTTCTTTCCCCTCCCTCCCCTCCCCTCCCCTCCTTCCCTTTCCTCCTTCCTTCCTTCTTTCATTCCTCCCCTCCCCTCCTTTCTTCCTTCCGTCCGTCCTTCCTTTCATTCCTCCCCTCCTTTCTTTCTTTCCTCCCCTCCCCTCCCCTCCCCTCCCGTCCCCTCCTTTCTTCCTTTCTTCCTTTCATTCCTCCCCTTCCCTCCCCTCCTTTCTTCCTTTCATTCCTCCCCTCCCCTCCCCTCCTTCCTTCCTTCCTTTCTTCTCCCTCCAGAGCTTCCAGAGAGCCCCACTAACCTCACAGGATGTTGTGGGGAGAAGAACAGAAGCTTTGTCAGTCACTTTGAGTCCCCTTAAATGGGTGAGAAAAGTAGGGTAGAAAAGCCAACTCTTCTTCTTCCTTCCTTGCTCCCTCCCTCCTTCCAATTCTGCCCTCCCCTATGAAGCCAGCTGGGTGAACTTGGGCTAGTCACAGCTCTCTTCAGAGCTCTCACAGCCCCCACCTACCTCACAAGGTGTTCTGTTGTGGGGGGAAGAAGAGAAGCTTTGGCAGCTGCTTTGAATCCCCTCAAATGGGTGAGAAAAGTGGGCTAGAAAAGCCAACTCTTCTTTCCTGCCTGCCTGCACCAGTTTGGTCTAGTGGTTAAAGAGCCAGACTCTTATCTGGGAGTACAGGGTTTCATTCTGCTCACCTGCATGAAAGCCAGCTGGGTGACATTGCCCCCCCCCCAGTTGGCATCATCATGGCATGGGAAGAAGAAGGAGAAGAGTTGGCTTTTCTACTCTGCTTCTGTTGCCCCTTTTTAGGGGACTCAAAGCAGCTGATAAGCGTTCTGTTCTTCTCCCTGGCTGGCTTATGGCTGGTGAGAAGAAGCTTTGCTAAGGGAAGTTCTGAATTTGTTGTTGTAATAGTTAATTGCTTATATTTCAATTTAACAGCTTATTTGCTTGATTATGGTGTGTTAAATAATTACTTGTTTGAGGGGTGTGCTTGTGGAGGAGGGTAAAAGGAGGGTTAGTTAAGGGGTGTTGTGCTTCACTTTCATTTTACATTCTTGTTCTTGTCCTATATTTTTACGTTATATTTTTTCTCTTGCTTCATTTTTGTTGACTTGAAGTTTCTGAAGAAGCTTCAATGAGGAATGTATAATTGTGGTTTTCTGTGGCTGTTTCTGTAATCTGGAAGAGATCTGGGCAGTTGGGCACTGCTGTATATTTAAGCTCTTTCTAGAAGTTATTTTTCTTGTTCCTTAATTGTGAACGCAGCCCCAGATTCATATAAGTTTTAATCCAGCTTAATTGCACTTTCAGAGTGAGATAATACATCAGCAAAATCTCAAGCTGTTTTCTTTTTGCATTATCTAACTTGGAAAAGCCATCTTTATATAAAGAGGACAGAAAATGATTATTCACTTTGCTGATATATTTTCTCACTTAGAAAGTGGTCTCAAACTGGATTAAAACTCAGGTGTGAACACAGCCTAACACAGTAATAAATGTTGCAGCTTTATGCAGTTCCATGCATAAAGCTGCAAAATCCAAATATTCTTTGAAAGATAAAACAGGACAAGGATTAGAAAGGGAGTAGGTACAGGAAAAAGTGGTAGTGGTAATGTTAAGGGATAGTCTTGAGTCTGCAGAATACAGAGATACTCAGACTAGTTTCAACCTAGAAGCAAAACCAGAATTTCTGTAGAATAGATGCTGTCAAGGCTATTTTTGGAGCTGTAGTAATGAGAACAGGTCTATGGAATTTGCTGCCAGAAGAGATGGTAACAGCATCCAGACTGGGCGGCTTGTTGGTAGACAAATTCATGGATAACAGGTGTTTCAATGGCTACTTGAATGGATGCCTAGGTACATCTTTCGGGTGAAGGTTTCATCTTTGTCTTCTGCTTGAGATGCCCAGAAGCACTATGTGAGACATGATGCTGGACTAGATGGGCTATGGTCTGATCCAGCAGGGTTCCTCTTATGTTCATATAGCTGTTTTGTGATTCTTTCGTTACCAATTTTTCTGCTGCAAATCCTATGGCACTTAGAATGTGGACATGCAGGCAGAAAAAGCAGGTTTATATTGTTATTGATGCCGTGAGTTCAACTCCATGCATAAATTATTTTCTTGATCTGGTTCTGTATCTTTCTGGCCCTTGGCAGCCCCTCCCACGTGACCTTGGCCCCTCCCACATGACCTCAGTGGGCCCCTCCCACACGACCCGTGGGCCCCTCCCACACGACCTCAGTGGGCCCCTCCCACACAACCTCAGTGGGCCCCTCCCACACGACCTCAGTGGGCCCCTCCCACACGACCTCAGTGGGCCCCGCCCATGTGACCTCACCCCCCATGACCCTTCCCCGCCTTGCCTGTGAACACCCAGCCCTGAAGTCCACCAGCCGCCACTGCCTGCCTCCCCACACTCCAATTTATAGATGAATGTTATCACCCCAATTATTTTACCCCAGCATAGCCTCTAATCCCTTTTTGCCATTGCAATTCCTGCTGATCACAGCCATTTGATCCAGCACTGAATTTTGCACCACCTCAGACCTGAACAGTTCAGACACTGCTATGGTAGCAACTGGCCTTCTGCGCTGCCTGGGAAGGAGGGTGATTCATGACACTGGGAATCATGGATTTTAGTGCTTTAGACCCCTTTTAAATTACCTTTGACACGTTTTTTTTTTTAAAATTATAAACTGATGAAATTGGGTTGTAAGAAGAACTGGATATGCTATTCAAACGAACTTCAGGTCTTGCTTCTTATTCTACAGGTAGCAATAAAATGACAAAGTTGATTAAAGAAAAGCCAGTTAGATTTCTTTAGTACAAGAAAATTGTAGTGAATTTCTGCTTCATAGTAGTCCTGCAGTCAATAGGAACTCAAGGCTCGTCCGCATGGCAAGGTGATTGCGAGGCGAAAGCTATTTCGCCTCGCAAGCGTCTGCATGCAGAGCCATAAATCGGGTTTAGAGCAGAATAAAATCCTCTAATTCGGAATTAAAAAACCCTTTATAACTGTACTTGCCCCGAATTAGGGGCCAAGAGCACGTTATAAAGGGGTCATGGGGACACTTGGGGGCTTCGCTGTCCCCGCTGCTAAGGCTGCAATGGCAACTGTCCCCCCTTTTGGTAAAATCCTCACTCAAATCCTGTCCTTTGCCTTGCAAGCTTCCATGCAGAGCAAACGGCAGGATTTGAACGAGGATTTGAGCGTGGTGAAAGCTCCTTGTCTCCCTCCTTTCCCCCTGTCAGTTGGGGGTGTGAGGAGAAGGAGGCAGAGACGGAGCTTTCACCGCGCTCAAATCATCCCGTTTGCTCTGCATACTTGCTGGCTACAGCTGTGGGGCAGCTCAGGATGGCCGGGAACAGCCTGGGCTGGCTGTAGAGCAAGTGGGCACCCTGGGATGGGATGGGGCAGTTCCGACCCAGAGTGCCCTACCTGCCTTCCAGAGACCCTCATGTGAATAGGCCTCAGGAATGGTAACAAGCAATTGTAAAATGCAGAGAAGCTCTCACATTTTTGTCTCACTGTCTGGAGGCAGCCCAGGGCAAACACTGAAGTTCCATTCCTACCGGATTTCCCCCAATTCCCATGATCTCACCAACTCAGAATAGTTGTCAAAATAGCCTATAGTTTCCCAGATACCTTTTCAACATAGTGCAGAGGCCACAGCCATGACAACAGGCAGGGTGCCCTGCAGAAGCATCAGGACAAATACAGTCCAAGTCCCAGTGGCTGAGATAAACCTGCCCCTGGTGGCCATGGTTAAACAGAGAACTCTCTCTTCCCTGTCATGAGATTGAAGGTGTCCTTATCAACCTAGCAGTTGAAGTATCTAGTAAATTTAAATCAATCACTTTTGGCCAATCAAAGTCAGGATTTTGAAGTTTTTCTTTTAGATTTGGGAGACAAATGCTACAATAGTTATTTCCAAGCCTTTGGACCAGTTTAGATGAACCAAGGCCAATTCAGCTCACCAGCTGTCCAAACCACAGGTGTAAACAAGTGGTTTGGCCTGGTCCACGTTGCATTCTTTGGTTCATTTACATCCCTAGGTACTTCTGTTTAATTTTTAAGATTAAGCACAGGAATAACTGGGGCTGTCCACATGTGGAGTGCTGGAAAAGACAGTTCTGACCAACTTTTCCAACAGTGCAGACAGCAGGGCTTGCTCTTCTTTTCCGGTGGGAAAAGATGTTCTTACGTCAGGTGTCCCTCCCACCCTTTGCTGAGATTGAGCAAGGAGACATCTTGTCCAGCGTGCAAGGGCAGGGTGAACCGTGAGGTCCAGACTTTGAAGCCTTGAAGGTTCAACTTAAGGGCCCCTCACCTTACAGACCAGGGGCCTGTTCACACTTGGACTTATTTTGGAATGTATCTCAAGATAGGGGTCTGTTCTTTGCATGCTAATTCAGACTTTGGCAGGCCTCACTTGGGGTCTGCTGTAGCCTGCACTAGCATGTGGACAACACACCTCTGCTGCTGGATATGTTCCAGAATAAAGCCAAGTGCGAACAGGCCCCAGAACTGCTGCAGAGGGAAGTCTGTGAACCGTTTAAAGCTGTCCACAGTAGGTAAGGCTGGTGAATGACTCCAAATGCCCCTGGAATCGTTGAAGCAGATAGGAGGGTAGGCAAGTGCAAAAAGGCCCATGGCGTGAATTTCAGATGTACAAAGAGAAAATTGGTAAAAAGAAAATGGTTATTAAATCTATCACTACCCTACGTGAGGAACAAAAATTTATTAATTGAGGTATAGTTCATCGCAATTCAGTAGTTCTGTCCCAAATTAGCAGAAAGCAACTATATGGACAGAGTAAGGACTAGGCTTCTTTCCCTGTTTCTTCTTCTTTTCCAACAGGGCTGCAACATGAAGGTGTTTATCGGAAGAATGGAGCCAAGTCTCGTGTCAAGATTTTGATGGAAGAGTTCCGCCGAGATGCCCGAAATGTCAAACTGCGCATCAATGACAATTTCATTGAGGATGTGACAGATGTGTTAAAGAGGTTTTTTCGGGAGCTGGAAGATCCTGTTTTCACTACATATTTGCACCCCCAGTGGAAGGAAGCAGCAGGTATCAGTCCTTCTTGGTATTGCTTTCTAGGCAGCATCCAGCTATCACTTAGGCCCTTTCTGCACTTGGCCTTATTCTGGAATATATCTCGGGATAGTGGTCTCCTAGCCACAAGCTAATGCAGACTATGGCAGGGCTCCCCTGGGCCTTCCATCGTCTGCACTAGCATGCAGAAGGCAAGTCCTTATTCTGGGATATACGTAGTCCAGAATAAAGCCTCTCTGCTATATTTGATATTCTGGAATAAAACATGGGTATTTTGGAATGTCAGTGCTTTATTTCAGAATATCTGAATATAGTGGAATAAATGAAATGATGGCTGGATGCAACCTAAATCCATCTTTATGAGGCCATGGCCACAAATGCCATTCTCAGTAGTATTCTGAATGAAAGTCACAAATTGATTGCCATAAAGTATAAGGAAGAACTGAAAATTAGAACCAAAATTGAGGGTCTTTCTCTTCCCCTCTTGCTAGCACAAATAAGATGTCAAATCCAAGGTGCAGCTGCTAAGTTTGTAGGCCAGAAAGTGGCTAATAATACTCTGAGACTACTTCCAGGTGGCAGCTGGTTATATCGCTAGCAAGCAACAGCGCAGAATTTCATCCCTCCACCGTGATCGCTTGCTGGTCAAACAGTGCTGACCATGGCACTGTGTCTGCGCATTTTAGTGACGCACACACCCAGGTATTTGGCCAGCACTGAATGTCCCCAGGTGTATGTTGCCCCCCCCCGCCCCCCCCCCCCCACGCACAGCCATCAGTCTGGCCTCCAGGCATGCGCAGTGGATGGAGCAACCATGTTACCTCCATCCATAAGGCGAGTGAATATCCTGTTACTGGAAAACCCATTACCACTGCTGGATTTTCAGTAATAGTTTTTTAGTGTTTTAGGGAAAATATAGTAGAGGTATGTGACAACCCCACGGTAGTGGTGCCATAATAACACTATATCCCACAGTCTGGGTGGGGCCTGACTATGGAGAGGAGGAAAAACATCCTCCATCTGACCATTTTATAGGGTACCAAAGAAAGCCTTGAACACCTGTAACCACCCTGTGGAAGGTTCCAGATCTAAATTCCAGCTACCATGGAATATATTTTTTTCAAGTAACATGCAGTAACTTTTGCTCTCTGAAAAGTTCAGCTACAAATTATAAATAGTGTCTTCCAGTGTTGTGTTTTGTGAATTGGAGTGGGTTTATTTTCACTAGAGATTACTGAACAGTTTGCCAGAGTACTTTATAAAATATTAACAGCAGGAAGCTAGAATACAACATCAGTCTTGTCATAGAAAAACTCAGGATCAAAGCGCCCAGTTTCAGTCTGTAGCCTTGAGATATAAAAAGATTTAGGAAGGAAGGAGACAGGCACCTTTCTGCACTTACTGATAGTCTGGTAAATCACGGCAGTACACCCTCTTCTGGGCCTTTCTCTTCCGTACTCTGGTGCAATGTAGAGACACCCTGCCCCATGCTAGCACATTGCTACGTCTGCATTGCCATGGGACTGGGAGTATGATATGGCATGGGCCAGGGGGGAAAGCAGCATGGGGCAGGAGAAGGGGGCACTGCAGGGGGGCACTGCAGGCTGGTGGAGGCAACGAGGGAGCAGTGAGGGTGAGGAGAGAGCAACAAGGTGATGTGGTCAGGGTGGTGAAGGCAATGCTGATTACCTTTTTCTGTGATGATGGAGTTGCTTCAGCTCAGAATGGTTCCTGTAGGAGCCATTCCAGTTGGTTCCAATGGCCTAGGAAAGTTCTTGATTTGGGCCACAGTTTCATGCAGAATAAAAAAGGCAATGGGATTATTCATACACCATTCTGCCCTTCCCTCTCATACACTTTCCCTTCCCTCTTGCACACACTGTTGTTTTGATATATACTGTCGTTGTTTTAATATGTTGATTTCAAATGTTTTTACCCACCCTGAGATGGGATAGCAATACAAATAATAATTAAATAAATAAATAAATAAAATGAACATTCAAGGCTGAAGAAAGTGGTCTAGTGGTCACAGCCCCACCTACCTCACAGGGTGTTATATTGTGGGGAGAACAGAAAGCTGCGTTGAGTCCCTTAAATGGGTGAGAAAAGCAGGGTAGAAAAGCCAACTCTTCTTCTACACGTTTAGGAAAGCATTGAAGACGCAGCTCTTTGCTCTGGCCTTTGGTTAAATGGAGTACACTTCCCTTACTGGGCAGGGTGTGAATGGTCAATCCGTCCCACCCTGTACCAGCCTGCAAAGGCTGCTGCGGAGGCTGGACACCCTGCCCCGGCCTACTGCCATTAGGCCATGTCGGCTCACAGGTTGGCAGCCACTTTTTAGGTGGGGCAAGACCAGGCTGGGGTTGTCCCGGGGTTCCACTGGCTGCTGCCACCCTGATTGGGCTGGTGACAGCCAGTGAGGGCATCCTTTGTGCCCACCCCCACCCAGGGGTCAGCATGAGGGTGGTCTGTGCAGAGAATGGCAGACGTGCCAGCAAGCCCTGGTCCCA
The DNA here is from genome assembly GCA_023333525.1 of Aspidoscelis tigris stejnegeri. Lineage (NCBI taxonomy): Eukaryota > Metazoa > Chordata > Lepidosauria > Squamata > Teiidae > Aspidoscelis > Aspidoscelis tigris. The sequence continues at coordinate 112,585,472 of JALMGA010000004.1, read as the reverse complement.
TCACATTGGACCATGGGTCCAATGAGGTAAGTGGGTTGCTGGGGTGGTGGCGCCAAGGAGACCCACCCCAAAAGGGGCTGCCAGCCTACAGGCCGATACAGGCCAATGGTGGTAGCCCAGGGCAGGGCTCCAGAGCTGTCCGGCAGGGAGAGTGCGAATGGTCTCCCTGCCGGACAGCTCTGGGACATCCGGGGCTGGGTTGGGCCAGGCATGGAACACGATTTTGTGCTCCGCACTGTGGCCACAATTAAGGCAGCCCTGGGACAGGCCAGGGTGATTCCGGATGGAACTGCCTGGCCCGCAGAGCAAATGCTGTGTTCCAGGACTGTCCTAATTCCATCCAAAGGCCCAAGTGTGAATAGGCCTCCGATCTTTCAAGGGGAGAGCAGCTTTACCAAGATATGGGATCTGCTCCTGGAGTTCAGAACCAATCACCAATAGTGACTGTCTCATCTAGCCTATATGTACCATCTTCTCCTTTATCCATTGTGAATAAATAAATATGCCTATCATCTGTAGGGCATGCTAGTGATGATCCCTACTTTATCCCCTCAGGACCTCTCTGAATGCTTTCATATTGATACTGAACAACGCAAGGAACAAGATACATCAAAGGCAGGGGGGGCGGGGAGAGAATTTTAAGGTTCCTGGGGCTGAACACTATCCCTTTAGTAACACTGTCTAGGAATAACCCCACATACAATATTGCTCTACCTTAACTGGGGCTGCTTTTGTTATCAAGCATTCACATCTAGTAAAAATATTAAAAACTCAAAGGCAATTCAGATATGGTTTAAAGCAGTCATGTCAAAGATACGGCCTGCCGCCGCCGCCACCGCTGTCCTCCTTGGGCACGAGGGAGGCGAGGTGAGGCGAGGCGAACGAGCACGCGGCAGGACCCTCCATTGTCCGAGTGTGCGGGCGCCGCCACGGACAGCCAGCCCCCCCTCTGTGCCCTAGCCACACACCCGGCCACGCCCCAGCCACGCCCCAGCCCCTCCTCTGTGCCCTAGCCATGCCCCCAGCCACTCCCCCTGCCACGCCCCCTGCCCCTGACAGTACTTTTCTTTTTTGAATCCGGCCCTCTGCAAAATTGAGTTTGATACCTCTGGTTTAGAGGTAGTATTGGCATTCATGTGTTTGCCCATCCTATTTCAAACGTACATTAAAGGCCAGAAAAGAGCACATGTGCATTAGAGATAAATTGGAGATGGGAGAAGAAAAGGATGGGAACATGAGTGTTACGCATGCTAACACTTTTAAGATGCTCTGAGGTCTTTTTAAAAATATACATTGGGTGTGAAAACAGCCAAGAAAAAGTCAAGGAGAATCAACAGGGTCTCACTTCCCCATCCCTCAACAGGGCAACCAAGCTATTTCTGTTCATAGCCAGTCTGAAATCTAGCTGAGGCTGGGTTCATTCTTAGGGGGGAAATGCAGTTCAAGAGGACCTTAGAAATGGGAATGTGTGGCCACCATCATCTCATCCCATTTCTAATCCGCCTTTTCTAGCTTATGAAGTATCAACTCTAAGCAGTCTCAGTGGTGGTTTAATTTACTGTGTAGGGTTGGGTGCTGAATTAGATCAGGGAAAACAGTGTGATGTACTTCTTTCTTTCAGAAATCTTCCAGAAGTCCCAGCGTCTTGAGCGATACAAAGAGCTGATAACCCGCTTGCCTCACCTCAACCGCAGAACTCTGGCCGCCCTGATTGGCCACCTGTATCGGTTAGTCTTCACTCCCTTACTGGTGCCTGGGAAGTTGTTGCCCCTTGCACAGCAGGCGTTTAATTAAAACAACAAAGGGCTCGTCCGCATGGCAAGGCGATTGCAAGGCAAAAGCTATTTCACCTCGCAAGCGTCCACATGCAAAGCCCTAAATTGGTTTTACAGTGGAATAAAACCCTCTCATTGAAACTTTAAAAAACCCTTTATAACAGCACTGAACTTGAATTACATGGCAAGAGTGGGTTATAAAGGGGTCATGGGGACACTTGTGGGTTACGATCGCTTCACTGTTCCCACCACTAAGGCTGGGATGGCAATTGTCCCCCCTTTCACTAAAATCCTTGCTAAAATCTTGTCCTTTGCCTTGCATGCTTCCTGGCTACAAGGCAGACTTGTAGCCAGCAAGTATGCCGAGCAAACAACAGGATTTTAGCGAGGATTTTAGCGTGGTGAAAGCTCCGTGTCTCCTCCTTTTCCCCTGTCATTCGGGGGCGCGTGAAAAAGGAGGGAGGAATGATTTGAAGTCATTCCTGTTCTACAGTGGTCTAAGAACTTGTATGTGCTGAACATCTCATAAGGCATGGTCTCATTAAATCTTAGATCTATTTGCACGAGGGCTAGACGTATTCCGGGTGTAGAGCACTTAATTGTGCTCTACACCCAGCCCAGAGTGTTTGGGGCAGTTCCATAGCTATTAAGAAGGGAGCACATTCGCACACTCCCTCCCTGACAGATGCAGGCTCTGCCCCAGGCCTGTCCGGATTGGGTCTGGCTAGACCCAAGGGTGGGCAGGCCTGTCTGATCCCTTCTCCAGGTTCCTGCAGGTTCTAGGGGACCGGATTGTGTCCCCTAGGTCCCACAGGAACCTCCTGGGCACCCTGCCTCCCAGTCCCAGGCCTTGATGGAGACACACACATGTGTGCGAGGTACTTACCTTGTCCTCGCCAGGTCCTGAAATGGGGAGCCGGGTGCACCTGATCATGCTCGCCGCTCTCAGGAACCCGGGGAAGGGACTGGACAGGCCTGCCCCCCCCCCTCCTGGACTGAATTCGACCCAATGGTAGACAGACCTGGGAGTGGGGTCCCACCCCTGTGCCAGCCTTTTCAGGCTAGCACAGGTGGGGATGCTTTCCTTACCTGCCTGTGTGTGAATGGGGAAAGCGCCCCCCCCCCCCACGTGTCCTGGCCTAAGTGCCCCATAGCTGTTTGGCTGTAGTGCAAAAAGGCCTCTTGTTTTGAATTACATTCCAATTTACAGGGTAAAAACTAAGGACGTTTCTGAATTCTAGCCATAGCTCATTAAAGTGTAGACTTTAAAGACGTTTGTAAATCGAGTACATCGAACAGATCGGTCCGAAATAAAACATCAATTATTCATGATCTAATTCTTGAGGAAAGGGCCGACCTGGCATGTATTACTGAGACCTGGATGGATGAACTGGGCGGACCTGGTCTGTCCCAGCTCTGTCCTCCAGGGTACTCAGTGCAACACTGTTCTAGAGTAGGGGGGAGGGGAGGGGGTGTCGCTGTGGTCTATCGGACTTCCATCTCTCTCACCAGGCGGCCAATTCGTGCTGTTAATGGGGTTGAGGGTCTGTTCTTGCTGTTGAGCCAGAGAGACAGAATAGGGATGCTGCTGGTGTACTGTTCACCCCACTGCCCAGCATCCTCCTTGTCTGAGCTGGCTGAGGTGGTCTCGGAGGTGGTATTGGAAGCCCCTGCCACGGTGGTGTTGGGGGATTTCAACGTCCACGCCGAGACTACACTTATTGGACCAGCTCAGTTCTTTATGGCCTTCATGACAACCATGGGGCTGTCTCAGCTTGTTTCTGGTCCAACCCATATAGCAGGCCACACCCTTGACTTGGTTTTTGCCTCTGAACGAATTGATGGCTATCCGTTGATAGGAGGGCTGACTATCAGCCCTTTGTCATGGACGGATCACTCACTGGTGAGGTTTGGACTTACAGCGGCAGTCCCTCTCTGTGGGGTCAGAGGACCTATTGAGTTGGTCCGCCCCCGGAGACTTATGGAATCTCAACGATTCCTGAATGCCCTGGGGGATTTTCCAGTTGGCATGTCTGGTGCTCCTGTTGAAGCTCTGGTCTCTCTCTGGAATCAGGAGATGACCAGGGCTATTGACACGATCGCTCCCAAGTGCCCTCGGCCCGCCTGTAGAGCCCAGAAAGCTCCTTGGTACTCCATGGAGCTCCGGGCCATGAAACAGGAAGGTCGACGGCTAGAGCGCAAGTGGCGTAAATCTGGCTGCGAATCTGACCAAACACGAGTTAGAGCGCACTATCGTGCCTACCACGTGGCAGTGATGGAGGCGAAAAGGAGTTTTTTCTCCTCCGCCATCGCGTCCTCGAGTAGCCGTCCAGCGGAGCTCTTTAGAGTACTAAAGGGCCTTATAAAACCTGGCTCGATTAAACGTGAGCCTCAGCCATCTAATATCTGCTGTGACAGTTTTGCAAAGCACTTTGAGGACAAAGTTGCTCAGATTCGTAGGGGATTCGATGTCACAATTGGTCTTAGTCCAGGGGAGGCGTCTGGAGCACTGTCCGGTCCAATTATTTTGGATCAGTTTCAATTATTGCGGCCTGAGGATGTGGACAAGCTGCTTGCAGGGGTGCGGCCGACAACGTGCTCTCTGGATCCCTGCCCTTCTTGGCTGATTAAAACTAGCCGGCAAGGTATGACCGGGTGGGTCCAGGAAGTGGTAAATGCCTCTCTGAGGGAGGGGGTGGTTCCATTGGCCCTTAAACAGGCTGTGGTGCGCCCCCTCCTGAAGAAGGCCTCCCTGGATCCAGAAGATTTAAACAACTATCGCCCGGTGGCCAACATACCTTTTCTAGGCAAGGTTCTAGAGAAGTTTGTCGCTGTTCAGCTGCAGGCATGCTTGGAGGAAGCTGATTATCTAGACCCATTTCAATCTGGCTTCAGGCCCGGTCATGGCACGGAAACCACCTTGGTCGCCCTAGTCGATGATCTTCTCCGGGAGAAAGACAGAGGGAATGCTACCCTGCTGGTTCTTCTGGACCTCTCAGCGGCTTTTGATACCATTGACCACGGTATCCTCCTGGAGAGGCCACGGAGTTTAGGAGTTGGAGGCAGTGCTTGGCGCTGGTTCCGCTCCTATCTTCAGAGCCGATCTCAGATAGTGGTGATGGGAGAGAATGAGTCGACACCCTGGGAACTCACTTGTGGAGTTCCCCAGGGGTCAATCTTATCTCCCATGTTATTTAATATCTACATGAAGCCACTGGGAGAGATCATCAGGAGTTTTGGAGTGAGGTGCCATCAATACGCAGATGATACCCAGCTCTATCTCTCTGTGCCATCTGAATCAGGAGAGGTGGTAGAAGTGCTTGACAGGTGCCTGGAGGCGGTAATGGGCTGGATGAGGGCCAATAAATTGAAACTGAATCCAGACAAGACAGAGGTGCTGTGTGCTACAGGCTCTCGGGTCCAAGTAGTTGGGAGATACCCTGTCCTTTATGGAGTTACTATATCCGGGAAGGAACAGGTGCGAAATTTGGGGGTACTCCTGGACTCTGCGCTAACACTTGAAGCTCAGGTGGAGGCCGTGGCCAGGAGTGCCTACTCCCAACTACGGTTGGTACGTCAACTGAAACCTTTTTTGGATAGAGATGACCTGGCCACAGTTATCCACGCTCTGGTAACCTCCAGGTTGGACTATTGTAATGCGCTCTACATGGGGCTGCCCTTGAAGACGGTTCGGAAGTTGCAGTTAGTGCAAAATGCAGCCGCCCGAGTGCTGACCGGTACAGCTAACCGGACGCATATCACACCGGTTCTAAAAGAACTGCACTGGCTGCCAATTCATTTCCGAGCCCAATTCAAGGTGCTAACTCTGACTTATAAGGCCCTAAATGTCTTGGGCCCTAGATATCTAAAGGAGCACCTTCTCCTACATAAACCTGCCCATGTCTTAAGATCTGCAGGAGAGGCCCTCCTGGTTGTCCCACCGCCTTCAGTGGTTAGGCGGGTGGGCACCCGGGAGAGGGCCTTCTCAATAGTGGCCCCCAGGCTATGGAATGGTCTCCCCTTGGAGGTGCGTCAGGCCCCTTCTTTGTTTACATTCAGAAAGGCGGTAAAGACGCACCTCTTCACTCAGGCCTTTGGCTAAATGCTCTTTATTCTTCCCTCCTTCCAAACACCACTGTTTTAAACTGTTTTTGTATTGTTTTATTCTTATTCTTATTAACATGTTGGTTCCTAAATATTACGCTGATTTTATTATTGTGTGGTACAATTTTTAGTGTGCTTGTTCTTAATTGTTGTAAGCCGCCCAGAGACCCTCGGGTATGGGGCGGGATATAAATATAAACAAACAAACAAACACATCTTTGAAATAATATAAAAATACACTTCAAGGGTCCAATTAGAGAGTCAAGGTTAGTTTATCAACCATACCTGAATTTCCCCCAACTATTTCTTCTGATAATGTGCCTGGTTTTATGGTGCTATAAAACTTAATAATAGCATGGCCTTTCATTCAAAATTTTGGATGATGTTATTAGCAATACAGTATGAATATGCCTTATATTACCTAGTGTAAGAATTCAGTAATTTTGGTTGCTCCTGTATTTCAGACAGATTTGCAGATGGATCCCAAGTGATTTGATTTGAAACTTGAAATGTAGCATTAAAAAGCAATGAAAAATCTTTCCAAAACACTAATAGTTTTCTTCAACAGTCTCTTTATATGCAGGATATATGTGTGATAACTTACATATTTAACTAGGCCATTCATCACACAAGTTTCCCAGGAGTTACTTTAGTTTGGGCCTTTCTTTATGGACCCATAGTACAATTAAGGGTCCATGTAGTTCACTTCCAGACTTCATAGATCTGGGTGTTAATGTGAATCTATGAGACCATGACCTCCACTGGTCCACTCAGTCTGCACTAGACAGAGTATGATCTGGATTAGGGAGGCCTAAATCTTTATCACTGGGTTTGGGACTATGGTAGGAGGTGCTTTTCAGTGCTGCACCATAGTGTGCCATGAAAAAGACCACCTCCCCCCCCTCCCAGTGTCCTGAGGCTAGTAGGGAGGAAGGGGCCATGGCTTGCACTGATCCAGACCCACTAATACAGAATAATAGCAGGTAAATGTAGAAAGGCACTTTGAATTCAAAAAGCTATTCCATGTAACCAGGTTTAATCAATAAACTTCTGTGCCCATAGACCAGTGATGGCCAACCTATGACACGCATGTCACAGGTGACACGCCCAGCCCTTTTGGGTGACACACCTGGTCACCCTGGCACCTGGGCATGTAATGCTTGCTTGTTCTTGAAGTGTACGAAATACCAACTTTCAATTGGAATTCAGCAACAAAAGTCACTAATGTAAAGAATTATTTGTTTTTGCTTTTAATAAAATACATATATCAAAAATATGACCTTTTTACTAGAGCTACAAATAACGTAAAATTATGGATATTTCTAGATGTGACACAGCATCCGAGTTAAGGTTGGTTTTCTTGCGAATTTTGACACGCCGAGCTCAAAAGGTTCACCATCACTGCCATAGACTGTGATACCTATCAATGCACAGAGAAGCCATTTTTACAGCTAGTTTAATGTAGTTTGATTAAGTCAGAATAGCTGTGATACAAAAGGATATATACAAAGAAAAAGTTCATGTGAAGGAAAACAATATCTATGGGCTGAAATTCAAAGTCCCCAAATATTTACATCTAATTCAGCCACTCATATTTAGAAAATGTGAAGAGTAGGGGGAATGCTTCATTTCACACTGTTCTCTAAATGTCAAGCAACCTCTTTGGAGAAATGGGAGCTCCTTCCAAGAGGTGGAAATCCTGCATGCAGAGACACCATTAGAAGAGGATTGTGCAGAGAAGGCTTAGGGCTGCGTCACCAGCTCTACAATTCTGTCACCTGATCCCATGTCAAAAATAAGAGATGGCCTAGAATTCTCCTTATTTCCTTTTTTCTCTTTCACTTTAACCAATACACTTGTGGAGGCGTGAGTGTATTCTTTTACAAGCTGTTCTTGGAAAACAAATCACATTCCTGAAACGTGCACTTTGACCCCTGTAGCCATTAACCCGGTTTTAGTGTTCTGTGGTGACTGGATCAGCCCACCCACCCCACTGGCACCATTAGGCCCATGTAAAACTCCTCTGAGGCCTGGGTTAGGCAGGAAATCTCCTGAAACAGCCCCAGAATTCCCATAATTACTGTGAAATCCCGTGAGAATTATGGGAAATGGAGTGCATTTCCCAGTGTTCATATTATCCGCGGTTGGGCCTGGAACGTATTCCTCGTGAATATGGAGATCCGACTGTATTTAAAATATATCCCTCCTTCCCTCCCTGGCAGTTCAGCACTCAGGGTAAGCTGAGTGCATGAATGGTTGAAAAGGTATGACTCTTCTATTTAGAGTGAAAAGAATGGGATTAGAAAAGGTAACCTTCACCTTTTCTCTGAGATGCCACTGTCCAGAGGCCAGTTAGCACCATGGTCTTGCATGCAGTCTTCTTTCATTTATGGAAAAAGGCATCAAAAATATGGAAGGGGACATTGGAGCAAGGCATATGTACGCACGACGTCAATCCTAGGATGTACAAAAATCCGTCTCCATTAATGTATTATTTTGAAGCACATAAAGCCTCATGACTCATCCTTGCATTGTGGCATTCTCTTTGGCCAGGGCCACCACAGACTATTTGCTTTTCATCTTGTCTTACAATTCAGGGTTCAGAAATGTGCTGATCTCAATCAAATGACCACCAAGAACCTAGCTCTGCTCTTTGCACCCAGCCTTTTCCAGACTGATGGAAAAGGTGAACATGAGGTCAAAGTGATGGAAGATCTGATAGACAACTACGTTCTTATCTTCAATGTGAGTTCTTATCTATTAACCCAGCCATGCTTCTGGTTGTGCCATGCAGTGTGTACTTTAGTGCGCACTCACTGCATCCTTTGTTCTTTTTTATAGATTGATGAAGACCAGGTGTTGCAGATGGACCTAGAGAACAGCCTGATTACTACTTGGAGGGATGTACAGGTACTGCAGCTTCTCTTTCTCATCATTTCAGTGGATGGCCTAAGATAAGTGAGCAACATCAAGAACCCAAAAGAGCCCAAGTTGTCTAGGATGTCTTTCCCTACTTTTTCATTAATTGCTCCCTGGGCTTTCTCTCTACAGCTGTCACAGGCTGGTGATATCATCCTTGAAGTTTACTTGGAGAAGAAAAATCCTGACTGTTGTGTCACTCTTAAGGTGAACGGTAGACACTAATGCTATTGAGCTGTATAGGAGGGAGACAGCTGACCCTTTCCTTCAGGAAAAGAAACCAGACGAAAGATAGCACACATGAGAAGGGCCTTTGAACCAGCCGGTTTCTGGGATGTCCCTGGGCAGGAGAGATCTCGCTACTTTTCTGAGATATTTAAGCATTTTTCCTTATTGGCTGATTTGCAAGACCTATGATAAATTATATTGTATTTCAAGACTTAAGGTATAACCATCTAATGCTGAATTTAATAGCACACCAGCTTCTGACCCAAGGCCACAGATCCTGTCAGATTATTTGTGGGAGAAACAGCTATTTGTTCCCCCTTTCCATAACATTTATTTAAACACATTGTCTGTAATTGATCGTCATAATAAAGTTCGTATTTTATTATTTCCTTCTTGTGAACAACATTCAGCATTATTTTAACTTGGAAGTGTAGTGTACAAAGAAATGAAATTCAGCGCTTGAACTATTGTTTGCCCACCATCCCACAGGTGTCTCCCATTATGAGAGCAGAAGAGTTGACAAATCAAGTACTGGAGATGCGGAATGTGGCAGCCAGTCTAGACCTTTGGCTGACTTTTGAGGTCTTAGAAAATGGGGAGCTAGGTGAGTGAATGAAGTGGTATGTACCTTTTTATAGCATCTTCATGGCAAGAAGTCATTCAGAATTTTCAGAAGGTGTCACAGCTGGGGCTCCGTCTCTGCCTGCCTGGCACTTCAGACTCACTCCTTGGCTAATCTGGCTTTTAAACTGCTCAAAAGACCTGTTCAGTGCCAGCCAACACCCCGCTGCAACTCTCTCCACTTAGATTAGGTCATTAAATGGAGAAACTTTCTCTCTGCTGCCGCTTGCTGTGATCAACAGCCTTTGCTCTCCCCTCTTAAAGCAACAATGTACTTATTTCTGCTCTTTGCCCCACTGTTGTTTCTTTTGACACACGCTCAGTCACACGCTGCTCCACAGTAACGAACAAACTTGCTTTTTATTATTACAACTTCTTTGTTAAACAGGTCATGAGTTCAAATATCTTCAGCTGTCAGGATCCTAACCTATCTCCCTAATAGGCTCTAACAGGACCCGGTTCTTATCCTACCCACGCCCCCTCCCCCCGAGAGATTGTCAGATCAAGAACCCTTTGTCCCTCCTCTCAAGTCCTTTTATAGTCTGATATACGAGGTTCCTCGTTGGTTCCCCCTCCCAACAGGATTCAGGAAGCCACGCCCCCTGCAGCTTTTAATGATAGCTAACCTATAACTAAAAATACCCTTACCTACTTACTTTGCTTAGGGGTCATCACAGAAGGCCTCTGAAAACCAGGACTTAATGGCTTAAGCTCTTCTGTTCCTGCTGGGAGCCCAAAAGGTGGCACGTGCCACTCTAACAATATAAAGTGAAAAAGCGTGTCAACGGTCCAATTATAGTTTGCCACTCCTTCTGGTTGCCCTTGCGCCAACAGCCTCATAGACAGGGCCTTCCCATCCTTTTCTCGGTGTTTTGTCTTCTTTGGTAGCCATGATGGCTGACGTGCATGAAGGCTGGAACACGTGTGGGACAGATGGATCCTTTGCTTTGGCAGGTAAGGGATGTGCTCCCAACATGTCCCTTACCAGCCAAGGTGCAAATGGTCAATCTGTTCCCCACATGTAGCAACCTGAAAAGGTCAGCATGGGAAGGGTCTGCCGTAGCACGCACCTGCGTAGGGAGCAGCAGACCTCATCGGCAAGCCCTGGGACCCGTCAGATTGAACCAGAGGGTTGTGGGGAGCTGGGGGGTGGGTACCTAAGAGGCCCCTGTTGGCTGCTGCCAGCTCAATTGGTGTGGCGGCAGCCTGCGAAACCCCAAGACAGCCCCAGCCCGGTCTCACCCCACTCCCGAAAGGGGCTGCCAGCCTGCAGGCTGATACGGGCCAGTGACGGCAGCCCGGGGCGGGACTCCATACCTGTCCGTCAGGGAGAGTGCAAATGCTGTCCCTGCCAGACATCTCTGAGACGGCCAGGGATGGGTTGGTCCGGGTGTGGAGCACGATTTCATGCTCCACACCCTAGCTGCAATTAGGTCAGTTCTGGGACAGCCAGGATAGTTCCGGACGGGACCACCCAGTCCAGAGAGCGAATGCTGTGTCCCAGGGCTGTCCTAATTGCTTACCAGTGGCCTAAGGGTGAATAGTCCTCAGGAGAAGGCATTTTCCCTTCTATGGCCAAAGGCCCTTGGGGAAATTCTGCTAAATGCATTCTTCCCATGGTGAAGATTTTTGGGCTAAAAGTACTGCCAGAAGACCTTGCTTTTGGGGTCTTCAGTGCCCATCACCTCAGCAGGTGTGGACGCTTCAGGTCCTCACAGGCTTCCCAATTCAGGCAGGTTCTCTCCACCTTCTGCAGGAAGTGAGTTATGGCCACCCTTGGCCTCTGACAGCTCAGAGTCTTTGGCACCAAGGATTCCACCCGTCCCTCCAGTTCACTGCCCCACAAACCTCCTTGGCCAGAGCCAGGTCCAGCACAGTCTTCCACAGCCCAGGATGTGTCTTCCAGCTCCCCTCCAGTCACTTCTTCATGCAAGCCGGAGCTTGTGGCTGCTTCACCCTTGCCTCTCTCACAGCTGTGTTCACCCTCAGGGCTGGAGCTGAACACTGCTTTGGTCCTTAAGCCTTTGCTCATTGCGTGGTTGAGGGCCTCTAGCTCACTGCATTTCAAGCCCAGAAAGTTCACTTCCCCTCCAGCTTGGTGCCATTCTGTCTCTGCCTCAGTGATATTTCCTTCTAGTGCTTCCTTGCAACAAATATGTAGGGCAGCAGAGGGTCTTCAGCAGATGGCCACGGATATGGTAGCGAGGGCGAGGAAGGGTGTGGAAGTTCTCCCTAGCTCCATAGTTAGTTGGGAGCTTTGGTTCATCCCTTAATATTTATTTGTATTTCTATCCTACCCTTTACCCAGATTCTTCAGGGTGGCTTACAATAAAAAGTGTGTGTGTGTGTGCGCGTGTGTATTTAAAAATAACACAATAAGTTCATTAAATCAACAAAAAGCAGTGCTTCAAAAGGAAAGAGGAAGCTGTTTCTTCAGATAAAAGCTAATGTGAAAAGGTGCATCTGACTAGCATTTGACTCCTTCTGGGAATGGAGCCTTTTTAGTTAAGTAATGAAGATTTCCAGGTGGTTTTATTTAGAAGGATTTTTGTTGTTGTTGTTGTTATGGTTGTCTGATCCTGCTTGTATTTTCTGCCATTGCCTTCTTATGCTCTCTAAGGAGCTTACACCCATGCCTTAACATAATGTTATGTCTCTTCACTCTCAAAGAACTAGGAAAGGTAGATAGCATGAAGGTTTTTATTTGGGCAAGGGTGCCGTTGACCATTTATGTAAGATAAAACAGGAGGAGTTAATCGTTTCACAGCAATTGATTATGATTGGAGTGTCCTATCACATATATAATGTTGTTCCAATGACACTTTTTTGCTGGAGGCCCATTCTGTGCTAGTCATACTCTGATGTTCCTATGGTCAAATTCTAAACTTTGAGTACTCCATTTTTCAGAGCGTCCCTTGCATCCCAAGGAGAAGGTTCTAGAACAGGCCTTGCAGTGGTGTAAGTTGCCTAAACCCAGTTCTGCCTACCTGCTTGTGAAAAAGGTTCCCATTAAGGAAGGTAGCTGCCTCTTCACAGGTGAGTAGGAAAACCTTGAAAATAAGTCTGTGCTGGTGCCTTTGAAATATGGAAGCCACTATTTGTCTAGCTTTGCTTCTTGTCTATATTCTGGTGAAGTTTAAACTTATTACTTAACCTTTTCCCTGAAACATTGAAAATTCACTGCAGATCGAAGGAGACAAAAGGAGACACATTAATTTGTTGTGATCACAACGATATGATGAGGTGTGTGTACTTAAATTTTAACGGTAGGATCATAGCCCCCATTATCACATACACTGCTTTCAGAAGATCTCAGGTAGCAGTTGACATGAAAAATCCAGAGAATCCAAGTGGAGAGCCAAAGTAGAAGGAGCAGTAAGCTTACTCAGAATAAGTGTGCTTCATATGTTGAGCCTTAACACAGAATCTTGGAACTGAAAGAACTGTAGCCTTGCTACATAACTGCTCTATCCAATACATTGATTAAGAAAACCAACCCTGGTATCTTTGTTCCCTTGCAGGTGCTAAACGCGAGATTCCAAAATGTGGCCTGTTGAAGTGTCGTGAGGAATTGCCCAAACTCCTAGGTAGCAAGTTTCAGGAGAGATACTTTGTTATCAAGGATCGCAAGTTACTCCTGCTGAAAGAAAAACGAGTATAGTAACCAACTTATATGTTTATAAATGTTATATTCTTTCTAATTTTTTTATTTAAGCCTAATAGTAGTACAGGGTAACTTACAGAAAATCAAGAAAAAAAAGTCAAAAGGAAGAAAATTTGCAAATAGGAAAAAGGGCAACAGGCAACAAAAGTGAGAACTAGCAATAAAACATAAACTATATCAGCTGTCTAAGTAAAACTGTTTGTGAATTTGCTTTTAATTTGGATAGCTGGAGGAGGATTCTGAAGACACATTTCTGGCTGAAACTTTGGAAGGCTAACTCAACTATGGCCTCCAGATATTCTCAAACTACAAGTTCTAGATCCGGCACAGAGTGCTGGAAATGGATTGCTGGGAGATGTAGTTTGGGAACATCTGAAAGGTACAGTCAACCAGACCTGATTTAGAGAGTTGGGGTCTATCCAGAGAGAATTTCTTCACATAACATGCACAAAGTGCATTAGAGATAAGTTGGAGATGGGAGAAGAAAAGGCTGGAAATGTTTGTGTTACACTTACAAACACTTCTAAGTGCTTGTCCCCATGGCAAGGATATTGCGAAGCAAACGTGAGTTCGCCTTGCAAGTGTCCGCATGCAAAGCCCAAATTCAGGCTACGTGAGGGACAAAATCCTCAAAATTGAAGTAAAAAAAAACCCTTTATAACTGTTCTTGCCCCGAATTACGGGTTATAAAGGGGGCAAGGGGACACTCCCAGGTTATTATTGCAGCATTAGCAGGTGGGGTTTCGCTGTCCCTGCCTCTAATGTGATGATCGCAACCCCCCTTGCCTGAGCGCTTAATCGCCCAGGTAGGGGCTTGATTTACCCCAAACAACCACCTGACAGCTGCCCTACAATCAGCTGAGCAAGAGCAGGGCTGAGCTAAGGGAAGATTTTTTTTTAATCTCTGACCCATTGGGTCAGAGAAGACCCAGGGGCGGGCAGACCTGGCAGGGCCCTTCCCTGGGTTCCTGGATGTTGTAGGGGACCAGATTGGGTCCCCTACAGCTGGTAGGACCCCCTGGGCAGCCCCCACCCCCCCGGCACACGTGGGCTGGCCAATCATAGCCCGTGTGGCATGCAGACGCACTGCGGCACTGGCTGAGCCCACCCACTTCGTACCAGGACAGCAATCGGGTAGGTGCACACACGTGCTCAGGGTGGATGCTTGGGGTGGGGTGGTGGTACCAGGGGGCATCTGCTGGGTTCAGCCGCACAGAGGCCGGCGATTGTCCCTGATGGGCCAGGTGATGTGGTGTCCAATGGCATACCGGCCCCAGTCATAAGCCCTGACAGGCTAGGCCCGGTATACCGCCAGCCCCCACTGCGCCCAACAGCCGCAGTTCACTCTCTCCCCGCCCTGGAAAGGGGGGAGGGGAAACCGAACTGGGCGTCCCCTCGACTCCTGCAGTCATGATGGGACTACAGGAGCCGGGAGTGAGCCACCCGCCACCTCAGGGCGGGTAACAACATTTAAAAACACACATATTTAAAATAGTACCATATATATAAAACAGTATAAAACAAAAATGCCTGCAGTGGAGGGAAACTGTGCCACATTTAGCCAAAGGCCACAGCAAAGAGGTGCGACTTCACCCCCTTCCTGAATGTATACAGTGAAGGGGCCTGATGCACCTCGAGGGGGAGACTATCCCACAGCCTGGGAGGCATTACTGAGAAGGCCCTCCCTCCGGTGCCCACCTATTTTACTACTGAGGGTGGTGGGACAACGAGGAGGGTCTCCCCTCCAGATCTTAGGGCACGGGCAGATTGGTATGGGAGAAGGCATTCCTTCAGATATTTGGGGCCCAAGTCACTTAGGGACTTGTACGTTAAAGTTAACACCTTGAATTGGGCTCGGTAGCGAATCAGCAACCAGTGCAGCTCTTTTAAGGCTGGTGTGATGTGCATCAGCCAGCTGTCCCAGTCAGCAACCTTGCAGCTGCATTCTGCACCACCTGAAGCTTCCAAACCATCTTCAAGGGCAGCCCCATGTAGAGTGCATTGCAATAGTCCAATCTAGAGGTTACCAGGGCATGGATAACTGTGGCCAAGTCATCTCTGTCCAAAAAAGGCTTAAGCTGACACACCAATCGTAGTTGGGAATACGCACTCCTGGCCATGGCATCCACCTGAGCATCAAGCATCACCACCGAGTCCAAGAGCACCCCCAAGTTACACACCTGTCCCTTCCAGGGTACTGTGACCCCATCAAGGACAGGGTATCTCCCAACTATATGGACCCGAGACCCTGTGACACACAGCACCTCCATCTTGCCTGGATTCAGCTTCAATTTATTGGCCCCCATCCAGCCCATTCCTGCCTCCAGACACCTGTCAAGCACTTCAACCGCCTCTCCTGATTCAGATGGCACAGAGAGATAGAGCTGGGTATCATCTGCATATTGATGACACCTCACTCCAAATCTCCTGATGAGCCAGTTTGGTCTAGTGGTTGGGGAGCCGGACTCTTATCTGGGAATACCATGTTTGATTCCACCCTTCTCCATGAAGCCAGCTGGGTGGCCTTGGGCTAGTCACAGCTCTCTTCTGAGCTCTCACAGTCGCACCTACTTCGCAGGGTGTCTGTTGTGGGGAGAAGAACAGAAGATTTGTCAGCCACTTTGAGTCCCCTTAAATGAGTGAGAAAAGTGGGGTAGAAAATCCAACTCTTCTTCTTCTCCCCCAGCAGCTTCATACAGATATTAAATAACATGGGAGATAAGATTGACCCCTGGGGAACCCCACAAGTGAGTTCCCAGGGTGTTGAATCAGTTATCTCCAGTAACCACTATCTGAAATCTGTTCTGGAGATAGGAGGAGAACCAATGCCAAGCACTGCCTCCAACTCCTAAACTCCACAGTCTCTTCAAAAGGATACTGTGGTCAATGGTATCAAAAGGTGCTGAGAGGTCCAGAAGAACCAACAAGTTGGCATTCATCAACCAGGGTGACCAAGGCGATTTTCATACCATAACGAGGCCTGAAGCCAGATTGAAATGGGTCTATATAATCAGCTTCTTCCAAGTATGCCTGCAGTTGAACGGCAACAGCTCTCTCTAGTACCTTGCCTAAAAAAGGTATGTCAGCTGATGATATTTGATAGTTGTTTAGATCTTTTGGATCCAGGGAGGCCCTCTTCAGGAGGGGGCGTACCACAGCCTGTTTTTACCACTTCCTGAATCCACCCGGTCATACCTTGACAGCTAGCTTTTATCAGCCAGCAGGGGCAAGGATCCAGACAGCATGCTGTCCGTTGCACAGGAGCGTGTAGTTTGTCCATGTCCTCAGGCTGCAATAACTGAAACTGATCCAGAATAATTGGGCCAGACAGTGCTCCGGACACCTCCCCTGGACTATGTCCAGTTGTGACATTTAATCCCCTACGAATCTGAATGACTTTGTCCTCAAACTGCTTTGCAAAACTGTCACAACAGATATTACATGTCTCTGGCTCGCACTTCCTCAAGCCCGATTTTATAAGGCCATTTACTACTCTGAAGAGCTCTGTTGGATGGCTACTTGAGGATGCGATGGTGGTGGAGAAAAAACAACTTTACACCATTATCACTGCCACGTGATAGGCACGATAGTGTGCTTTTACCCATGTTTGGTCAGATTCACAGCCGGATTTATGCCACCTACCGTCTAGCCATCGACCTTCCTGTTTCATGGCCCATAGCTCCATGGAGTACCAAGGAGCTTTTCGGGCTCTACAAGAATGTCAAGGACACTTGGGATCGGGCTCTGTGTCCTGATTCCAGAGAGAGACCAGAGCTTCAACAGGAGCACCAGTCATGACAACTAGAAAATCCTCCAGGGCATAATGCTCAGATTCCATAAGTCTCCATGGGTGGACCATCTCAATAGGTCACACGTGTGTGAATGCATCATTAGAGTAGTAAAAGAATGGATTTAAGTTACTCTAGCAAGTAAGAAGATTTAGAAATGAGTATTTAAGGGATTTTTTGTCTCTAGAGTGCAAAACCAGAACGAGAATGGCAGCTTGACACAGCTAAGGTTTACATGGGAATTCGAAAGAAGCTGAAGCCACCTTCACAGTAAGTAAAAGTCCTCTCTGTTACTATATATTTAAGAGCTTGTTCCTACAGCCCAATATTCTGTTCACTTTCATAATCGTAAACGTAGGGTTATGTGGCAAATTCACTCGTACAGCAGATTTTTTGTCTACCCAGTTAAGTCTTTTAGCCAAAAGAGGCCAGAAAAATTCACTTTCTGAAATTGGAGAGCTACGGCCCATCAGAACAGGCAGTACTAATCTAGATCGACCAGTGAGCTAGTACAGGTCAGCTTCTTAACTCCATGTGACATCTGCCAAACTTGCTATAATACTTGGGTTGACTTCATATTTGTACCTTATATACTGTTCAAAAACATTAAGGGATCACTTAAGTATCACAGCAAAACCCCAAGTCACTTATACTTCAGAGATGTCAGTTTGTCCAGTTAGGAAAGATAAGCAATTGTAAATCAGTTTCACCTGCTTTGGTGCAAATGAAAGTGACAACAGGAATTCTGGAGGGGCAATGGCAACGTAAGCCCCCAATACAGAATGTTTTGTAGGTGGCAGCCACAGACAATACTCTGTTCCTATTATTTCTGACTGATTCTTCTCTAGTTTTGCCTTTTGCTGGTGTCCTTGTCACTACTGGTAGCGTGAGGTAGTATTTGCAGCCCATTCAGGGTGTACAGTTAGGCCGCCTCCCCATGCAAGCCGTTTGGGTCTTATTGGGCATGCATGGGACGGGGACAGGGTCTGAGATTGAATCCTCATGCCACTGGTACCACAGGCTGGGTGCGGGTTGGGTGCAGATGCAGCCGTCCCCATGCAAACCGTGCCAAACTCCGTAACGGGGGAGCATCACCATCTCCTCTCTGCCCCCTCTCTGCTCATTGGAAGCAGGACGGACGTTGCCAGCTGCAAATGCTGCATCCCCCCAACCCTTAGCAGCACAGAAGCCAGGACCGCACAGAAAAAAGAATAATTTAAGTTGAATACATTTTAAAATAATTTTTAAAAAACCAAAGCCGCTACGAGGTTTGGCGGCAGTTGAGCGGTTGAGCTGTTTTACGTACCTCTGCTCCACCCAGGAACCACGAGAACACTTGGCAAGCTTAAAAGGGAGAAAAATCAAGCCATTCTCATGCCCGCCTGGGCAATGGGGAAACAGGGGTGGAATATTTGGGGAAAGGCCCAGAAATCAATCCTGCCTGCCTTGGCGATCGGGATATTTTTACTCCAAAAAAATCTCAGCCATTGTGATCTCCAATGCACAGGGCAGGAATAGCAAGCACACCCTACCTCCCAATGATGCGAGTACCAATCTCCTCCCCAAATTAGCCCAGGACCATCCCCATGCACAGGCTCGGCTTGCAAAGCGATGCGTGCCGGACCCCCAAACCCTGCCCAGACTTGTTTTTCCCAGTACCAAATTTGGTTCTGATTTGGCACAGGTTTCGGCAATTTGGTCCACAGAAATTGGACCAAATCAAAAGTGCATGGGAACACCCCTTGCCAAACCCGGTTTTGTTACCGGACCAAATGTGCACGGGTACCCGCTTTCAGTCCAGCTCTTTCAGGATGGCACATCCCTGTGTGCCATTGCAAGAAGGTTTGGTGCGTCTCCCAGCACAATCTCAAGAGCAGGGAGGAGATTCCAGGACACAGGCTGTTACTTGAAGAGAGCTGGATGGGGCTGTAGAACAGTGGTTCTCAACCTTCCCAATGCA
Organism: Aspidoscelis tigris stejnegeri; assembly: GCA_023333525.1. Classification (NCBI taxonomy): domain Eukaryota; kingdom Metazoa; phylum Chordata; class Lepidosauria; order Squamata; family Teiidae; genus Aspidoscelis; species Aspidoscelis tigris. Next base: position 112,566,413 of record JALMGA010000004.1, on the reverse strand, counting down.
GCTCCCCACGCTGCAGGGACCCCCCAGCCACGGGGGTGGGGCCAGGGGGTGAGGCCAGGGGCAGAGCTGCTGGGGTCGCAGGGGTCGCGGGGTGGGGTCCAGGGCACAGAAAGACAAAGAACAAAACAAATAAAATAATTCATGCATGGAACTGAACTCAACCAATGAATGAACAACAATACAAACCTGCTCAGTCCACATCCACACAATGGCCTATCCAAGCACCATAGGATTCGCAGCAGAAAAATTGCCAGTGGAAGAATCACAAATCAGGCCATAGTCTGATTTAGCCTTTGGAATTCCAGTTCCACATACTACCTCATTCCAGCTCTGACTGACACTGAAAAACCTTTATATATCTGCAGTATGGTTCCCACCACAGCAAACCTCCAAACTCAACCATGCAAAACAGAAGTTTCCCTCCCAAAGCAACCAGAGGAAGGAGGGAAGGGAGGGACGGAGGAAGGTTTGGGGGCCGGACTCCAGGCTGGTTAATCATTGCCACAGAGTCAGGCCAGGCCGCCAGGGAGGAGCTGAGGGCAAGGTCAGAACTGGCTTTGGAGGAGGCTGGTTGACCCTCAACCCTTTCCAAACGACACATGCAGGGAATCTTATCTGCCCCTTCCTCTTACACAGGGTAGGGTCACACTTCAGGTTTCGTCCAGCTTCAGTCCACTATCAGGGTGGGAGAATACATCAGCAAAATGCCAAGCTGCTTTCTTCCAGGGTTAAATAGCTCAGGCTGTGGTCACACTTCAGGTTTGTTCTGGCTTCGGTCCACTTTCAGAGCAGAATGTTACATCAATAAATTCCCCTCTGGGGTAGATATGTGGAAAGAAATGCACTGGTCACTTTGAAAGTGGACTGAGGCTGAATTGGGCCTTAGGTGTGACCACAAGCCCCTCTCTGTGCAGATCACTGGGGAAGAGAAGAAGAGTTGGCTTTTCTACCCTGCTTTTCTCACCCATTTAAGGGGACTCAAAGCGGCTGACAAACCTTCTGTTCTTCTCCACACTCCAGATACTTGGTGAGGTGGGTGGGGCTGTGAGAGCTCAGAGAGCTGTGACTAGCACAAGGCCACCCAGCTGGCTTCATGGAAGAAGAAGAGGAAGAGTTGGCTTTTCTATCTGGATTGCGGAGAGTTTTTAATGTTGCAACGCATCCTGAGACCTTCAGTATACCGGAGGATAAAAGTTTGAATGAATGAGCCTTTTAATTCCACCCCGTTGTTCCCAGCGCTGCCTTGAGCCTGTTGCCCATTAAAGGGCCAAGTGAGGAGACTGTCTCTGCAGCCACTTCAGTGCGATTGTCCTGGGGGAGCCCTTCTGAGGTGGCTTCTCTCTCCACATGGCAGGGCAGTCCAGGGCTCGGACAAAAGCTTCCAGCAGGCAGGCGGGGGCTGAATCAGCAGCAGCCCCTTCCATTGTCCACTGCTGGTTTCCACTACCCAGACAATCAATCTCCATGGCTGGAGACCCAACCAAGCAGACAGGCGAGCTTGGGAAAAGCCAGCCAGGGGACTTGGGCTAGTCACAGCTCTCTTTCTGAGCTTTCACAGCCCCACCTGCCCCACAGGTTGGAGAAGAAGAGTTGGCTTTTCTGCCAAGCTTTTCTTACTCGTTCAAGGGACTCAAAGCGGCTGACAAAGCTTCTGTTCTTCTTCTCACAACACGCACCCGGTGAAGCGGGTGGGGCTGTGAAAGCTCAGAAAGAGCTGTGACTAGGCTGGCTTCATGGAGGAAGAAGAAGAGAGTTGGCTTTTCTACTCTGCTTTTCTCACCCATTTAAGGGGACTCAAAGCGGCTGACAAAGCTTTTCTATCCTTCTCCCCACAACAGATGCCCTGTTTGGTGCATGGGGCTTTGAGAGCTCATTAGAGAGCTGTGACTTGCCCAAGACCACCCAGCCGGCTTCATGGAGGAAGAAAAAGAGTTGGGTTTCTACCCCGTTTTTCTCACCCATTTAAGTGGACTCAAAGCAGCTGACAAACCTTCTGTTCTTCTCCCCACAACAGAACACCCTGCGAGTGCTCCAAAGGGGAGCTGTGACAGGGCCCCCACCCACCCACAGATGCTGTTGGAGGGTGGGGGAGGGCACACGCGGGCTGAAGAGATGCCTCCTGGCCCTGCTGAGTCAGCCGCCCGGCCGCGCAGCCGCCCGCTCGCTCGCCCACCCGCCCGCCCACCTGTGGATGCCCAATGGCCGCCCCTCTCCTTGCCTGCCGGCGGCCTCCTTCTCTCACCTGCTGCAAGCGAGGAACCGCTGGCAAAGGAAGAGAGACAATGGCAGGTGGGTGGGTGGGTGGATTTCCTGCGCTTAGGGCTGCCGATGCTGATGCCGACCCCACTCAGCACCGGCAGGAGGAGCCGCTGTGAGGGAAGCGCCCGCGAGGATGGAATGGGCGGGGGGAGGGGGCAGTGACAGGAATCTCTCTCTCTCTCTCTTTCCTCACACACAGCCGTGTAAGGGGTGGCGGGGGGCCCTGGGAAGGCGGCGGAGGGCGCGCGTGGGGGGGGGGGCCTGTGGGAGACTGTGCGACCCCTCCCAAATGGCTAATCGACCCCAAAAGGGGTCGCGACCCACAGGTTGAGAACCGCTGCTGTAGAAGGACATCAACCTAGTACTAGGACTGGTGTCTGTTTCTTTGTGCAAGGAGCAGCAGGTGGAACACTGCCAGAGTCCTACGAAGTGACCTCCAGCAGGCTACTGGTGTGTGTGCTTCTGAACAAACTGTCAGGAACGTATTCCATGAGGGTGGCCTGTGGAGTCGACATCCTGTAACTGGGCCCAGTTTACCAGAATTGGCAGGTCCACTAATGGCCTGTTCTCCTCATAGATAAGAAGATTCACAGAGAGCACATGTGACAGATATGAAAAAGTCTGAAGATGTTTTAGTGCATGTTATGCTGCCTTGAACATCATCTAGCATGTAACTGGTTTGGTGGTGGGTCAACAATGGTCTGGGAAGGCATATCCTTAGATGGTTACACAAACCTCCATGTGATAGGGGGCAGTACCCTGGCTTTTGTTGATAGGATTTGCAGTTTTGGTTTTAAAACCATTTTGCTTGATACATACATTATCTGATGTATCTGCTCTCTGATGGTTAGCTATTGGGCATGTATCTTTCCTTGCTACATTTCTAGTTGCTGCTAACAATAATCAGAAAGGTATACATGTATCAAGCAAAAAGGTTTCAAAAGCAAAACCACGAGTCAAGCCACTCTCCCCCGTACGAGCTCTCTAAGCCTTTTGATTGCACTCTGCTCCTTCGCTGATCTGCTTGAGCGCACATGCGCTCATTACGGTAATGTGGATGGGGGTAACATTACTGGGAACATCCGATCTGAAAGGGAGGGTGTGAAAAAGGGATAGTGTGGTTGCCCGTTGTGTGTTTGTTCTTCCACTCAGCTCATTGATCAGGGCAGACTTACAGGGTTCGCACTTGGGGAGCGGAGATTAAAAGGTCCTGTTTCTCCGTGCTGGGGAGTGGGGACGGCACTGTTCAGGTTCATTCTCTTTTACTGTCAGGTAAATGGGAACAGCCTGAAATGTGCACTTGGCTCTGTATCCGGATTAAAATAGTCCAACAGGGACTAAAATAGTCCAACCAGGACTAAAAGAATCAAGTGGGAAAGCACCCTATGATATACATAATGTGATATACATATGCTCCAAAGTGCTATAGCCATATCTAGTATGAACAACATTTTAAAAAAACTGTTCATTTTGTTTTAGTTTGTATCAGTGCGGAGAGGAACTATTTAGATTACTATTCTTCCTTTTGAAGGGGAGGAAGAGTATTTGAAAGATAAAGAAAATTTCTACCTAATCTGAATTAGGGCCAATCCCCAAAAGATTTATTAGCCCCTCTCGGCTTCCTCTGCCATCACTCTGTTATAGCTGACTTTAAAAGTCCCCTCCACTTCCGGAATAAGCGCCCCCATGGTAGCCGCGATCTAAACAGACTTTCCGTCCCCATGGTAGCCGTCTTCTCTTTCCGGGCATCTTTTCCCCCCGCCCCCTCTCTTGTTAAAAGGAAAAATAGCCAGATCTCCGCCTCCTGAAACGGCTTCCCGCCCCTAGCAAAGGCAGATGATTGCTCATTCATTCACTTTCAGCACTTACTATCCCTCAGTTCTCTGTTAGAAAAGGCTTTCTGCCCCGGCAAAGTCAGCGGCTGCAGCCATCGGCAGCGCGATCCTTCGCTCATTCTCTTTTAAGGCTTTCACAGATCACTGATAACAATGTTGCAATTCTGAGCAATTCTGGCTCTTTTTACAAAGGAAAGGAAGCGAACCTGCTGCATTTCTCAGATGTGTGAATGCTTTTTGGCTGTGTGTGCAGGCAAGCAATCCCCGCCCTTTTGCCACGGAGCGTCCTCAAGGCAGATATAGCGAGCAAAACCCACGAATTGCCGAAAGAGCGCTGGAACTCTTCTTTAAAGTGCACGTATTTTATCGTGGGTGTCTCACTTTCCTAAGCTCCCTAAGCGCCTTGTAAAGCTTGGAATGGGGTCGCTCAGAGGCAAAAGAAGAGTTCCAGCAGACTTTCAATTGCATGGGGACAGGGCCTTAGTTACTCTGAATCAAGCTGCTGCTGCTTTTCTTAAACCCATTTGCATGCTAGCTGGATTTGAATTGTGCATAGGATCATAGGACCTTTCTGCACTTACTTGCAATCCAGAATAAACAGCTCCATAATTGTTTTCAGTGCCTCTTTTGTCCTCATGCTGGTGCACATTAGAAAGGACCCACCTACTATTAGTATGCCCTGTCTGCATCAGATGGAGCATAATCCAGATCAGGAAGCTCCTGATCCTGATCACCAATAGTCCTCAACACTGAGGACTACTGGCATTCTATCATGGGTAAAACTGGACCACAGAATCATGCTGAAAGTGCACACCTGCATCCCCTGTCAGGAACACCTTCCTTTTGGAGTAACTTGAATTAAACTAGTTTCTTATCAAAACACTGGACTAGAATTAGTTCTTCTTTGGACCAGTGAGAATTAAACTGGAATTAGTTCTTTTTAAGAAAACACATTCAAAACATTGATCTGTATTTATCTCTGCAATAGGTGGGGTTTCACTCTGGCATTACAAAAGCAGCAACTGTGAGTATCTGTGTTGTTTTTAAACTTGGTTGGGGAAGAAGGCTATTTCTACCATCCAGTATTTGTCCCTTCCTACCTAAAGTACTAAGGCTTGGAAATATTCTGTCTTAAAACAGATTATGTGTACAGAGTAAATAGAAGTTCCCAGACACTGTTATATCTTCATAGCAGAAAAGCAAGTGATATATTGTCTTCTTCTGTTTAGCTGTAGTTCAGATTATGCACCTGAAATACTGTGTAAAGTTTTGGCTACCAAGTTTTAAGAAAGATACTGCAGAAATAGAAAAGATTCAGAGAACTATCAAGGGGATAGCAAAGGAAAGGTTGTAACTTTTCAGTCTTTATAATCTAGAAGGGATATGAGTGATCTGTGGACATGTCAAAGATCTTAGCCTTAGGCACAGCAAGCTAGAATAAAGACACCTCCAATGAATCTGAATCCCCAGTAAATTGGGACAGATCTAAAAAAGAGTATTTCTTCATGCACCACACAGCTGAACTGTAGAATTTAGCAGCCCAAGGGATGGTATGGCCAGCAGTTTGGATGGTTTCATAAGGCTTGGAGAAATTCACCAATGGCAGGGCTATCAGCTGCTACTAGTTCAATGGTGATGCCATTACTTCTGTTCCAGGCACCACCAAAAGCCAGCTGGTGGGCCACCAAGTGGGGCAAATTGTTGTGCTCATGTTCTGCCAGTAGACTCCATGTGCGGCTGTTTAGTCACTGTCAGAACAAGCTGCTGGACTAGGTGGGCCCCTCATCTGATGCTAAGGGAATGTTTTTACATTCTTATGTAAGTATTTATGTATGAATAAAGAACCCATGGCTGGCTTCTTTGGCCATGGGGAAACTTTAACAGAGAAGCTTAACCACTGTCTGGCTCCTCACTGTGCTCATAGACATGATTAGGAAAAAAGAACCCGTGCAAAGTAAATTTTCAGTGCGTTGTCTTAAAACAGATGGCAGTGTGTTACTATCTTCCTCCTTTAGAAACGTTGTGGTGTGGCGAGCAAAGTTAGACCAGAATTAAATCCTATCATGTTTTGGTAATTATAGATCTTTGGTTTCTACTCTCAAAGGCTAGAACCACGATGACTTCTTCAGAAGCAACATGTGTCTGAAATGCAAGGAAGAGAAAGGGAAGAGAATGGCTACCTTCTCTCTAAATGAGCAGGGTAGTCTCAATGTTTCTTTGAACCCTTTTCCAGGAGACTCTTCTGGAGCTAAACAAGGGAACACACTAGTCACTGTTAAAGCATGAAGGAGAGCATCATCAGAAGTGTTCTTTTTTTGCTCCCCTGCAGGTATTTAGCATGCTCAGGGCAGTCTGAGTTGTGGGACTGGACTACCAGCATCCTGAAATCCCAGGTATGTAGGATGGTGGCATCAGAAGCAACTGCTGTTCAATCCAATTTAGACAAACGTTTAATTGCTTCCAGGGAACTTAGTAATGAAATGTTTATGTGTGTCACTTTATATGGGGGATCTTATTAGGCCACAGCCAGAAATCCTTTCTAGCATTCTCTGGAAAAGTGGTATTCTTCTCTTCCTTTGAAAAGGGAGAGAATTCAGTCATACTGAAATGAGAAGGCCAGACAAAGCATGACTCAACTGTATTAGTTGTGAGGTTGCCTTTGTGAGATGAAGATAGTTAAAAATGTGTGACGGATTAAGCCATGATGGAAAGGAGTTTGATAGCTGCTTTCCTTTCCTGCATTTCCTTTACCAATACTAGCCTGATTCTTTGCTTTTCTAAAGAGCACAGCAAAGTGAGATAGGCATTCATTTCAGTTAGACAGCTGTAGAAATCCTTTGGTGAAATATAACCAGATCTCTTGTTTTTCCAACTTTTCTTGAGGTATCTAAAACTGCAAAACAGTGGCTTTCTTCAAAACAAAAAATTCAAAGTTTGCCCAGAAGGAGGCAGAGGAGAGAAGGACAAAACAATATTGCAAAGAAGTCTTTTCATCTTTTCAACCGCAGACTTTTTGTGCGGGTGGATATTTTAGTTTTGCTTCCTTGCACAGGCTTCTTTTCTAGTTAAAGCTTTTGATTACTATTGAGAAGTTCCCTAGTCAGCTAATGATGAAGCTCAGGTGGGAACAATCAGAAGACGCTTCACCAGCCTCTTCTTTTCAAAATAATTTTTCTTTGTGACACTTTTTTCTGTAACAGTAAAAAGTGGGAAGTCTTTGAACTTTGTGTGAAATCAGGAACTATTACGTAGCTACAAACGTTTATGTTCAAAGATCTGTGCCATATGTCAAAGGTGGGGGTTATTGGGGCTCTGGTGTTGTCTCATGTCTTAAAGGTGTATATATAATGGAGTGATGAGCAAATTTTTGGGCTAACGTCCAGTGTTTTTGCTCTTACGTCTGCCAAGGTTTGTGCAGCTAAGCTCATTGTTAATATTCTCCTCTAGTTAAAACCATGTTATTACCAAATGACTATAAACAAAAACTTTAGTACGGAGCGGAGTAGCAGGGAGAGGCAGTAGCTTGTCGAGGGCAGAACGGAGGCTTCTAAGAAAGCAGAACAATCATAATAATGAGCTTAACTAGAGTAAAACAGTCAAGATAAAACTAAATTCTTTAAATGGGTCCTTGCTTCAGGCTTGCAACACTTCAGGAGTTCATGGTGGGTTGAGGGTAGAGGCTGATAAAAGTAGAAAACAGAACAAACGCACAGGAGCGACAGCATCTGTGATCCTGATGCGGCAGCCATCTTGTATATTAAGTTACCTTGGTTAATCTGTGTTAGTGAATCCGTATTAGCTACTTCCAGATCAACCACAGGCATCTGCATTGAATAGGGTTTAGAATGGCAAATGTGTGCTAAGGAACGTCACAATACAGGTGCCTAAGCCCTGTTTTAAAGGTGTATGTATATATATATATATTTAAAAATGTGTAAGTAGAAGAAATGCAGAACTCAGGTGAAATGGGTGAATATTCCATGTGGCTAATGGTAACAAGAAGAAACTGCTGTTCCTTTGCTGTAGCATGACAACATTCGCCCGGTTATTCTACGGCGACGCTCTGCTTCTGATCTGGCCAAGCAGAAGTTTGGCACCATGCCTCTGATCCCTCTGCGTGGAGACAGCACCAATCCCATCATGCTCTCTGCTAACCAGACTTTGGTAAGGCTAAACTATCTGTTGGTAGATCATGCAGTTAAAGGCACTTCCTCATTACAAAAGAACTTATATCTATGGGTTTGTAAATGAGTCAAAATCTCTATTTTGCTATCTGCAGAAAGAGGGGCCTTTTCAAACTATAGTCAGTAGGCTTTAGCGCTCTAAGACTGGTACAGTTCAGGGACAGGAGTACCATTCACATTTCTGACAGTCCAGGACTCTCGTAGGCAGCCAGAAATGCAAATGGTGCTCCTTTACCTGGAGCGTATCATCCTGGTTGGCGTGATTGACCACTGTGGGCCGCATCACAAGCTCTGTGATGTGCTTGCTGCTGGCAGCCAATCGATCCAGCGGAGGGTGGAGATCGATCTGACCGGGCAGCATGCTTCCCCACCCCCTGTCCATGAAGTGCATTGCCCAGTGGGGGTGTCTGGGTCACCCCTGCCATCCTCCCTCCCCACAATCCGTGGGCTGTTTCCTCCCTCCTCTCGGGGATCAGATCTCTGAGACGAGGGAAGAAACCCCAAGAAGCGGGGAGGAAACATCCCATGATGTTTCCTCCCCATCCCTGAATCAAGCCCCCTGCCGTCCTCGCACCGGCGGGAGGGGAGGTGCCTGCGTCGCGTCCTGCCATCCTTGCTCCCTCCTCTCTGTAGTCTGTGGGCCATTTCCTCCCCCTCTCATCAATATCGCAGGGCTTTTCCCATGATCCAGCACTGCGATATTGTTGAGAGGAGGGAGGAAAAAATGGCCCACAGATCATGGAGAGGGGAAGGATAGCAGGGGGCATCTAGGCACCCCCCAGGCAATGCCCTGCATGGGCAGGTCAGCAGGAGGCTTGATCCAGGAATGGCTGCCTGATAGTTAGTGCATCATACAAACATGATTCCGGTGGCAGCAGCCAATCATGCCAGCCAGGGTGCAGGACTCCCGCAGCAGGCCCAGAAGAAGAGTGACTGCTCCCCCCGCTGGACGCTGCAGGTAGGCCTGGGGAATAAGTTGGAACGATTTTGCGCTCCACACAAAATCCTCTCGGCTGTAGCAGCCTAATTAGTGTGCAAATGCTCTTTACTAGAGCTGTCCTGATTGTATACCAGAGGCCTAAGTGCGAATAGCCTGAGCTTCCATGCATAAGAGAAATGGCAACTTACTTCTTAAAAACAAGGCTTTTCAATCAATAGATCTTTGGTATCTCTTCATCGTGGCAGATCTGCTGCTGCTCAGGAAACCCTTCATTCACCTGATCAACTGAGGTCCTTTTGTAAAGCTCTCTGTGGGTATAAACTGTCAGGATAGAGAAATAGCAAAATATCCCCCCCACAAAAGGAGGACAGGTTGTGGTTCATCCTTCCTCATCTTCCTGGATCCTTGTCAAACTCTAAGCCGAGTCCTAATATCAGTAAGTCTGTTCTCCCTGGTTGCCTCTGATGCGATATGAATTGCTACTCTGATTACCTCTTTCCTGTTGTTTTCAGCATCGCCTCCATACGCGAAGGACACTGTCTATGTTCTTTGTAAGTGCTTCTGTGCATTTGTTACATATTCAGACAACAGCAATACTACATTAATCCTCAAAAGAACCTTCACTTTGACTTGTACTGAAGCATTTTGGAGGGGTTCTCTTCTGGGTTTTAGGCTTGGGCCAAATTTTGTGTAAAGGGGAGATAATTTTGGTGGGAAAAACCTCTTCTTTCCCTACATGCAAATGGGTAAGTCACCAGCTTGCTTTTTGATTAATGATTATTTGAGCCTGGCCCATCCTAGGGTACTTCCGACATCTAGAGGTGGCCTTGGCGCACTCAGTTACAGACCTTGTACAAATGTTACTCTGTGTTCGTAGAATCATAATGAAGCAGGGCAGGAAGTAATTGATTTGTGCAGTAAATATGGGACAGTTAGTGGTCACATATCTATAGGGCTAGGGAGATATTCATGCCCCTCCTTAACGGACCTTTCCCTGCCTTGGAAAGTGCAGGGGAAGCAAAAAAAACCAAAAAAACAAAACAGTGCTGATGCAAAGAGAAAGCACCCTATAACACATGATGTTATAGCCCTGTAAAGGATGTCATTGGCCTTTACCTGTTTCAGGTAAGACTTTCAGAGCCTCAGCAACACTCATTTTTAGTGCCACCGCTTGCCAGCAGGTATGTATTACACGCATAAAATACATTGGCATTGCTGTTGTTTTTGCCTTCGCTGCACTTCTCAAATTGAGGAAAGCTCCGGTATGGTGTATAGTGGGGTAAAACTTTGCACACCTTTAGTAAGGCACTAAGCTTCTAGAACGTTTTTCTACAAAAGCCACTTTGAAAAAAGCCTCAGGTCTGGCTTATTTCCATGAGCATCATGATGCAACATTTTACTTTGCCTGCAGTTCAGTTATATCTTAGGGTAGCCTTGAGTAAATCAAGAAGTCCAGTGTCACGATCCCCAGCGTTCCAGTCAGTGCCTGCCCTCTCTAGGAGCAGCTTGGCCCTGTTAGGATGCTGGGTTCATGCAACGGCCAAGTGAATACTACAGTGTGGACACAAAACACTGGTAGCAAGCGTTTCAACAGTAAACTAAAACAAGTTATTATTATACACAAGCAATACTAGAAAGGAAAATAAGGTTCAGGTATTTGTTGGTTTAAGTCTATGAGTCTCTTAAGGTTACCAGCTTCCCAGCCTATCAGCTCCCCTTTCTCTAAAGGAAAATAGTTCCTTTTTAAAAGACAAACCTCTCCACGTTCCTCCCCCCCCCCGACTTGCTCTGCCACAGCCCAAGCCTAGCCAGTGTCCTAGAACGCAGCTCTGGATGATCACAAGGCCCAGTCTGTCCTTGCTTGACCGATCACCCTCTGGTCAGTTGCCTGCGAAGTCTTTCTCCAAGATCTTCCAGTCAGAAGACCCCTGGTCAACTACTGGTCCGGCTCCTTCAGGATTCAGCTCTTCTTCTCCTTTCAGCTCTTGTCCCAGCATGAAGACATAGTTTGCTGTAATCTGAGTTCCTTTATACCTTTTTTCTGTGGCCCTGATTGGCTGCCACTTCCTGGGGAAGATTGCTGCAATAAAATGCTGCTGGAAACTCCTGCTAGAAACTCCTGTCCCTCCTCTGATTGGTGGGAACTCTTGCTCTAGCCCCTCCAGCACTCAGATCCCCGGACAGCTTTTCCCTCCAACTACCAGCTGCAGCCAGTCATTGCAGCAGGGCCCGCACAGGATTTCCTGCCCTTTTTGCAGCCCAAAAACCAGGGCTTGCAACAAGCTGTTTGCACAAAGGCTGGCTATTGCAGCTTGCAAGAAGCCTGCAAAGACAGAAAGCAAAGCAGTTTGCAGCCTGTACCCAGAAACGGTCACATCCAGCAATAAAAGTTCATGAAAGAAGCAAGGTACCTTGGCCTGACAGACCAAGGGCTTCATAACTGAAGAACAGCAGAAAGGAAGCCCAGTGGTGCTAAAATATTTATGTGGCATTGGCAAGTTCTCTAACTTTAAGCCTGTCTGAATTTGGGCTATTCCAAGTAGGACAGCCGGGTGTAGCTTCTCCTGAACCTTTTCAGAAACTTAACACTTCCTAGGTCGTGATCACACCCAACTGAACTAGTTCATCCCATAAAGAAACTGAAGCAGTTCTAATCCTGTTCACACACAATCCCCAATAATCAGTCCTCAGACCATCCTCAATTCGGGCTGCTATGTTACCTCCCTGAGTCTCCTTTTACACAACTCCTTAATTCTCCACCTATATTGATTACATCAAAACCACCTGCATTATGATCGGATACAGTTCTGTCAATCAGTTTTGGCGATGGGATGTGTTTGGAGTTGTGTAGTGCTGGTGGCAAACTCAATGCTAACACAGGGAACTGTTGGGGTGAGGGGACAGTGCCCCAAACAGTTGAAGGTGAGGCATATCCCAGCTATCAGGCACCTCTGCCTCAGCAGTCGTTCCGGTAGAAAAATGAGAGGCTGGACTCTGCCCATTTCCCTAAACCTGTTGAAGAACTTTCACTTCTAAGTCCCTTTCACTGCAATGTTTCATTTGTAGATTGCCGAAGGAAAATGGAAGCTACATTGTCCTTAGAATTGTATAATTTCTACACTTGCTCCACGCTTTCCCTACCAACAGTGCTTTTCTGGCCATTTATTTTTTCAATCCTTCCCTGTTTTTTTGAAAAACACATTATCAGTCTAGCACAAAATAGATTTATATTTTTAAAAAATGATGGACAGAGTCAAACTTGCGATCAGAACAAAGGGGAACTGGGGGCAGGATGGGAAAATGGACCATCCTAGGCAAGGTGACAAGCAAAGTGCAAACTGCTTGGCAAACAAAGAAGAAACTACTTCCTGGATTACAGCTTCCCACCAAGCCTCCCCCCTCCCTCCCTCCCTCACAAATATGAACCTCCTGGGAGTTCAGCAGAAGTGGAAAGGGATGCTAGGAAGGGGGATCCCTTGTGTGCCACCCACAGCCAGGCATTATGCAGGAGGGAAGGCTGGATCCATCCCTCCCAGGACAGCTCTGCCCCCTCTAGTCTGGTTCCGTGCTCACACAGGAGATGTGAAAATGGACTGGCTCCCCAAGACGGCTTGAATCCAGAGAAGCTGGCTTGAGGTGGGACAGCCTGCTCCAAGCCATTCCAAGGGAAAAAATCTGAGCAACATGATGAGAAGATGGCTTGAACTATGGGTGTGATCACGGCCCTATATGTTTCACAGTTTGGCTGCCTGTAACTACAACATCAGATTTGAAATGCCTAAGGAGAAGACAATTTGGCCCTTTAACTTTGAGGGCAGGAAACAGACAGGAGAGAGATGGCTGGTCTTAAGTCTCAGCTTGCATTTGATTCAAAGTTAAAGAGCTGCTCTAGTATACAGTGGCTTAAAGTTTTTTTTAGAAAAAGAGAGAGAGCCTCAAATTAAGCTTGACTCTTATAGACTATGTGGATATGTTGCAAGTGTCTTCTTTTGGCAGGGGATAATTCTAGGAACTTCTGTGTGCACTGAGCTGCCTGCTACAGAGCTACAGTAGTCCCCTGGTTGTTTTAAGTTGAACCCAAAAAGCACTGGTGTGTGAGCCAGGGAACCCAGAGCCCCCCCCCCCCCAATGTCATTGAGCTTTGTGTGCCACATGGGTCACTCCAGGCCAGCTAGTTCCTCCAGGTGGCCACGTCTCCCAAGGAATGCACTAGCATGCAGAGCCAGCATTTTTGGAACACATCTGGCCATGTTTACTGAAATTGTTAGTCCAACCCCTCTATTCCTAGATATCCAGACTGAATATGAAAAGTTTGTCTCAGACCCAACACTCATATTCACTGCTTACTTTTATTCCCATTCAGCCCATGAAAATGCACCAGGACTCACTAGAGGAGCAGCAGGAGACAACTGAGTCAGAGCCTGTCTATGAGGAGGTGGGCAGCTTCTCAGACATGGGTCTCCTGGAGTTGAGTCCTTCCCTGATACCTGCTGTGGATCAAACTAAGAAGCCAGTTCCTTGCTCAGAGCAGGCAATATCCAGCTCTGTACCTCCCTGCCCAGCCCCCAGAGCATCTGGAATTGACTCTGCAAAAGCATGCTGCTTGGACTTGGGTCAGAAGCCCGTCTCAGATGGACTCCCAGGCCACAGAGTGACCCTGAGTACGTCTATAGAAAGAAAGGCACAGCTGCCTCCAGTAACTTCAGCCTCCGGCGTGGAACAGAACCAGACAACTGCAGCGGTGTCAACCCCCTCTGCAGATTCCGTAACTGTAATAAAGGCCAAAGCTATTGACAACAGAAAGAAAAGTTTCCAGGCAGACATACCCATCAGTGACAAACTCATGCAGGAGCTGAGTTCTGCCATTCACAGGAAGACTGAGTGTCAGGTGCCCAGTACATCAAGAAAGCAGAGCCCCGTATCAGAGGATGGGCTCCAGGCCCAGCTGGAAGGGTCATGTGATATGAAGGCCGGGAGGTCCTAACAAAGATGAAGCTCAGAATCAGAACAAGCCCCTAATCATGGGTTATGGGAGCTGTGCCTACTGAAAAGCCAAGACTTACAAAAATCCTGGCTGGACATTTTAAGACATTTCTTCTGGCCTGTTGTTCATTATTCTCTACAAATGTTTTTATCAAATAACTCTTAAAGAAAGTGGTAGAAACTAATGCAAGGCAAAGTGGATCATCCTGGTCTAGCCCCAGCAATTATTCAGTGCATATGTACATATGTGTGTGCGCACACACACACACTGTACTCCAATTTCTGATAATCTCAGGTTTCACTTAAAAATACTAATGGAGCAATACACATGTAAGTCTACAATATTGCATCTGATGAGGATTTCAGTGATTATCTATAACTAACCGATAGTCAAATGGCATCAGACTTCCCCAGGTGTCAAAGGGATGGTCAAATGATTCTGGTGTCAATTCAAACATATCATAGTCTTCAGCTTCACATGGTGCAGAATGTGGATTGCCAGGCAATAGTCCTTTTTTATGTGTTACAGACTTTATTTGATGCAAGACCCCATGGAAAAAATGTCCTGTTGAAAATAAGGGGATTCCTGTTTTCTCAGGCACTTCCAGTAGTATTTGTATTAAAAAGAGTAAATGATTCTTATACATTGCAGCACAAGACAAGGCTGTGGTCATACAGCAAGCGACTAGTCCACCTCAGGGTATAATGGTTTTGAGTTCAGTTTTGACTTGTTCAGACCCATCTGCTTTAATGTGGATTCAGCTTTCTCTGGTCACATTTTTCAGTCTTCCCAGGTATTTGTCTCAAGCCCTACCATCCTTCCCCTCCTTCTTTCTGTGATTGGATAGCATCTTTCCCACATCCGTACGCATTTGTACAGATCCGTACGGGATTGAAACGGGATTGAAATGGCATAACTACAGGATGCATACAGATGTGTACGGATGCATACGGATACGCACGGGCACGTACGAATGTTGTCAACATTTGTAAGTGCAAATTCAAATGAATAGATTCGAATTTGCTTAATTTGATTCAAATTTGGTTAAATTCAAATTTTAAAGTTTTGAATCAAATAAACATTTCAGGTATTCAATTTGAATCAAATCCCAAAAATTGCATTCATGCACACTCCTAGTTACAATCAATTGATTGGGGGGAACTTGCTGATATGAATTCTGTGGATGGGGGGATTCCATGCAGCCCCAGATCCACTTCCCCAAAGGCCCAGACGGTGCGCTGAGGAGGGAAAGGGTAGAAAGGAGGAGGGGACAGGGGAGGCAATATCATTCATCTCCCTCCTGAGCATACTAAGCAAAAAAAGCAAAGTTTTGCACACTAAGCAAAAAAACAGACGTGGAACACTCCCGCACAGTGCATTTGCACCATACAGGGCTGCTTCTATACCAGCAGGGGCTCCATGTGAATAGCGGGAGCACAATAAAAAGTGTTCTAGGTCTATATGTGTTGCCAGGCTGGGACAGCCTAGCATGCCCCATCTGCACCTCTTCTGGGTGTAAGAGGTGCAAATGGAGAATGTGACCTGGAAATATGTAGCCCAGTGACCATGCTGCTATTGCAGCGTTGGAATCACACTTGTCCAGCTCTTGGTGAAATTTCAGCTAAGGCCACATTCCCATTACAAGCTTAATATGGTTTCCCTAAACCGACATAATAGAACCGGATGCAAACGTGAATTTGTCTGATCCCATTACTTTCAACTTAATTGTATTCGATCCGTATTCTGAGGATCGTACATGGTGTATGTGACTCAAGGGGGGACTCAAGTGGCTACTTTCTAAAAGCCGCTTTTCGGGACTGCCCTGACCTCTACCTCCTGGCGTGAACGTGCCACCCATAAGGGACCCCTTCAGGGAGCCTAGCTGGGTGGCTGCCGCTTGCCTGGATGGAGGAAAAATGGCACCGGGCAGCCAGCGATTCTTTCCCCTCCTCTCCCCATTGCCCAGGGCACACAGCAGCGGCGGCAACTGAAGCCCCCTTTGCCCGCTCACCGCCACAGCCTTAAAAACATTCACACATCTCCCTGAACCTGCAGCTGCTTTCCTTTCTTTTCCCTTTCTAAAGGTCAGAACTTTCAGAATTGCACAAAACTGCAACATTGTTATCAGGTGTGAAGTGGGTAGATTGCTACAGTGTAGAGGCTGCTGTAAGGGGTGGATTTTTACAGTAAAACCACTATCTTTGGAAGCAAGCTATTGGGCGAGGGAAACCCTAAACGTGCATTCCCATCCCACTAAAACGGTAACGTTCCCATAGTAAGAAATGTATAAAACGCTTGAAATACACAAACCGGAGCGAGACCTGTTGAAATGAGTGTTAACATTTATAATGCTTTGGGGCGATTTAACACGCGGAAAGCATGTTAAGCCAACCTGACGTGGGGACTGTGAGGATCAAAACCGTTTCAAAACTGTTTTAAGCTTGTAATGGGAATTCACCCTAAGTCTGGAATAGATCAGGTGTTGTGAAATGTGGATCTTCAATCTATTCCAGAACCTGACTGGCCCTCACACTGAATACAAGTGCAGATTGCCCCAGAGTCTCTCAATGTACATACCCACACATGTGTGTGTCATGCAAAAAGAGGATAAAGCACACAGGGGAGGCTTATGAGAACCTATGTATCAGACTTGTGCTGTTGTTGTTACAGTCAAATTAACGCAACTACGCAAGGAATCAATATTCAAAGGAATCTTCAGAAAGAGAGTCTTTATTTGCATGCAAATGGGCACAGGGGAATTTGTTCTCCAACTTTTATAAGAAGGAGGGACAGTAGCCCAAGTTAGCTCTACCCATGTAACAAGATTTCTGCATATCAACACTCCAGGCATAGTATTTCAGCTACCTAAATTCTCTCAATGCAGCTACTGGCTCAGATACCATATTGCTTCTAAAACAACAGCATCTATTGATTGTTTGGCACATATATCTTCTTAATCTCTCTTATCTCTCAAAAAATCTTTCCCTTATCCAAAATCTCTCACATTGTGATCTTGTGTGTGCGTGCACAGAATGTCCCTACTATGTCAACTTTGCTGTCTCTATCTCACACTTTCAAAAATGTGCCCTAAGTCAAATATAGCAATGGTGGGGCAATCTCCTCTTCCCTTTCTTTAGCCATAAGCTTCTTTGGAGCTCCAGTGGTGAGGTGGGGGGGGGGCTTGTCCCAGGCTTCCCTCTTGATCTCCGTCTGCTGCTGCGCACAGCTCTAACCCAGGCGCAAGGTTGCTCTGTCCGTTTCCCTGGACCTCTCTGCAGCTTTGGATATCCTCGAGCGTGGCGTCCTTCTGGGAAGCCTATGGAGCTCGGGAGTCGGAGGCGCCGCATTTCGACGGTCCCGCTTCGTCGCCAAGGTCGACGCCAGAGAACGGCCGCGGGAGTTTTGCTTGGGGTCCCGGGAAGCCCCTCGCAGCCTGCACGCGCGGTCTGTCTTCTCTCCCCTGCGCGACGGCTTCGTCCACCAGGCGGCGCCGAAGTTCCACGGCGGGCCTGATGGGCGGGGGAGGCGCAAGCGGCGCGACGAAGCTCCCTCGCCTTGGACTACAGCTCCCATGATGCTTAGCCGGCGATCAGGTGGAAACTAGTCCGTAGAAGGAACTTTTAGGGTTCAGCGGCTCCCTCTGACTGTTCGCCGCGGCGAGGACCAGGAGGAGGCCCAAGCGGAGCCCCAAGAGCCGCTCGTGCGGCTCCCTTCGACGCGGGGCCGGACTGCGGGGCCGCCGGCCGCCGCTGCAGATTCCCCGGAGACCCGGCGGGCGGGCGGGCGACGCCCTTCCATCCCGCGGGAGGACACCGTCGAGGGCGCCCGGGGAGGAGCGAGCCGCAGTCCGGGGCGATGCAGCCGCCGCCGCGCAAGGTGAGTCTCGGGGCTCCCGGGCGGCCGGTGGGGACGGTGCGCGCGGGGAAGGTCCGGCCAGGGCCGCCCGGCAGGCGGTCCCGCCCCAGGAGACGCCGCCTCGGCTCTGGGGGAGCAACGAGGGAGCCCCGCCTGGACTGACCCGGAGCGGAGAGCGAGGGGGTCGCGCGGGGCTCCTTCGGTTCGCCGGGTCCCGCGCCCGGAATCTCCCGCCGACGGAACACCCCCCCCCTCCCGAGGTCTGAACGGAGGGGCCGGAGCAGAGCCGGGGACTGTCCACTCTCGGAGCGGCCCCTCTGACTCCCTGGACGATTGTCCGTGTCTCACTCCGAATTACCCAGATAACGCGGAATAAGTGACGCCGTCTGGATGAAGCCGATTGTGTTGACTGAGTCTGTCCTCATGAAAGGCAGCATCCAAGCAGTGCCACCTCCGCCCGCCTTCTCTAGGGTGAAGCTGATGGAGCTTCTCCCAGGACCCTTGGTGGCCACTGCCCGAGCCCCTGGTCTTCCCTCTGCTTTGCTCTTTGTCCCCCTGCTTTGTCCCCCTTCCTCTTCTGCCGCAGGTCTGTGCGTGAGAACAGCCGCCGCACCTTGTTCTCTGGAGGGCGATATAGCATAGGTGTGTTTCCTTGGCAGGTGAAGCTGACCCAGGAGGTGAAGGTGCAGCTCATGGAGCAACTGTCCAGCCTGCAGAATAAGCAGCAGCAGGAGCTGGAACTGCTGGACGATATCAGGTAAGGTGCTGAGCGCGGAGGGAGGGGGGAGAAACCAAAAAGTCCCGCCCGTCCGTCCATCTGTCCGTCCGTCGAGCAGGGTCGGTGGCTTGTTGGTGAGGTGGCCTTTAGGGTAAGAGTGCTGCCTCTGGTTGACTGCATGGATAAAGTAAATACGGTTTTCTTAACAGCACTGATACAGAAATGGCTTGTCATTGCCTTGCACCAGCTATTTGAGACCTTCCAATCCGGTCTAAAGCATCTAATATTTTTGGGTAGTTTTCAGTGCAATGGTCGGGCGCAACCCTGTTTAGCTTCCAAGGTTAGTCAGGTGTTTGGTAAGAAGCAACCCGAACACCACCTGTCACCGGAGGCTTTTGAAGGAGCTTCTCCAGCCCTTTAGGCAAGGATTGATGTGGCTGGGGATGAACCTAATGTAGACTTCTTGTCTTGTAACTAAATACCGTTTGAGTTATATATGGTGTACATTTGGCCCCTTGGCTTTTCCCTCTGGCCCTTTCCCCCCAGCAGTAGTGTACTGGAGAAAATACATTATTGTAAGTTAGGGCAGAGAACCAAAGCCCCGAGTAACTACATGCCATGATCCCCTGTGGGTCCCTCTTCCCTCTTCTTCTGTGGCGGTATGGATTGTGAGGCTCTATGTCAAGTGATTGTGCTGTGAAATGCTAGATCGGTGTATAACAAAACTCCACTCATCCACTAGTGGATTATGGATGAAAGAGCTGACCTGGTACATATTATAGCACGTTTTTCAGTGTTCCTTCTGGATGCCCTTACAGAATTAACTGCATCTCTCGCCAGTCCCATCCATTGCAAAACACCTCCCCTGACATTCCCGGCTGTCAAGGCTAACAAGGAAGGGTCAGAATGAGTCAGGTCCCCCTGGGACAGAAGGTGATGCCCTGATGGGAGACTCCTGGGCGAGAGTCCTGACAAGGAAAGCAGATGTGCGAACCAGGGACATTATGGACAAAAAGGTGAAATCACCACCACCCGCACCCCCCAGTTCTCGATCAACTGTACCACCCTGGGGAGCAGGGGTAGAGGGGGAAAAGCAAACACAGGACCCTCCGGCCAGTCTGCCGCAGGGCCTCCACTGCCCAAGCCTCAAGACCAATATCGTGACAAGAAAACCTCCACTTGAGCGTTTTCCAGAGTGGTGAAGAGGTCCACCACAGGGGCCCTCCAAAAGTCCACCCTCTTCAGGAACACTCCTTTTTTCAGCATCCGTTCAGAATGGGGGATCAGGGCTCTGGACAGCCGGACAGCTACCACATCGGACTTTCCCTCCACATGCGCCAAAAAAGAAGAAAGGTTATTTTCAGGCCAAGATAGAAAATCAAAGTTCAACAATGTAAGAGACTTTGAGCGAGTCCAGCCTGACTATTAATATGTGTCTTGGTGCTCATCTTGTTGGTGGCCACCAATCTAGGTTTACCCTGTACCAGTGGGAGGAAAGCAACCAGGGATTTCCAAACTGCCATAAGTTCCAGCCAATTGATGGGATGTCTGGAATCCTCCTTATCCCATATCCCTTGGACCCTCCTCCCTTCACAGTGGCCACGCCAGCCAGAGAGGCTGGAGTCTGTGGTAACCAGAACCCTGGGTAGATCTCTAATTGGGACCCAAACTTCCAGATTGGGCGTTACCGCCCACCAAGCTAGGGAGGCATGAACCTTGGGTGGGAGGGACAGCAACAAACTACGGCAAGAGGTAATGCAGCCATTATAGGGAAGAAGAAACCACTAGAACTCCCTAAATTGTAGCCTTGCCCAGGGCAAACATCCTTAAAAGAAATCTTGCTGTCCAGCAAGGAGGCTAAGGTGAGAACATTAGCCCTCACTGAAGAGGACACCAGTCCCACCAGGGCTAACACCGTTTCCACCCTCTCGGGAGAGGGCCTAATCACATACAGACGGGAATCCATGAGGGCTCCTAGGAGTACCCAGGAGGTAAAAGGGATGAGAGGGCTTTTCTCCCTGTTAACCTGGAAACCAAACTCCTGCCTCCCCAACAGAACATTCCACCAGGCAAAGGTCCTCCAGGTAGGCCTAGAGCTCCACCCCCAGCAACCTAAGGTGGCGAACCACCTCCTAGAGCAGTGATGGTGAACCTTTTGAGCTCGGTGTGTCAAAATTTGCACGAAAACGTAGCTTAACTCGGGTGCTGTGTCACATCTAGAAATATCCATAATTCTGTGATATTTGTAGCTCTAGTAAAAAAGTTATATTTTTGATATATGTATTTTATTAAAACAAAAAACAAATAATTCTTTACATCAGCGACTTTTGTTGCTAAATCTTCAATTGAATGTTGATATTTCATACACTTCAAGAACAAGCAAGCACGACACGCCCAGGTGCCAGGGTGACCATGTGTGTCACCCAAAAGGGCTTGGCGTGTCACCTGTGACACGCGTGTCATAGGTTGGCCATCACCGTCCTAGAGCAAAGTTGTAAAGGCTTGAGGTGAATCCTCGTGGATCAGGATATGGCTGTAGGCAGAGCCAAATTCCAGAGAGCTCAATGCCATTCCCTGATCCAGCAACCCCCTGATGCTGGAAAGAGATTCTAGATTGAACCTCTTTCCCTGACGGTTTTATTAACTGAGTTCTGGTCAAAAATAGCACTAAGCAAGCCGTCTTTCCTTTTAACCAAAACAAACAAACATAAAACAAGGCACCAAGATTGAATAAACTCCCAAGCCCTGTTGAGAGTCAGGAACAGGCTCGATTACGTTACCCTCCAACCATTTCTGGTTTGCTTCCACCACCCTCGTTCTATACGGGGTCAGAGGAGAGGGACGGAACCACTAGTCTTTCACAGGGTAGCTGCATAAACTCAGTCTTGTAACTCTGGGCTACCACAGACAGTGCCCAGGGGTCCAAACTGATAGAGGACCAGGTGACCCCCACTGCGGGCACCCGTCCAGTGTTGGTTCCCTTGGCCTGAGAACTTGGTCGGGCAAAAGGGGCCCTTCCCCTGCTGCTGTTTGGGGTGGAAGCTGGAGTTCCAGGCTTCTGCCTGTCCTTCTGTTGGTAGCTCAGTCTGCGAAGGGAAGGGCCAAGACCTTCATCTTTGAGTTGGCACTGGCATTCCAAGGCCGCAACTACAGGGCCCCGGCGAGCGGCCGTCCCCGCCCCTGAGGCACTGCCACACATCTGAAGTGCGTCCAGTGTGGCATCAGCCGAGAAGGCAAGTACTGCCCTGATGTTCCGGATTGCAAGGCTGGAGAGGTTAGGGATACCAGAGATACCCATCAAATCATCAGCCCACTCAAGGCCGGCCCTCAAGGCCATTGAGGCAGTCGCAGAAGCCCGAACAGCCTCAACCCTCCATTCGAGCAAAACTTCCTTGCGTTTCTCAATAGGGCCTTTGAGAGACACATCAGGTATAAAAGACTGAGGCTTTTGTGATTGTGTCGGTAGGAATTACTCAGGGTTTTTAACTTTTCATTGCAGGTCTTACAGCAAGCAGCGATCTGCTATTGAAAAGGAGTATGGACAGGTGAGACAATAGAATGCACTGACTTGCTTGAGCAAAACTGAATGATGTGTAGTTATGAGTGAATATCCAATACTCAAGATGGAAGCGTAACAACTACTTTGAAATAGTATGTGTGACAGCTAACAACTTTTCTGCCACAAGTTAGAGATCTAAGTAATAAGCTAGGCTTGTTCCATCCATTCCGTACCAGCATCCTCTCCTAGCAGAAATCAGTGATCCACAGTGCTGGGCCGCCAGCAGTGAATCCATGGTCGGACATGATAACCCCCTTAGTGCTCAAGACTGACTGTACATTCAAAGGCCACTTAAACCCTTCCATGGAGATGCCATTCCTGAAGAGCAGGTCGTAAGAAATACAGTAGTGTAGCATTCTTGTAGGTGCACACTGGAAATTTTTCAACTACATTTGAGAGGATTGGAAGAGGTAGCAGCGCTCATCCATGGATTTGGTTCTTTCTTACTTGGGAGATGCCTTCTGAACTATTCTTTGAACTCTGGGAATACGAGCCAGTTCAGTGAACATCTCTAAAGGCAGAGATGTTTCTGCAGCAGTGATACTGCAAGCTTTATCAGGCTATCTGTCTTATATCCCATGAGCTCTACAGCTCATGCCTAATCTTAGATTCTCTCTTGGCTGTATTTGGCTATTGTACAAATAGATGGCTTTGCTTGCCTGAGACCCAGCCTAACTCTTGAGATCCCCTTCTTGGAGTGCAGGTGAGTAAGTAACCAATGTTGTCTTCTGCTGCATCACAGCACCCTTGCATCTGTTCCACTGCCATCCTGTTTTCAGTCATTGCTTTGTTGTCATTTATTACTCTTAACAGTCCTTTACCAAGTCCTAATCTAACTACTATTGCCATATGCTTTGGTGTTACAATGTCATGTTAATACAGTGATGGCGAACCTTTTGAGCTCGGTGTGTCAAAATTCGCAAGAAAACCTAGCTTAACTCGGGTGCTGTGTCACATCTAGAAATATCCATAATTTTGTGAATTTTGTAGCTCTAGTAATATTTTATCAAAAGCAAAAACAAATAATTCTTTACATTAGTGACTTTTGTTGATGAATTTCGTTTGCTAAATCTTCAATTGAAAGTTGGTATTTCGTACACTTCAAGAACAAGCAAGCACTCCATGCCCAGGTGCCAGGGTGACCATGTGTGTCACCCAGAAGGGCTTAGTGTGTCACCTGTGACACACGTGTCATAGGTTGGCCATCACTGTGTTAATACATATAACAGAATCCTCCCTCTCACCTTTTGTGGTAACCAGAATAAGCTCAATCACGCTATTAGCTCAATTGTAATGCATGCAGAGGGTTCGATCCCTGGCCTCTCCCCTGGAGTAGGCAATTTATTTCTCTATTTCCTCCAAGAAAATTGCAAAAAGGTGCCTGTGGAGGCACCCATACAGTCAGTTAGGAGTCAGCCACAAGTTGGTGATATCTAATGATAGAGGTTACTAAAGGGCTAAGAGCTGCAACTACCCATATTAACTTTACTGATTTAAAATAAAAAAGGTTATAGTTATGTTGAGCACAGCTACATGTGATTGTACATAACATGCATATAGAAATCAGCATATCTGTTAAAAGTGCAGTTCTGAAAATAATCATCCAGCTCTGCAGCAAGAATGTGCATGTTTTAGGATAGGCTTTATTGCTTAATTTTGTTTGTCCTTATGAGGGTCATAGTAATATCAACTATCCTATTCTCCCTCTGAAATGAATTTTTTTCGTATAGGTCTAAGTCTTGCTTTTTTCTGCATGATGAGAAACATCCCTATAGGCACAAAATTGCATGTTTGGATTGTCTGCAGCTTTTTGTGGCTTTTCCAAATATTTGACCTTTATGGCTCCAATTGTAGTAACCACAAAAGCTGCACAACTTTTGCCCTGGCTTCCTTTTCTTCAGCCTTCCATTTCTCAAGCCTCAAGAGTAAAAAGAGCAACTATTTTTTGTCCCATAAGCTTGTAGTACAACTCAGCACCAGCAGGGCATTGGACTCTTTTCACTCCAGGTAGTAGCCTTTCAAATGGCATCTGCAAGCACATGGCATCCAGTGTCTCTTCTTTCTGCCACAGGATGTGATGTCAGAAGAACCTCTGAACTGGCCACCTGACCTAATTCCACCTATCACCTCCCTGGACTGTGCCTTTACATCACTTCCCTCACGCCCCCCTTTTTTGGAGGGTTATATAAACCTCTGCAGAAAATAAATCGCTCTCTTTTCCAGCTGATCCTGCCTCCTGCCTAATCTCTTATCCCCATCCCCAATTTCTAGCCTACTCAGGGTCAGGCAATACATGTGCTTGATCCCTGATTATCTGGGCTGGTCAGATAATTGGAAGTAACTATCGTAACAGCTGGCATTCAGGGGCAACAGCAATCAGCTGCTGCTCCCCATTTCCTGGAGCCCTCAGATTCATCGCGTAACCCAGATACGCAATAATCAGTGATACTTCTAGGGGAAAAGGACGTTCTAGGTTGAGGAGGAATGGCCCATGGGATCCTCTCTCATCATGTGCTTCTCCTGCACACCAAGTATGCATGTTGCACACAGGATCAGCATTCTAAGGATGCTACTTTCAGATGGCAAGAGGATAAGGCATCTCACCATTCTTGCCAGACAGCAGGGCAAAATTGCAGGGCAAGCCTGGACCCTTACTTTGTCTAGTGTTTGCTCCCACAATGCTTCAATAGCACAAAATATCCAGAAGTAGATATTTTCAGCTGGATTTCATCTCTGTACTTCCAGAACGTGACAAACAACTGATCCAGGTCTTGAACAGTGTTTCTTCTGTGTTCAGTTTTTAATGTTCTGAGGGAGAAAAACTGTATTCCCAAGCCTATCCCAACTTCTTACCAGCATTCTTGTTAGTGTATGAGAAATGTATGTTGTAGCTTGACTTATTTTCTTACTAAGAGATCTGCTGGCACACATTTCCAGATGGATATCCACTTTTGAAAGAAATTGCTCCATCAGATCAGCTGTTCTTTACATCACAGGTATTTTTGGACATTAGCAAAACTGCAGGTGAACACTGACAAACCTGCTTATGTGCCACAGAGTTCTTCCAGTTCATATTATTCACCATAGGCCTATTCACACAAGGACCTCTGTTGCATGATTAGGCCAGTTCTGGGACAGAGTATTTGCTCTGCCAGGAGAGCAGTTCCTTTCAGAACCATCCCAGCACATTCTGGGGTGGCCTAATTGTGGCCAGAGTGTAGAGCACGAAATCATTCGCACTCTTCCTGCCAGACAGCTCTGGCCCCCTCTGTGGCCATTGGGCTGTTTTGGGCCCTCTGGCCACCAGCCCCTTTGGGGGGAGGGGCGAGACCAGGCTGGCCTGTCCTTGAGTCCCACAGGCTTTAGAACTCTGTGCTCCAAACCCAGCAAGCCTTACCCACCCAGGGCATGCCAGTTTGGAACGGGACCCTGAAAAGGTAATACATGCATGCAGTTATGCGGAAGGCATGTGACCCTGGGGGGGGGCTAGGGGTCCTCTGCGGGGTGCAGCAGCAGAGGGTGGTGCCTCTGGCCCGCATGTCAGCCTTTTTGGGCTAGGACCCATGGGGACGGATTCCTCATTTGCACCTAGGCACATAAGAGACGCGTGGGAATGCAGTGTGAATGGTGAATCTGGCCCCATTTGTCCTAGCCTAATTGTACTTCAGCCGTTCAGCTGCAGTGCTAAAATGTCTCATATCTCTACTAGAAGGATGTTGTTGTTTTTTTAGCAAGAATTATAAGAATTGCAACTGGTTTTGCTGTGATTTTATTGTATTTTTAACCCACTGTAAACTCCATGAGGATTCATGATAGGACAAATGAATTATTTTATCTTATTTTTATAACTCCCTACAGTTGAGTCTTAGGGCAGTAACTAGATAAAACAAAGATGAGATAAAAACAATTGCAGTATATTCTGGCGTATAAGACTACTTTTTAACCCAGCAAAATCTTCTCAAAAGTTGCGTGTCTTATACGCCGGATGTCGTCTTCTTATACGGCAAGTATATCCCAAACTCTATATTTTAACTGGAAAAGTTGGGGTTTGTCTTATATGCCCAGTTGTCTTATATGCCAGAATATACAGGTAATTTAAATATATATTTATATATCCCCCCCACTAACATCCCCGCATGTCCTAGCCTTAGTTCACTATAGCCGTTTGACTGTAGTCCGAAAAGGCATTTGTGGGCATTATCTTGACTGACTCTCGCTTCAGAAATTCAAAGTGTGAAGACATCTAAAAGAGTCTTCTTCATGATAGTCCCAAAGGATGGAATGCAAGTTGTCTTTCCTTATGCTGAACTGAAGGTTAGGAGAACTCATTCAAATGGTGTGTTGTTGTTTTCTTGTTATAAATCATATTGAAAATCCCCATGGGCTGAACTATTTCAAGATAAATACACGAGTTTGTGTTTTCAGGCTTTGCAAAGGCTGGCAAGTCAGTTTCTGAAGAGAGACTGGCAGCGTGACTGGAATGTTGTCAGCAACTCCAGGTAGGAATTAATTCTACGGCGTAAGGGCTCTAGGCTGCCTCGCTTTTTCTTAGGGGGGAAGAGTACTTGCCTGGCATCCAGAACCTTCATGGAAGGAACAAGGTGCCATTAAGGGTGTTGCAATTTGCAGCGGCATCCCCAGTCTGCAGTGCACCTCCAGTGGTTTACTGCCTGACACTTTATTGCTCCACCTCATTCCCTCACATACCAGCCTGCTGAAGCACCAGATTCCCTAAGGAGAATGTGGAGCTGTTTTGAACATCTTGAAATGGCCCTGATGGCTGTGTTATACACAGGAACAGAGAAGCAACTTTGTTTCTGTGAGACTTGAAATCTAAACGAATCCATCACAGCTTCTTGGAAGGCCTCTTCATCAGTTGAGAAAAAACCTGGGATTGCTGCCAATTGCACCAAATGACCAAGAGGTGGCACATGCCTTTAAACAGTTCTCACACACCCATCCTCACCCGATATTGCCCAGTCATTTCACCACAGTGTTTGTAGCTGTCCTGAGATCTACTTTCATTTTCCCACTGAGGGAAAAGGTCTAGCATATGACTCTCCCCACTGACTGGGCTTGTTTTTCATTGGAGTGCGTAGAGGACCTGTCACCAGACCTCACCAGCTGGATTTCTCACCTTCCTTTTCCTCTGGAGATTTGAGGGCTACGTTAGTTTTTGAGCTGGATTCCTCAGTTTCGTGGCAGCTCACCTTCCTCATCAGCAAACAGGTAGGGATGTGCACAATTTTTGTGTCTGTTTGATTCATATCAAATCAAATGCAAAAAAAAAATCCTCTTCGAATGTGGTAGGATTTGAATTCAGTAGGAATGTTCAACATGAATTGGATTTGAATTCCCACTATGAATCGTCTATGAATCCCTACATATCCCCAACGTATCCCCCACGTATCCACTTTGAACGTGTCAAATCCACTCTGAATCTGCTTTGAATCCACTCTGGATCTGTTGCAGATCTAGCTGGGGCAGCTACTTTCCCACCTCTCCAGATTCACAAATGTAACAATGCTTCATACAAACATAGCAAAGCATTCAATTCGTATTTGAATGTCAATCTCTGAATGTACCATTTGATTTGAATTCAAATGACCAAATGCAGAGGAATTGATATGAATTTCGAATGTGATAAACAAGCCATTCCCCCAGGGGGAAGAGCAGCTTGAAAGTCAAACTCCTGCTCTACTCTTCAGCTCATGATGCAGGCTCCTCTCCTACCTTCATGGAGGAGGCCCAGGTCTCGCATGCAACACATGACATGACAAGCATGTTCCAGCTTCTAGGAAAGGGGAAGCATATCTCATGGTCTCAGATTCTTCCCTGTCTGAAGTTTCCCTCCCACCGCCACCACTAGTCCTTTTGGGGACAGCTGGGGCCAAATCACCCTCCACCAGGACTGTCATGCTCCACTGGTTCAGTTGGCCCTGAATGGTTCCTGCGCAAGAAAGAAGTGTAAGCACTCCTCATCTTCATCGGAGTCCAGCTCCTTGTCCTCCAGGTCCATGACTGCTCTAAGGGACATAGATGCTCTTCTAGGGGATCTCCCTCTTCAGTATCAACCCTGTAAGTCAGAGGGCCCACCCTTGCCAATGTGGAGTGCTTCTTTAACCCTCTAGCCCATTCAGTTGCCTCTGGATCACTCTGATAGAGAAGAGGGAAAACTTTTAGAACATCACTCCCTCTCTGGCATGGAAGGGGAAGAGACCAGCAAGGGCTTATGCCAGCAAACTCCCTGGCTCCCTTGAAGATTTCTCTGTGACCTTCTCATAACCATATTTTACATTCAGCCACCAGACCCCAACACACGGGATCTGGAACAGGAAGTATAGATCATGATGATGCCAAACCTTCACCAAGGAACATGTTCTGCCTATCCAGAAGAAGAAGAGTCAGCTTTTATACTTCACTTTTTTCACCCTTTTAAGGGGATTCAAATGGCTATCAACCTTCTACTCTCACAACAGACAGCCTGTGAGGTAGATGAGGCTGTGAGAGCTCAGGAAGAGAGCTGTGACTAGCCCAAGGTCACCCAGCTGGCTTTGTGTAGGAGTGTGGAATCAAACCAGGAGACTACCAGATCAGAGTGCAACATTTTACGAATGTTGTTGTCTCAGAATGAGAACTCCTTGCTCTATGAATAAACTTCCACAGATCCCTGAAGAAGTTATTTGAGGCCAGCGAGTCCCGTTACCTCCATCTGGGCAAATTTCCACTGCAGACCGGCCCATTATAGCTTTTGTGTCAAGTCATGTGATCCCAAAGAAAAGAGCACTAAGAGAGCCCCTGGATCACAAGACTGAAGTATTTCTGAAGCACTTCTTCAAAGGAAACTCCCTTGTAGCCCATACTGCACCAATGCTGTCCTGGATTCAATGCTTGGATTGTGCTTTGCTGGTCAGAGGAAATTATGGAAAACACAATAGTTCCCAAGAATATCAAGCTACCGTTGGAAGAGATCAGGAAGGTCCTTGTGCTTTGTGCAGATACTTACCTTATCTTACAGCTGGTGTCCTGAGCTTCAGTGGCCCCCATAGCAGTTTGTAGGGGTCTGCGATATTGGATTGTTGACTACAACTCTAAAATCCAGGTGGCTTCCCTGCCTTTCTGTGGCAACCAGCTATTCAGCAACAACATCCTCAAAGGCACTTTAGTGGAGTCACAAGACAAAAAGAAAGTGATACCCTTGACTCCTACCTTGAGTAACTCCAGACAGAAGGATAGAAGACCAGCCAGGAGGACCTTCTTCTGGAACCAGGGTTCTTTCCAGAGACCCCCTTTCAAACCCAAGGAGGAAGGGAAGCCTCCTTGATCCAGACAGCTCTAAAGGTCCCTGCCAAGGGCCCATTTCAAAGGGTGAAAGCTTAGAGGGGAGGGCCATAGCCCTCCCTCCCCAAGCTCAGATCTGGAGAGAATCAACTTCAGAGCGCTCAGTGCTCCAGGTGGTTTCAGAGGGTTATTCCATTGAGTTTCAGTCCCAGCCCAGGTCCTGTTAGTTGTCATCATCCCTGCCCTGAGACCCTGACAGGAGAGGTAAGATTATTCAGTTGTCTCACCAACTCATTGAACTGGTTTACTCCATTTTCCCAGAGAGGGCAAGGGTGGTTTTCTGAGAACTATTTTGGGTCTCAAATTTGTTAATACATTTAAACAGAAGTTCAAGATGAAGTCTTTAACTACCACCGACTATCACATGTTCAAGCGTGATGCCCTGGTCTCTCTGACCTGGAGACTGTCAATTACCAACTGGCAATTAACACCCACCTCCAGGGCCTTCCTCAGCTTCATCAGGAGAAGGGACTTCCAATTTAGGGCTTTGCCCTTTGGCTTATCCTGAACTCTGAGGATATTCACAGATATAGTGGCAGCAGTCATGGAGGTCATCTACCTCCAGAGCATGGCTGTTTTGAGTCTAGTGCTTAGGGAGCCGGTCAGGTTTCATGCAGATGGTGAGATTTGACCAGTTAGCCATAGATGCCATACTGGCCATGAGGCATAATTCCAGTTTGTTTGCATGATACCACTTGGAAAGCTTTTGTCTGATGGTCCCAGGTGGTTGGGTGTGTGTGTGTGTGTGTGCCAACCTAGGGTGTATCTCCCCTTTACAAATGGTACAGTTTGGCCAGGCTTGGATCTTCCAGATTAATACGCTGAATAAGCATATGTTTGCCATTGCAGAGATGTTGGAGTTTAGTTCTTTTCCCAAGGTTAAAAAAGATGTCAAAATTTCCTCATGAGAACAGACGGTTTGCCCCCCAGTGGTCCGCATATTCACATCGTGGGACCTACATTTAGTACTCTACACCCTGATGGGACCTCCCTTTGAACCTCTAATGTGATGTCCTTTGTGCAGCATTTTTGGTTGCTATCATCTCTGCCCATAGAATTTCTGAGTTGGTGGCTCCATCCAGGAGCCCTTCTGTATTAAAACTCAGTAGTTTTAAGATTGGGCCCATTCTTCTGCTTCAAGATGGATTCCTTGTTCCATCAGAGTCGAGAACCTCCTGACCTCCTTTTGTCCAAACCCTCAACACTATTTAGAAAAGGAATAACATACTCTTGATAACAAATCAGTTTTGAAAATTTACCTTAAAAGGTCTAGGGAGTCTAGGGAACCATCTAGTCTAGTTTGTGGGGTATTCACCTGTCAACTTAGTGAGGAAGGCCTCATCCAGAGTAACAAAGTCCTAGTTGTGGGCCTGCATTGCCCTGGCTTACCAGGTCAAGAAGATGCCAGTCCCAAGTTGGCTCCTGGCTTATTCCACAAGGCCAGTGGCAACACCAGCAGCTCTGTGGAGAGATGCATCTATCTTGGAGATCTGCAGGGCAGCCATCTTCCATGTTCACCTGGCATTACAGGTTGGATTTCTACTGGTTCACTGAGGTGTCATTTGATCAGAATGGTTCCCAGTATGGTAGGGTTGGGGTCCTCCCCGATGAGCCTCCCCCCAGCCTTTGTTCCCCAACCCTACCATACTGGGAACCATTCTGATCAAATGACAGGTGAGGGGGAGCTTTGGTACATTGCAGGTCTTTGCCCAACTCGTAGGAGTCCCTCCAAAAATGGAACCTTGTCTGCTTATGTGAAAGTTCATTCTTGAAGGACTCCTCTATTGGGCCCCCCAGATGCTTTAATTCTGTGCGTCTTCTCCAGGATTCACAGAGTACCTCTGGTTGAGGTGTCTTTCTCATAATACTGGGGAAGAAAAGGCTTTTAAAGGAACCTGTCACCTCTCAGTCATTAGGTGCAACCGGCAGCAATCAGATTTTTTTCCCAACTGAGGAGTCCTTCTAGAGTAAACGTTCATGTAAGTAGACAACATTCCATTCTCTCAGGATCACACATATGACTGAATACTAATAGTATTGTGTTTAATTAAACATGTTTTTTATGTCCAGCCCTTTGAATTCATACATGTCTCCTTTTATTGTCACTCCTTGAAAACGCTATGATAATGCTGCCTTGATCATCTTATTTGTCACTATTCCCTGGAAGGACAAAGACATTGATTGTGACAAAGTGAAGAAACCAGGAAAAAAAAGTAAAGGGTAAATTTGGAGTGTACCATGTCTCACAGTCCTGCAAGTAAAAGGAAATTCCTGATAAAAGGCTGCATTTATCAGGCAAGTGGGGGAGAGATCAGAATAATGTGTGAAAGAAGGCCAAGGAGGCAGGAAACTGGAGGATGCACATCATGCAGAAAAGACAACTAGATTCTGAGAGAAGAACCTGACTGTTGGAGCCATTGCTTTTGTTTTGTGTTTCATGTGGTATTTAGATATGACTTCTTGGAATTCAGCTTTGATCAAATCACAAGGATTACATTGGCCAGCTAATCTATACTGCATATAGCTTACTGCAAAGTGCAAAAATAACAGCATGGAAAACTATAAGGTTCTTGGGAAAAAGTGTCTCATATCTCATGGAAACATATGCAAGTTCATATTATCTTATATTGTTTTTAATGTTCTTGCAGGAGCATCTTTGCAGTTTGGAAAAGCATTATTGATGGCACCATCTGCTCTGGTCAGTCCAGAATTGATGCCTCAGATAATTATCGCAATGTGAGCACAGAGGCTGCTAAAACTGCTCGAATGTCGAAAGAGCACTTATTCAAAAAGGTACTTTCCAGGAACTGGAAGCTTCTGGTGACAGTTTTCAAAAAAAGTAGAAAGCCACCCTCAGCTTTGGACTGGGAGGGATATTGGCTAAATCTCCATTGCATGTCCAGATGCTTTGATGAGCCTCTAGAGTGGCCAATCTCTATGTTTCCCCCTGCAGAGCTGTTCGGTAGGGAGGCAGTAACACAGTAGGAATTCATCAAAGATGCTTAAAAGTGCAGTGCCTGAAGAACAGCATCAAACCTGCTGTCTCACGCACCAGTAGGATTCCCTGGTGTAGCAAATGGCCACTGCTAACTCAAGTCTAAAGAAACTCAAATATTGGAAATGGAACTGTAGGGCCCCCTGGACAGGTCACAGCCAAGCCACTACAGTTGAGGTCCCTGATCCAGTTGTCTTCTACCATGACAATGGAGATATGGCCATTGTGAAGTTTCTGTAGGGTACTGAGTACCCGCAGTTAGCAGAAAGCTGGATGATATTTAGTTGTCTGCTTCACCTATTGGCTTCCCAGGGCATGGAACAGTTATTGAATATGCAGGCCGAACTCCTGGAGACAGTGAAGGAAGTCAGTAAAACCAAAAAACACTACATGCATGTACAACGGGCCAGTGAGGTAGCCAGGGAGAAGGCTGCTGATGTGGATGCCAGGTAAGCCAACAGCTCTGTATCATAGTAGGCAGTTGATTTTGGTCTGTGACTGTGAATAAATTTCATTCATTCAAGGAGGCAAGGGAATTGCTGGAGGACCCCAGTGGACCTGGAGGGTATGTCATGATGTCCTTGCAAATCCACTTTTTTGTAGGGATGTTAGTACAGCAAGCTATTGCTGAGATGTCTTAATGGTTCACACACTGAAACTCTGTGGGAATTGATATCCATCCTTTTCTCCACAGGCTCCAGAAAAGTGACCATGGCATATTTCATACTAAGACCAGCTTGCAGAAGCTCAGTGCCAAGGTCAGAGACCCATCCTGCCAACAGGTTTTAATGCTTGTGGGGGCTGCACATTTTAAAGTCATGTGTGCGCATGTGCATGTGTGTGTTTAGGCAAGGTGCTTCACGTTAGAAATGTAAACTGACAGAGCTTGAAAAGTATAGTTGTCTAGCTGCCTTTTTCTCTCATTGCAGTTCTCTGTACAGCTGGCAGAGAATTCACAGCAGCTGGTAGTGGCACAGAATGAACACCTGTTGACTCTGGCAGCTGCTGATGCTCACTTGAGGTATTACTATGAGGAGGAGCTACCTTCACTTCTCAAGGTAGGAACTCTTGTCTTAAAGGCACCCAGTGCTTCTCTAATTTCATATGAAGCTTCTAGGTCTAAAAGAACATTGTGGATATTACATTAAACATAATTGCCTGGCTGAGAAGGATCTGTGGTCCCTCTAGTCCTACAATCTATTTTTAGAGTGGCATACTTAAACACTTCTGGGAAGTTGAGAGAAATCGCCGTGGAAGCAACAGCTCTCTGCTATAACTAACCAGAAAATAACTGGGATTTTGATAAAATAACCTGGGAAAACTGCTGCTGTGCTGTGGTAAGTTTGGGAGGTAAGTCCTCTGGTTTTTGGACAGTTTTGGGGGACCGCGTGCCATTAGGCGCGCGAAACATACTATATCATAACATAAAATATTAATTCAGAAAAGTTTATCTTAAAGAAAGTGTTTTAGAGTTTTTTAGGTAATTTTTCAAAAATAACACAATGCATTAAATAAAGTGAAGGTAGAATGCCAGCAGGGGAAGGGGGGCTTCCCAGTATTTTGCACTGAGTGTCATATGTATGACTATCTGCCCATGGGGCAGCAGTCTTGGGTATGTGTTCGGTGCAATGAGCTCTGGGCTCTCAGGGAACGCGTTTCTTCCCTCAAAGCCAAGGTAGCGGACCTGGAGAAGGAGATAGAGAGTAACAGGGCTGAGGGTGAGGTCTTCAGGGATGCAGTAGGAGCATCCCGCTCCATGACAAGCAGCTCTCCAGCTGCCTCGGAGGGTCGAAGCCTCAGGCAGGGAGGACATCAAGCCGAGGAAGAGGGGCAGGCTCCCTTAGTTGGGACCCCTTTCTCAGTGGATGTGCCTGTATCCTCTTGCACCGAGGATAGTCCTCCACGGGTAGTGGGAGGGGGGCTTCTTGTAGTGGGCGATTCGATTATCAGGAATATAGAGAGCCAGGTTTGTGATGGGCGTGTTGACCGCATGGTGACTTGTCTGCCTGGTGCGAAGGTTGCAGACATCACGTGACATCTAGATAGATTAGTAGACAGTGCCGGGGAGGAGCCAGTGGTCATGGTAGATATCGGTACCAATGATGTTGGGAAGGCAAGACGGAGCGTCCTGGAAGCCAAATTTAGGTTGTTAGGTAGAAGACTAAAGTCCAGGACCTCTAGGGTCACATTCTCAGAAATGCTACCTGTTCCACGTGCAGGACCAGCTAGACAGGCATAGCTCAGGAGCCTCAATGCGTAGATGAGGCAGTGGTGTCGGGAGGAGGGGTTTAGATTTGTAAGGAACTGGGGAACTTTTTGGGACAAGCCAAACCTGTACAAGAGGGACGGGTTACACTTGAACCAAGAGGGAACCAGATTGCTGGCGATTAACATTAAAAAGGTTGCAGAGCAGCTTTTAAACTGATCCCTGGGGGAAAGCCGACAGGAGCTGGGCAGCATCCGGTTCGGGAGAGCGCACCATCAAGTGAGGAGGGCTGGAAATATGCAGAAAATGCTGAGCTAAGTGCGGGATTAGTTTCACATGTTCCTCAACGGCAGAATTTGGACAAGAAGAGTGAATATAAATGTATATATGCAAACACCAGGAGCCTTCGAGCCAAAATAGGGGAGCTAGAAAGCTTAGTTATGGAAAATAGGATTGATATTATTGGCATAACTGAAACCTGGTGGACCAGTGAAAACCAATGGGATACAGTCATCCCAGGTTACAAACTGTACAGGAAAGACAGGAGGCATTTCCGCACTGCATCGCGTTCGAAACGGAACGCGTTCAGGCGGAAAGCTTAAGCCAGCTCCGGGCGCTTTCCCCGTTCACACACAGACGCGCCAGAACGCGTGTAAACGCGTTCCGGAGCGTCTGGGTGCGAATGCTCAAAGCGCCCGAAGCTGGCTTAGCCGGCAAACGCCGGCAAGGGGCGCGCAGACAGCCGCGGAGGCAGATCGACAATCAGCTGTTTGACAAACAGCTGATTGTCAAAGCCGCGCGGCGTCGGAGGCGCGCCCGCAGCTGTTCGGGAGATAGAAGCAGGCGCGAATGCTTCTCCTCCCGAACGGCTGCGGGCGGCTCGTCCGCGTTGGAACGCGTGTAGAGCAGTTTAAAGTGCTCTACATTTCGAACGCGGAAAAGACAGCTGCGGACACGTCGGAACGCAAGCCGCGCGCGGCCAATGCGGATGACGTGTCCACAGCTGTCTTTTCCGCGTTCCGTTCAGCCCCGTGCGAAAACGTCTAGGGAAGGGCAACATGGAGGTGGTGTAGCCTTGTATATTAAAGAAGAGATAGAATCTTATGAACTGGAATGTCCAGGTGAGTCTGACTCTTCCACAGAAGCAGTATGGGTAAAAATACCAAGCCAAAAAGGAAGTCTAACAATAGGGACATGCTACCGTCCTCCCAACCATACGCCTGAAGGAGATGAACAATTGGAGAAGGAGGTAAAGGGGGTATCCCATAAAGATAGGATGGTTATAATGGGGGACTTCAGTTATCCTCACATAGACTGGGTGAACTCCTGTTCAACTCAGGATAGAGAGAGAAAATTCCTAGACCTACTTAATGACTGTTCCATGGAACAAATGGTCATGGAACCAACCAGGGGAAAGGCAGTCATGGACTTGATCCTAAGTAATGCTCAGGACCTGGTAAAGGACATCACTGTAGCTGATCCAATTGGGAACAGTGACCACAATGCAATAACCTTCAACTTAAATACAGAGAGTAAGTTCTTAATAAAGTCTAACACAGAGACCTTAAACTTTCATAAGGGAAACTTCCCCAAAATGAGGAAATTAGTGAAAAGGAAATTGAAAGGGAAAGTCAAAAGAGTTAAATCACTTCAAAATGCATGGAGACTACTTAAAAACACAATAATGGAAGTGCAACTAGAATGCATACCTAAAAGAAGAAAGGGGACTTCTAGGTCCAAGAAGAAACCGATGTGGCTCACAAGTGCAGTAGATGAAGTCATTAAAAACAAGAAGAGTTCATTTAGGAAATGGAAGGCTTGTCCAAATGAGGAGAACAGGAGGGAACATAGACACTGGCAACACAAGTGCAAGACAGCCATTAGGAAAGCTAAGAAAGATTTTGAGGAGCACATTGCTAAAAAACATCAAAAGAAATAACAAGAACTTCTATAAGTATATCAGAAGTAGGAATCCAACCAGGAGAGCAGTTGGACCACCAGATGGTAAAGGACAGAAAGGGGTAATTAAAGAAGAAACGGAGATTGCAGAGAGACTAAATGAATTTCTTGCTTCCGTATTCACGGAGGAAGAGAGAAGACACATGCCAGTAACTGAGCCTGTATTTTCTGAAGAGTTAAACTGTACAGAAATAACCAAGGAAGAGGTCCTGGCATGTCTTGATAAACTAAATGTGAACAAGTCACCGGGACCAGATGGTATTCATCCAAGAGTCCTTAAGGAACTCAAATGGGAAATTGCCGAACTTCTAGCAAAAATATATAATCTTTCCCTAACATCAGCCTCCGTACCTGAGGACTGGAGGGTAGCAAATGTAACACCAATCTTCAAAAAAGGATCCAGGGGTGATCCAGGCAATTACAGACCAGTTAGCTTAATGTCAGTTCCATTATTAAAGACAAAATTGCTGAACAAAAGCCAGCATGGCTTCTGCAAAGGTAAATCATGCCTCACAAATTTAATGGAATACTTTGAGAGTGTCAGTAAACACGTGGATAAAGGTGAACCAGTAGACATTGTCTATCTGGACTTTCAGAAGGCGTTTGACAAAGTCCCACAACAAAGGCTACTGAGTAAACTCATCAGCCATGGAATAAAAGGATAAGTTCTGTCCTGGATTTGTGACTGGCTTAAGGGCAGAAAGCAGAGAGTAGTAATAAACAGCAATTTCTCAGGGTGGAAAGAAGTAAAAAGTGGGGTCCCTCAAGGCTCAGTACTGGGACCAATGCTTTTTAATTTATTCATCAATGATCTAGAAGAAGGGGTACATAGTAAAATAGCAAAGTTTGCTGATGATACTAAATTATTTAGGGTAGTAAAATCTGAAAGAGATTGCCAAGAGCTCCAGAGGGATCTCTTAGCATTGGGTGAGTGGGCAACCAAGTGGCAAATGTGCTTTAATCTAAAGAAGTGCAAAGTAATGCACATTGGAGCCAAGAATCCAAATTACGTCTGTAAACTGATGGGGTCTGAGCTTTCTGCAATACACCAGGAAAGGGATCCCGGGGTTTTGGTGGATAGTTCAATGAAGGTGTCAACCCATTGCGCGGCAGCAGCAAAAAAAGCAAATTCAATGCTGGGAATAATTAGGAAGGGAATAGAAAATAAGACAGCAAGTGTCATTTTGCTCCTTTATAAATCTATGGTGAGGCCACATTTGGAGTATTGTGTACAATTCTGGTCACCACACCTCAAAAAGGATATTGTGGAACTAGAGAAGGTGCAGAGAAGGGCAACCAGAATGATTAAGGGTCTGGAACACCTCCCTTACGAAACCAGGCTGCAACGTCTAGGCCTCTTCAGTCTGGAGAGACGGCGTTTGAGAGGAGACCTGATTGAAGTATATAAAATTATGCACAGTATAGAAAGGGTGGATAGAGAAAATTTCTCTGTTGCACAACACTAGAACTAGGGGGCACTCTATGAAGCTGATGGGTACGAGAATAAGGTCTGACAGGGGGAAGTATTTCTTCACCCAGAGGGTCATCGGCTTATGGAATGTGCTGCCGGAAGAGGTGGTGACAGCTACCAGTCTGGATGGCTTTAAGGTAGGGTTAGACAAATTTATGGATGACAGATGTATCAGTGCCTACTAGAACGAATGCCTAGGTGCATCCTTCAGGCTGAGGGAGGGAGGAACTGGGGCGCTTCTAAGGCCATTTGCTGGGACTCGAGAGCAGGAGAAGGTTTGTCCTTGTCTCTGCTTGAGATGCCCATGAGCATTTGGTGGGCCACTGTGTGCAACAGGATGCTGGACTAGATGGGCTGTGGCCTGATCCAGCAAGGCTTCTCTTATGTTCTTATGTTCTTAAGTGCATAAGCAGAACATGAGCACTGAAGGACTCCCTAAGTCCTTTGAAGCATCTGGTCTTTAAAAGAACATCAACGCCAATAATGATCTTGGGACTTTGGAGCACTGTAAGCAGAAGGTAAATTGTGAGGAGGTATTTTGAAGACTAAAGAAGAGGCATCACACAGATTTTCTGTGGAACAATCTCAACCATAAATTATGGCATACAAATAAAACAAAATCTGCCAGGCAGAAAGTTTTGAAGGAATAATGGTGGTGCAATGT
Organism: Aspidoscelis tigris stejnegeri; assembly: GCA_023333525.1. NCBI lineage: Eukaryota > Metazoa > Chordata > Lepidosauria > Squamata > Teiidae > Aspidoscelis > Aspidoscelis tigris. The sequence continues at coordinate 112,527,443 of JALMGA010000004.1, read as the reverse complement.
GGAACCTCCAAATGGTTTATTTTGGTCTCCTGCACCAAGATATGCAGCTGACAGAAAGCAGATGCTGGTCTCAGGAGCTGCTAGCCTAAGACTGACAGTAACAGAAAAATGGAGGCAGGAGGACAAATATCAGCTGCTGTTTACATCTCCCTTTGAGCTCCACTGTATACAGAGATGTAAGTCATTAAGGGTGTTTGAGTCACATTCCTGTGTTGGCAAAAAATTAAACTTATTCAGGACAGGTCTTTTTTACTTCCTTTCGCTTCACCTGTAAAGGGTTTGTTTTTATGTTACTTGTTAAATGCTTCATACGTTTTGAAGGAAGTCATATAGACATATTTTAATTGTTTGCCTCTTTTTGAAAGGAAAATGATGTAGGGCAGATTCTGGTCACTTTTCTTGGTGTACATCTAAATCTGGGAACATATCCAACCCTCTAGTGAATGGAAACAGAGACGTGACTGTGCTCTTTTTAGCTAATGCTAGGGCCTTTTGTATGAAGCCACCAGCATAGCTCCATCCACTCCACATGTGCAGAGGCCAGAACAGATATCCACACATGCACACAGGTGCCAACATGCACGTGTGCATGTCTGGCATAACTTTACAGAGTGACTCTTCCATGGAGAGAGCCACCAGTTCAGACACTCTCCTAGCCAAAGACATTGCCACTAGAAAGACCACTTTGTATGAAAGAAACTTCAATGAAACAGACCCCAGAGGTTCAAATGGTTCTTTCTGTAATACAGACAACACCAGGTGAAGATCCCAATTATAAATTTAGTATGTAGAATCCCTCCTGGAGGCTATAACTGTATCAGTGGCATTTCACACCAGCCCCAAGTGTTGCAAATGTCTCCCTTGGCATTCCAGGCTGTCAGGGCCAACCACAACGAGTCTGGATGTTTCAGTCCCTTTTGAGAAAAAACATCCAAACCCACTGGCAACTTCCTTGGAGGAACTTGAAATATTGGCACCAGTAGAGGATACCATGCCCATTTCTGCCAAAACTGGGCGATCAACAACACCTGAGCCCTCCTGAACTGGATCTTCTGCAGCAACCTGCCCAGTAGATGCAGGGTCAGAAAAGCATACAACAGCCCCTCTGGCCATTTGCCTGAGAGTATCTACCAGCTAAGCCCCTTCTGTCTAATATTAAGAAATAAATGTCTTTACTTGGGTGTTCTCCAGAGTGGCTAATAAATCCACTACTGGGTACTCCCACAACACTGCTACTTGAAGACCTCCAGCTTCAGCATCCACTCCGAATAGGGAAGCAGAATCCTGCTTAACCTGTTTGCCAGCATATTGGTTTCCCCCTGAATATGAACAACAGACAAGGATGAAACATTAATATCTGTCCAAGAAAGAGTTCATTCAATAGATCCATGAGAATTTTAGACCTTGTACTGCTCTGCTTGTTTATGTGTGCCTTAGTAGCAATGATATTTGTTGCTACCAAAACATGTCTATTGCCTATTAGGAGCTGAAATATCAAGAGTGCCCTCCTGATCACTAACAGCTCTAACCAGTTAATAGAATGCCTGGCTTCTTCACTGGTCCAGACCCTTTGTGCTTCCCTGCCCTGGCAGTGAGCCCCCCACCTTGACAGGCTAGAATCTGTTGTGATCAACACTCTAGAAGGATCCCTAATTAGTCCAAAGATGTCAGCACTGGAGGGGGAAGACTCACCAGCAAGTTCCTGGCCCCTGCTATAAGGGCAGCATGTGGCAACAGAAACCATTGCAATGTACAAACATAGAACCATGCCCATGGGTAGATGTCCATAAAGGAGATCATACTGCCCAAAAGGGATGCTGGAGTAAGAACCTTGTGGCCCTAACCTGTCTCACCAGCTCGAGCATTTTATTTACTCTCTCTAGGGACAGTCTTATAATATGAGAAGTATCTATCAGAGCCCCCATGTGGATAATCTGATTACTAGGTATCAGAGAGTTTTCTCCATATTAGCCGGGAATCCAAATTCAGACAAAACTCTGATGTCAGTAGCCACCAGAGACCCCACACCCTGGATGGACCTCTCTACAAGGAGCAAGTCATCCAAGTATCCATCCAGCTCTACCCCTAGGAGCTGCAGATACTGGATAGTTGCTGATATTGGATACAGGGCCATTGACAATCTGAAGAGGATGGCTCTGAACTGAAAATTGTCCCCCCGATCCTAAAACAAAGAAAAGCCCAGGACTTTCAACCACAGCACCCTATGAGCCACTGTGGAAGATGCTGAGGATTGGCCAAACATTTGTAAGGGAACCAGGGTGGCATCTGCTGAGAATGCAAGGACTGCCCTGATATTGTGAATGGCCAGCTCAGCACTGCTAGGGCTCCCAGGAACAGCCATGAGATCACTTGCTCACCAGAGTCCGGCCCTCAAACACATGGAAGCTTTGGCAGACACTCAAGCAGTGAGAAAACCAGCCTCCAAACTACTACAGAGAAGAGATTCCATTCTCTTCTCCAGAGAAGCTTTCAATGACACATCAGGCACCACTTGACTTGAGACCACAGAGGTCAAGACTGAGTCCGTTCCTGGTGCCAGCCACATGGCAAGGATTACATATAGTTCCTCAAAATATTTTCTAGGTATTTGTGGCAATTTCTTGTTGGAACAAGGAAAGGACCACTCCCCCAAGACTACATTGCACAGAGTAATGGGGATAGGAAACACCTTTTCTACACTGGTGGATGGCATCATTAGTTACTGCACTTCTGCCATAACCAGAGCTGGAGCAGTAACTTGGAAGAACTCCATTAACATATCCATGAAAGGTACATAATCCTCCCCAGCAAACAGTCTGTTTTGCAGAGCTAAGGATTCATCCAGGGTTCCAAGTCCTCCCCTTCCCTTTCCAGATTAGAAGTTGTACCCACAATTTCTCCTTCCTTCCCTGGACAACTGATTGTGCATTGTGAACCAATTCCCCAGTTCCCAGTTCTTGAAGGTTGGTAGCCACAGAGGAAACTGCCACCCCCACAGCTGTGGTGGGCTGAGAAATCATGGATGCCAAACTGTGAGCAGACAGGCTTTGGTCCCTGGAAGAGTCATAGCATGAACACCTGTGCTTTGTCTTTCTTCTCTTTCTCTACTTGCTGTGAGAGGAAGAGGACAAGGAGGAGGAGGGAGAATTGTCCTTATCCCGTCATCTTTTACGCCCCCATTTGAAGTGCTCCTCTGCCAGGGTTTTGAATATATCCACCATGTCCTGGTGCGACAACGGGGCAGGATTGGTCAGGGAACTGCCGCCAATTCTGCCGCTGGTTGACTCCTGGGCCACCTATCTCCCCCTGCTAGTAGATGGTCCTGCCAGTACTCTGTGGGGAAGGGAAGGGAGAAACTTGGTTCACTCAGCTGTTGTTGGCCCTTAGAGGGAAGAGGGAGAGGATTGCCCCTGTCATCTAATAGAGGAGGGAGATTAGATGACACCTGGCAGCATTCGCTATCTCATGGACATTTGTCAGGTCGCTCACTGCAGAAATGCTGACTCCTGCTCGGGGTGTGGTCTGAAGGCACGAAGCTGCTGCTGTGTGCGGGTTTCAGCACCACTCTAGGCTGTGCACTTGACTCTCCTGCTGGCTGAAGTGGGCGGGCAAGTTATCCCCAGAGGGAAAGAGCTCTGTGAGTGCTGGGAGGCAGCACTTTACCAGAAGATCAAATGCTCGCACCTCCTCTGAGGCTGGAGGAGTGAACTAAAGGCACACCAGGCACTCTGGGATTTCTAAGTCCCATTTCAGTTGCACAGAAAGGCCAGCCATGAGGAAACAATCCTTGGGGCCCACTTCCAAGAGGGTGGCCCCAATCTGAATGGAGTGAGTGATCAAAGAGATACTGGGGAAAGGTCAAGAGAGGGAAAAAGTGTGTATCCTAGGGGTCATGAATGGAGGGTGCAGAAGAGTATCACCAACTGTATGGGCTGGCTGAGAATGCATGTTTCGTTCATGGAGTGTACAAGTGTTTTCCATTTATAGCATTTCCTGCACTACAGTAAGTAGGAAAAGCTCTTTTCTTTCTTGTATACCTCTCTATGAGACTCTTCCTGTCTTTTATCTCTGCACCCACCAATATCCTTTGTTTTCTGCCTTTCCAGGTGCTAGATGGTAATCTTTATGAGCAGCTCAAAGACCAACTCACCTTGATCAGCAAGACAGAGATGGATGTCTGCCAGGGCACACAGAAACTCTACCAAGTTGTTCTAGATGCCTCTATGCAGGTATCAAGCCAATATAGTATTTGCAAAGTTGCTGTGACTTTGATGGGATAAACTGTATACACAGTTCTCAATGTGTTCAATTTCAAAGATAGACACTGTATACCTTTGGATTTTTGAAGCAGAAAACAAGGAAAGGTATTAAAAAGCTTTTTTTGGCACTGCTTCTTAAACTGCTAATTCTGTCAGAGTAATTTACAAAATGGCTTGTGGGGTTTCATTTTGATTTATACAACCACTTTGCAGCTGTAGAGCATCACCAGCCCAGTCATGAAATTCCTTGGGGAATTTCAAATACTGGGTGTGATCTGGTCCAGCTGATTTTCATGTATGTGTGAAATACATTGAACCCTTGTGGCTTCTACTGTGACCTGTCTAATGTGCCTGAACTACATCTTGTGCAAGGGGTGTGTGAATAGCACTTCCAAGGTTGGCTAGCATGAGAGCTTTCTGCAGCCTGGCAAGCCCCATTTTGATCGGGGGCGGAAGGGAAGTACCAGGTAAGTACTAGTGCTGGATTACAGTGAACCCTGTGCCAGTGGAACACACTATTAGCTATAGATTAAAAAGAAAATATTATTGTCAAATGGTTCTCAAGTGTTCTCTCTTCCCTTCCAACCTCCAAATAAGCTGATGAAAATAATGAAAGTATGGGTGTTTTTCCACGTGTCACTAGAAGTACCCATTAAGTACCCATCAATGACAGTGAACAGTGGAAAAACACCCTATATCTGTCAGAATTAGATGCTCAAAGCATTTTTCTCCCATTGTAAATGAGGCTGAGGGTGATGCTGCACTGGCCAGTATACCAGACCAACAGTGTACTAGAAGCCTTCTAGTACCTCCTTGAGTGCAGAAGAGAGGTTCTTACTATGCTTGCTGGTCCGATAAAACAGCCAGAGTGGAATCACCTTGATTGAGAATCCCTTTGAAACGCAGAAGAGCAGAGACTATAGGCCTTTTCACACAAGGGGTTTTCGAAGGCGTGGAGTATACGCGGGGACGCAGCATTCGCACCTCAGAGGTGGCCACCTCCGTTCTGGACTGCCCCAAGCGTCCCAACGCGCTCTCCACACGTTCCATTTTCAGAGCAGAAAAAACTGCTCTGAAAACGTCCACGTGCGTTTGGCGTGTTCCCAGCTGTTCCAGAGGGAGAGCGTTCACATGCTCTCACTCTGTGAAAGCTGGGTCCTTCCCCTGGGCTACTCCAATTGGCTCCTCAGGAGCCAGGGATGGGCAGCCCAAGGGCCCCCTTTCCCTCACCCTCGCTGTCTCCAGGAGCCGAAATCATGGCTCCTAGGGCCAGCAGGACCCGCATCCTACACCCCCCAACCCACCCTAGGGATGCGTGCGTGTGAATGGAGCTTACCTGTTTGGCGCCGTGCAACAACTGAGATGATTGGGCCGGGTGCGTTCTGCGAGTTCATGCGGGGCGCTCCCTGATGGGTCAGGCACCCGCCTGGCTTCAACTGGCTATCTGTGTGTGCGTGGGTGCCTGACCCATCAGGGAGCGCCATGCACATACATGCAGAACGCACCCAGCCCAATCATTTCTGTTCACACGCACGTCCCTGGGAGGTGTTGGGGGGTGTAGGATGCGGGTCCTGTTGGTCCTGTGAGCCACGATCTCAGCTCCTGGAGACAGAGGGAGCCGAGGGAAAGGAGGCCCCTGGGCTGGCCACCCCTGGCTTCAGAGGAGCCAATTGGAGCAGCCCGGGGGAGGGTCTTCGGCCCGAACGGGCTGAGAACAGTTCCCCATTTGCACATAGGCAGGTAAAGGATGCATTCGGAATGCGTCTTTCACCTGCCAGTGCAAAGGGAAAACTGTAATGTGAAAACGCCTCCGGTCAACAGCATGTCCTTCAGACAGCTCAGTGCATTCCTGATGTTCTTTGCAGAATCACTTTCCCATGTTCATCTCTTTAATGCAGGTGTGCCAGGAGCAGAATCGCCTCCTTTTCCTGCAGGATAATATTGTATTTTCCACAATGGGCATGCAGCCCTTTCAATCTGCAGGGGCTGATCAGGAAGTAAGAAAGATGCAGGTCCCTTCCCAAAGACATTTCCTGAAGGCTTGGAAAGGATGCCTCCAGCAAGTCTTTTCACCTTTCCTTTCAGGCACCTCTCCTAGATGTTAGTGGCAGCAGCACTGGAGAGAGTGGCCTGGAAAAGGAAGCTCGGCGCTGGACCACTCGTGCCGCTAGAGATTATAAGATACAAACTGTCAGTGAGAAGGTGAGCACCTGAGCCTTTGTTTCTAGTGATGATTTTTAATCAGGAGGGCTTGCCCTCAAAATTGGAATCTGAAGGAACAGATTTGGATTGAGAGGGGAGTAGGCTTCTTGCTTTAGAGTTCTAAATCCTGACATGAGGAGTGCAGATGTAGATAGGAATAATGTCACAAATTAAAAATGACAGTTGTGCACAAGATCAGGCTGGAGTCCAACACACAAAAGTAATTTTTTGTCAATCATGAGAGAACCTGCTGTAGCCAAAAGTTAATCAAACAATGTTAATGAGACAAATTAGGCTGATTGGAAGTCATGCAGATGGGCATCAGTGAAGGTCCCCCGGACAATAGATACAAGGAAGTGGAAGTGAAGTAGGTGTCAGAACAAAATTAGCGGAAAAACTAGTATGTACACAATATTGTATCTGTAGAATCCCATTTCTATTATTACTGCTAATAATAATCTAAAACAAATAGGATACATTCATTATTTATTATCTTAGTTTTTGTCCTACTGATGAAAACAACTTAGTTGTCTTCCCTCTAGGCCAAGTAAGCGAGGCTGTCAAGCAATTCTAAATTTAATACCAATTCAGTCTTCCTCCTTCTCTCCCCCTTAAAAAAAAGAAAGACTATTAACAGTGAAGAGAAGAAGGAATAGTAGAAGGATGCTCAAAGACATTAATGCAGAGGATAGCTCACTTTAATGTAGCTATGCAAGTAGGTAGAAATTAATAGATACTGTTTTGTATATATGCATTATTCATCATTGTGGCTTGGCTTCGCAAACAAAGATTTAGGGAGGGCTCAGTCCACGCTTGCTGCATGTGTGTTGATGGCTAAACAGGCCAATGCGGAATAGACAAGTCCAGTTGCGGAAGGCGCAGAGAAAGATCCCCTTGGGCATGACTGTAAAGGCACAATTCTTCCTGAGTTACCTTTTCTCCTTGAGACTGGTTCTGTGAGTGCTCTCAAAGGAGACAGCAGCATTATGGATGGTGTGTCTCCATGCCTCTTGGTTTGAGGCCAGAGTGGACCACTGATTGTGATTAATATGGCCAAGGCTGAGGGTTTGTTTCAGGGAGTCCTTGTATCTCCTCCTTGGGGCTCCTCTGTTTCGGCAGCTGGTGGCGAGTTCATCATAAAGCACCATCTTCATCCTAGAGATGTGCCCTGCCAAGCACAGCTGTGTCCTTAGCAGCATGGCCACAATACAGGTGACCTCTGCTAGTTCAAGGAAAGCAACGTTTGTCACATGGTCAGACCAGTGGATGATTGTGTGGAGGTATCACTGATGGAAACGTTCAAGGAGTTGCAGATGGTGATGATAGATGACCCATGATTCAGACCCATATAAGAGGATAGACAGTACAGTGGTTCTGTAGACCTTGATCTTTGTGCTTTTCTTCAGGTGTTTGTTACTCCAGACTCTTTTATGTAGTCTTCCAAATGCACTATATGCCTTTCCTAGTATGTTAACTATTTCTTTGTCAATCTTAGCGTCTGAGGAGATGATGCTCCCCAGGTAGCTAAACTGTTGGACTGTCTTAAGCTCTGATTCTCCTATAGTAATACAAGGAGGATGGTTTTCTTCCAGTGGCGCAGGCTGATAAAGGACTTCTGTCTTCTTCAAGCTGACTTCCAGCCCATAAAGCTCTGAGGCCTCTGCAAAGCAGGATGTCATATACTGCAGGGCTGCTTCTATGTGGGCGACAAGGGCAGCAGCAGCAGCAAAGAGCAGCTCACAGACAAAGTGATTTAGAGTCTTAGTGTGGGCCTTTAGTTGCCTTAGATTGAATAGGTTCCTGTCAGTATGATATCGGATGTAAATGCCATTTTCTTCATTGAGGTCTGTCATGGCCCTTTGAAGCATCATACTGAAAAATACTGTCAAGAGAGTTGGTGCAAGAATGGAACCTTGCTTTATACCAGGGGTAGGCAAACCTGTTAGTCAAGAGAGCCAAATATCAAAAGTTCAACAACTGAAATTTCTTTTGAGAGCCAAATTGAGGTGGGCAGGGCCACTGGGGTCGCAGAGTGGAGCTGCTGAGGTCATGGGGCGGGGCCACTGAGGTCATGGGATGGGTCCAGGGCACAGAAAAATAAAGAACAAAATAGTTTATGAATGGAACTGAACTCAACTCATGAAATGAATAACAATATAAACCTGCTTTTTCTGCATGTATGTCCACACTCATATATTGGCTTATCTAAGTACCATAGGATTTGCAGCAAAAGAATTGCTAGTGAAAGAATCACAAATCAGGCCATAGCCCATCTAGTCCAGCATCCTTCCTCACACACTACTCACTGTGATGGCTAGGACCTGCTTAGATCAGTAGTTAAAGTTGGCAGCAGGCAACACTCAGCCAGAACAGAAGGAAACTTAAAGCCTGGGTTGACTGCAACCACAGGTGCTTGAAAATAAGCTGTTAGGCTGCATTCACACCTGAGTTTTAATCCAGTTTAAGACCACTTTCCATGTGAGAGAATATATCAGCAAAGTGAATAATCATATTCTGTCCTCTTTATCTAATCCAAAGATGGCTTTTCCAAGTTAGATAATACCGAAAGAAAACAGCTTGAGACTCTGCTGATGTATTATCTCACTCTGAAAGTGCACTGAAGCTGGATTAAAACTTAAGTGTGAATGCAGCCCCAGATTCATATTAGCAACAAGTAACAAAAATAATATCTAGAAGGAGCTTCTTAAATATACAACAGTGCCCCCCAACTGCCCAGACCCACTCCAGTTTCCGAGCAAAGCAAAGCATAATAATACATTCCTCATTCAAACAGCTTCTTTAAAAAATTCAATTCAACAAAAATGAAGCATGAGAAACAACAATATAGTATAAACTATATATTAGAACGCGAATTTTAAAATAAAATGAATGTTCCTTAAGTACCTCCTCCTTTCCCCGTTTTGCTCCTCTCCACAAACACACCCCATGAACAAGTAATTATTTAACACACCAAAATCAAGCAAATAAGCAGTATTATACCAAATTAAAATATAAGCAACATATAAACAAGCAAGCAACTATTTTCAAGCCAGAAAGAATGAGACAATGAAGAGGATTGGAACTTCTCTTAGCAAAAGGGAGAACCCAGCAGCAAGATTAAGTTTGTTGTGCATGCTTGAAGAAGAATAGATGTGCCCATGGTGCTCCCTGGGTTCCAGCAGAAGCACTGAAAATAGGTCTTCTGAAAACTACAGGCCCACCATATGATTACTGGACCACTTCTATTTGAAACAAAACTAGAGGCCCCCAAAAGTGCTTTGATTATTACAGCCCTTTCAATTGCATTTAAGAGTTTAGTACTTTACTGCCTGTATTTTATATATATCATCAGGAATGTACACCATGGACATTAGCAATACCAGAAGCAGCCAAAAGATAACAATGAGGAGGAGGAAAACACGCAGCCCTGTCCCTGGTATAAAGTACCAATACCTCTCCCTCTGCCTCAGGCTGGCAGCTGGCTCTTCGGCATCCCCTCAGTCACAGCGGCAGTGGCATTTTGAGTGACCGGCCAAATCGTCCCCCACATGGTGGCCACGTGGTAGCCCACCTCATGTCTAGGTCCAGCTGTCAAATGGCGATGGAGACAGGTGCAATAGGGAGGGGGGAGAGCGAGGCAGGGATGAAGTAGCTGGTCTCTTCAAAATGAAGCCCCATCCTGCTCCTTAGACACTAAGGCTGTGATCAGACACATGTGTTTATTCACAAAAAGGGGGAATGTTAGGGAGACAAGAGTGTAGGAGTCGGACTCTTGTTCTGTGACCTACTGAAGATTTGTGGGGCATCCATTTTCTGGAATCCCCATCTATGGACGAAGTGATAAAACCCCCACATTACATAGTTTTAAAAATTAGTGGATAAACACCCCTTTTGCATCTGTAAAAGGGGTGAATGAAAGGAAACTTGTGACATGGTGTGCAGAGGTGTGCATGAATGCACTTTTCAACATTAAATTTGTAACGAATCGAATATTCAAAATATTCCAAATTCGTACAAATAAGGAAAAACGAATGTCTGGATGTTCAAATCTATATGAACACATTTGTATGCATTTGTTCAAATAATTTGGACATTCGTATTTGTACAGGTACATATGCATCTTGCACACATCCATACACATCCTGTTTTCATCCTGTACGCATGTGTACGAGATGCATATGGGTACGTATGAGATGTGTCTGTACCTGTACAGATACGAATGTCTGAATTATTTGTACAAATAACTTTTAATATTCGTATTCGATTCATATACAAATGTCCAAATTTGTATGAATAACAGATATTTTGAATATTCATGCACATCCCTAGTAGTGTTTTTTTTTAAATTACCCTTTGTCCTGAAGGTCTCAGATTTGCTCCTGAGCCGTCTCTAATCATATGTGTAATCAATACCTTTGGAATGTTTCAACAGTGCTCCTTCCTTGCTCTGCAGATTAAGCATTGTGTGATGCCCATCGCTGGCACAGCTGGCGAGCAGCTGGCTAAACATGGCTGAATTCTTGGCTTGACCTACAGCAGTCTTTGAAGCCATAGATGACGCTGCACACCAGGGCTATTCAGCACTGTTCCTTTGAGAATGGGGTGCTCACCCACTCCAGTGGCCATATGATCTTGACCTCAGAATCACACAAGGAAATCTCTTTTCCACGTTTCCTGCTTATTATCTTATATTACAAAGCCCGAACTGAATTTTTAAAATTGTTTTTCTTTTCTTTGTTTTTAATGATTGTGATAAGTAATGTGTGTTAAAACTGTGTGGGATTTCTTCTCATTGTTGGAAAAAGTCAGTTTAGCTTAGCCCTGCTTTCAAGAACTCATGAATGAAATAATGTTTTGCAGAATGTTCTCCCATCATAGTAAGTTCAGAGAGTTTTGTGCTTGTATAAAGTGCCTCATGTTCCTTGGGTAAATTTAGTGTTCAATGTTGGGTTGAGCAGGTTTTAAAGAGACTGGAAACCAGGAAACAACAGGCTCCTGAGGCAGAGAAGGCCAGCATAGAGAAGAGGATGGAGGACGTAAGAGAAAACATACGGAAGGCTGAGGTATTTCTGACAGTATATGTCTTCTTCGTTTCCCTGAGTAATCTGCAGCAATGCTAGTCCTGCCAGCTTATGCTACCTTTCCATTGTGGTGGGGGATCCAGCTGATTAGGCTGCAAATATTATTCAGATGATGCAGCTAAGGAGATGAATTTCCATATTATAGTTGAAGGTAGTTGGTCTACTACTTCGCATAATGGTGTTTTTTTAATTGGGGGACCTTTTGACAAATTTCAGAATAAATATGCAATGCATTGTGGCATATACAGCTCTCAGCATCTTAGTGAGAGTTGGATGATTTATCCTTCCTGGTGTATTTATCAAGTCATAGCTAGGCGTCAGAGTAGACAATGTAGTTTCCTCACATGATTATGCTCAAGCATTAAAGAAAATTTTCTGTCTCACTGAGGAGAGAATTCAAACTGATTGTGGAAAGACGCTTCTGCATTTAAATAGGTGAGCAAGATTTGTCTTTCTGAGGAAAATGAAAAGTAAAACAAGGATACTCTGCAGCTAAACATTCTGACTGCCCCCTGTTTCATATACATTAAGCAGCTGTTTAAAGTACAGCCAAAAGTGTATGGAAATGTAGCGGAATTTTCCTCTTTTATAAAATGCTTTGCAGTTATGTGCAAGAAATGGAGAATTGGAACATGTAAATCCATTGGGGCTTCACCAAATCCAGAGCTAAGGTTTTCTGAGGAATTGAAGCCCCACCTCTGACCATAGGCTTATGGATGCCATGCTGACAGTGCCAAGCTTGGCACTGGATTGTAGGTCTGCCTGTGCTTTTGTTTGGTGTCAGCTGCCTAGCTTCATTCAACATGCGAGGTCTGTCGCTTTTCCTCCTTTGTACAGTACTTGAGTGAACGAAGTAGTTGCTTGACTTCAGTGCAGTGTAAGAGGGTAGTGCAAGAGCTACTACTTTCTTAGAAGGTTTTTTTTTTGTCTGGTCTCAGATGGAAACAACTGTTTGTATTTCCAGATCAGCAAGGTAAAGGCAGAGGCACGGATAGAAATCCTGCGCCAGGCCGGCCTGGATGTGGACACTTGGCTAGCGAGTGCCATGGGGCAGGTGCTGGATGAACTAGAGCAAGAACAGCGCCTGAGTGAAGCCCGTCGGTCTGAGAGCGCGTCATTTCCCACGGTAGGATTCCCTTTCCGTTCTCAGATGAAACAGATGTGTCCTTCAGCCAGGTGGGATTAGTGTGGAGAAGGGCAGCACTTTCCTAGTGTTTCTGAGAAGTTTAGCTTTTTTGTTTTTAGTTTTTCTTTGGAAAAGAGACACCTCAACCCCAATTTGAGTGCTGTAACTTTAGACAATTCTCTTTGCAGATGATGTTTCTTGTTTTTTTTTTACCAGGGTGAAGATTTTGATCTTGCTGAGTTTGAAGACTATGATGCCAGCACAGAACTCTTTGAAGACGTTAGGGCAAGCTCAGATACGGCTCGTGTCTTTCCTTCCCGCTGCAGAGTCATCTTCCCATACCAGGTCATACTTCATTTTCACTTTTGAATCTGAATTACTGCTTACAGCATGTCCTTTCTATGTTGAGCGGATAATTAATTCCTTCAAGCAAGATGCCAGTGGGCTGGTCCTTTTAACAGGAACAGATGAAGGAGATGGTCTGGCCAAGTTCAATAAGAGGTTTTGTACCTTCCTTGTATCCATCTGTTACTCTTTCATCCCTGGCACCAAGTTCTGTCATATCATGTGCTGAAAATTCAGAAACACTGTTGTGCTTTTTGAACAGAGCAATCCACAGCTAGTTTTTTGAGATATTGACAGCAGTGCTCTGACATCACTAGTGTGAGGTAACGTAAGAAGCCTCTGCTCCCAGTTTGTCACAGACTTTTGATTGCAACTTCTGATCGACTCCCTCACTCATGAAGAGTGGCAGCAGAAGTACCGTATTTTCCAGCGTATAAGACGACTGGGTGTATAAGACGACCCCCAACTTTCCAGTTAAAATTTAGAATTTGAGATATACTTGCTGTATAAGAAGACAACACCTGGTGTACAAGACGACCCCCAACTTTTGAGAAGATTTTCCTGGGTTAAAAAGTAGTCTTATACGCCAGAAAATACAGTATATCACGCCTGAGATCTCTTTGTTTCCTATGAACAAGTTAGAGTTGTCTTTCTCAGTGGGGGCTCATTAGGGGCCTCTGAGGCCAAGCCCAAGTCCAACTGATCACTGGCTTGGGTCATTTGAGTGGTATTGTGCTGCTTGAAATGGCAAAGGTTTATTTACCACTTGCCAGGCCTGAAAAATCTAAGGAGGGGTAAGTGTGCATGGATAAACCTTGTTCCTAGTGAGGCTGGAAGGCACACTGGTACAACTAAGCACAGTTTCCTTGTGGAGAATGTGTGGCTGTTCCAAATATTTTGGAATAATGTTTTGCATACCTGAATTTGTAGTGGTTTGAGGGATTAAGCTCCAGTTCACTCTTATAGACCACTACATGAATGGGATTGCTGTAATGAAATGCAGTTGGCTAGCATATGTTTGTAGATAAAGTGAGAATTGAAGAGAAAATGTTTACCTGCCAACATGGCTTTGCAAGCTCTTTGGGAGAAGGAGAGAAAAAGAGGGGATCTTGCTCTTGAGGTCTCTGCCACTTGTGGAACCAATCCTTGTAATTAGGACTGCAGTGGGAAAGAGCAGGTGCTCTTTCAAAGGTGTCTCTGTTCTCCTGACAAGAAGATACACACACAGGAGGAAGAGCAGGTGCTCTTCCCTGTTCCATGACAAAGTACAAAAGCAATGTAAAGTACCTGTCAGAGCTTTTTTCTGAGTGCAACTTCCCTTAAAGAGACGAACGTGAGGGAAGCGAACCACATCACCAGTTCCAAGCATCAAGGCAAAAGGAAGTCTTGTCAAGCAACAAGACCGGCAGCAGGTTCAGCTCGGGGGTTTTGCCAAGGAGGCAAAATGGTATAGCACCGCTGCAAGCAGGTCTTCTGCCACAAAGGGAAACGGTAATCTTCAATAAGAAAAGTGATATTGAACAGGCACAGCACAAGTAGAATCTTTGCCAGAATGACAAGTGATTTTCAGCAGCCATGAGGGGACAAGGCAGAGCATTTCCACAGGACTCCAGATCTGACTAGAGAACTGGGATGGTGGGAAAAATAAATTATTAAACAGTATTTCATTAATTAAGAGTGAAATTAGAACCATTCAGAAATTTATTTAAAACAGCTTTAAATAGTATAAAGAATCAGCACAAAGTTTCAACCAGCTTAATTCCAATTTAGCACATTGAGACAGAGTAACTGATTTTTCTGAGTCAATCAGCAAAGCTTTAGTTGGGGGGGGGGAGACTTTGGAAGGAAGCCATAACATGAAACAATGAAACAATGTAACTTGAATGGAAAAGAAGTCCTGCTTTTTAAATTCTAGGCAAGTTAATTTGAAATTCCCTTAATCAAGCTTGTTAGCTGAAGTTCCTACAGAACCACGCTATGGGCTTGTCCCCATGCACTCTGTTTACTTTGGGTTGGATTTGGGATATTCCCAATATGGAGTCTAGTTCGAATTGACCCGTCTCCATGCAACTGGCGAAAGCGCGGGCTCAAGTCGAATACAGCTGTCCCCATGTGAACCGCGCTAAACCCCGGCATGGGGAAACCACATCTTTTTCTCTCCACCCCCTCTCTCCTGATAGGAGCGAGGGCAGGGAAACCCCACCCAACGCCCCTTCCCTGATTGCAGTTGTTGGGCACTAAACAGTGATCAGACAGAAATGAGCCTCTTCTCTCTGCGATCTGATCGCCAGGCAAACGTAAAAGAATTGATCACCCCAGTAAGATGCAGCAATGAGAGGTGTCATCTGGCCCTTGCTGTCCCACAAGCCTCTTCCTGCAACCCTTATTCCACCCCCACTCCCCGATTGCCAGCAAGCGGCTTCCAAAGTTAGAGGCAGCTTAGCAGAGAAGCAGAGAAGTGCTTCTCTGCTAAAATGTCTCTAAACACTGTAGCGGCTTTGGTTAACTTATTCCATCCCTGCTCCCAGACAGTTTAACTTTGGTAAACTTCAGAAGCTGCTTACCTGTCAAACTGGGGTGATCAGTTCTTTTATGCTGTTTGATCTTTAAAAATGGTCAGCAGGCGATCCCCAACTCACAGGACAGGAATGGCGAGCACAGGACGTGAAACCCACCAGCTAATGACATGAGCATCAGTCTCCTCCTCTAATAACCTAGGTGCATCCTCAAGCCTCCAAAATAATCCGAGCTTCCCTCCCAAGCCGCAGCGAGAACAGTTTGCAAGAGGGGTTTATTTACCGTGGATTTAGGCAATTTGTTCTGTATGTAGCCCAGTTTGGGGGCTTTGCATTGGGACACTCCTTGTCAAATTCAGATTCGATTCAGAGTATAGAATGCATGGGGACGCCCCCTATGTCTTCAGTAAAAGAACAAGAGAAATCCAAAGATTCATGTCTGCCTCTGCCAAAGACTTGTAAAATGAAGAAAGTAGCTAAAAATGTTGAGATTTTGTAGAACAAAAGGAATCCTATAGGCAAGCTTATGATTGGTCAAAACAGATAACTTAATTACATTGGGTTTGTAGACCGTACAAATAAATTTGATTTGATAACTTAATTAATATTCCAGTAGTCTAATCAAGGGTGCCAGGCTATCACAATTAAATTTGGTGGTTACTTCCTTTTGCCAACTATAGGTTCCAGATTGAACTAGTTTGGAGGATCAAGTCTTTACTGATAACAAAACAAACATACCAACCAGTCGACAAGATTTTTGCCTCGAGTCCAAGTGTTCCATTTGCTCCAGGCAGGCACTTGAAATTTTGATCAAATTACTGAGAGATACAGTGTTTCCTCTTAGATTCTGTTTCCCTACAAGACACATGGGGAAAGAAGAAGAGGTAGGACAACCACAATGCGAAAGAAACTGTTTTTCTGTCCATGGCTTGCTATATAGCCCATCACATATGTCCACATTTATTGTTCAAATAGAGTCTCCCAGGTGCTTCCAGTTCTCTAAATGTTGTGGTGTCCTTTGGATGGCAGCTTCATGTACCACATATATTAATGATAAAACTGACTCATTTGTTACAGTATTGCAACTAAACTGCATTTTTTGTTTTGACTTTGTGTCCTTCCTTATTTGCCAGGCCTCCCAGTCGGATGAACTCTCTATTGCCCATGGTGAAGAACTAGAAATTATTGACGACGGTGATGTGGAAGAATGGGTCAAGGTTGGTGCAAGGAAGTTCAGTCACCCGCCCCTTAGCTCTTGGACTTAGTAAAATTACACACAAACCCCTCTCTGGGATGGAAAGGAAAAGCATAATGCTGTGTGTAACAACTGTGAGAATAATGGATTCTATTTTTTTTAAAAAAGGACCCCATCTTTGATAATAATGCCAAACTGTGTATTATACTAGAATTTAAAATAGGAAGGTAGAAGCCAGTGGGCTGTTCTGTATTCAAATGAGCTACTTGCCACCTGATCTGTGAGTAGTTTATCCTTCCTCAACCATCAGACATGCTTGAAAGCACCAATGAAATAACGTTTGAAATATTTTCTTAATGCTCCTTTTCCCATCCGCCTTCAGGCACGTAATTCTGCAGGACAAGTTGGGTATGTCCCTGAGAAATACCTCCTGTTTCTGGATTCAGTAAGCAGGGAAAACCCAGTCCCCCATTGGAGCAGACAGGAAGGGACTTCTGATAAGGCCCCGGATAAGGAACTGGCAAACATCATGAGCATGGGCCTTGTGCTGGAGCCTGGAGGTGCGTTATTTATGTATTTATTTACTTACTTGCTTACTAGATTTTTATAACCAAAGTCAAAGGAATTCTGTGGTTGTAACATGCCTTTTGGTGTTATGAGCCATTTTGGGGAAGAGGTGCATGGTGAGGTGATGGATACAGGCCCAGGGTAGCTTTTATACCTGAGACCTTTCCGCACAAGGGGGTCTCGAACACGTCTAGGCCACGCCGGGACAGTGCATTCGCACGCTTGGGGCAGCCAGATCCATTCCTGACTGCCCCAAGCATCCTGGCGTGGCCTAGACATGTTTGAAATGTAGAGCAGTAAAAACTGCTCTACGTGCGTCTTTGTGCGTTTGAAGCGTCCCCAGCACACGCTTCCCTCCCTGACAGCCGCAGGACACACACACCCCTGCCACGATTGTACGGCTTCTGATTGGGCAGATCGCCCACGTGGGCAGTCTGCCCAATCAGAAGCAACGCCACATGCACGTGGTGCGTGTTCCCAGCTGTGCCGGGTCATTGAGACCCAGCACAGCCAGAAGGTAAGACCTGCGTGTGCGCGCGCATCCCCAGGCCCCGGGGAGGGTGGGTGGGTGCCAGGATGGGTTCCTGATCGGGTCCCCTACAACGTGCAGGAACGGGGAAAAGCCCCTGATAGGTCTGCCCACCCCTGGGTGTTCTCACCCAACAGCAGGCAGGCCTGGGAGGGGCATCCCAGCTCTGTCCGGCCTTTCCCAGCTAGGACAGTTTGGGACGGTTTCCCCGTTTGCACGTAGGAACGAGTGTAAATGTGTTCCTACCTGCCTACGTGCCGATGGGGAAACCGTCCCAAACTGTCTTAGCCAAACCACATTACAGCCGTTTGGCTGTGCTGCGAAAAGGCGTCCGCTTACTGAAACTTCAGATTAGAATCTACAAAGGAATTATCTGAACTTTTGACTATCGGAAGCTGCACTGAGAGGTAGATTTTGACATATTTATCTTAAGTCTTACTTTTCTAAGTGTCTACGTGGCTTTTAAGCTTAGATGTGTTTTAAGGTTAACTGTAGTCTCTGTTGCAGTTACACTAGTTCGAGCCCTCTATGATTATGAAGGGCAGAGCTCAGAAGAACTCAGCTTCCCTGAGGGTGCCATAATCCAAGTGCTGCCACGGGAGGAGGGAGCTGTGGATGATGGGTTTTGGAAAGGAGATTTTAATGGGAGAATAGGAGTCTTCCCATCACTCGTGGTGCAAGAAATCATAAGCACTCAAGAGAAAACTGAGCAGGTGAGCCTTTATATAACTTGGAAAGGGTGGAACGCTTTGCTTCCATGGAAATGGAAATCATGGAAATGGGCTGTATGGTGTTGTAGAAGCTTCTTGTGAATTTTTGCCTGTCTTGGTGAACAGAGTAAGTCCCAATTTTCTTCCCAGCTGTTGATGGTATGGTGGCCAGACTTCAGTCCACCTTCAGAGTGAGAGAAGACACCATCAAAGTGTCCAGTAATTTTCTGTCCACATTAAATATTCCAAAGGTGAATTTTCTGAGCTGTTTAACTCTGAAAGAAGACAGATTGTCACTTTGCTGATGTATCCTCTCACTCTGAAATTGGCCTGAACCTGGATTAAACCTTAAGTGTGACCACAGTCCATATCTTGCCATCACTATCAATCATCTTGAGAAAAAGAGAGTTTATGCTCTGTTTGTTTTATTACACTTAGGCCTTTCCCCTCTTATGCAGAAAAGGCAACTTAATCAGGCCCTCAAGGCAGGTGGTCTTCACTGGTGCCAATCCTGCACCATGCCCACAATCACACGTTGGGCAAAAGTTAAGGCAAATTCATGCAGGGTCCAGCCACTGTGATATGGTTCAGTCCCCTTTAGTCTTCTTTCACAATCACACCCTTAATAATGAAAACTATTAATACATTATAACAGTTTCAGTGATGTGATTATGATGTTCCTGAATTCTGATAATGAAGGGGGGGAAAGCCTAGAAGAAAATGGAAATTAATTTAAAGGTGTAAGTGATTGGATCAGAAGATGGTCTGAAGAATGTTTAAAGTGAAGATGTGGTCGCAGCCCTGCTTTCTGAGATCAAATGACATCCTGGCTTTCTGTTTCAGAATCTGCTTTCACCATCTCCTCCAGCCTTCTCTCCTCCAGTCCTTGACTATGGAGTAGAGTCTCTTCCAGAAATATTGTTGGAAGGTGAGTTACTCAGGAGAGCTGATGGTAAGCTGTAGATTCCTAGTATGACTCAAGGAATATTGTGGGTCATTGAAACCTGGGTTTTAAATAAGACTAGTATTTTTGCACATTCTTGGCCAAAATGAAATAGATTACTTGGCCACTCTGAAAATCCCCCAAAGCATTCAGAAATCATTCAGATTCCATAAGTCTTTACGGGCTTATCTCAATAGGTCCTGCATCCCTACAGAGGGGAACTGCCACTGTAAGTCCAAATCTCACCAGTGAATGATCTGTCCATGACAACAGGTTGACTATCAGTCCTCCTATCAACAGTTGCTTACCAGTTCACTCTGTGGCAAAAACCGAATCAAGGACATGACCTGCTATATGAGTTGGAACATTACAAATTGGGACAGCTCCATGGTTGTCATGGAGGCCATGAAGAACTGAGCTGGTCCACTAAACTAGCCTCAGCATGGATGTTGAAATCCCCCAACCATTGCAGGGGCTTCTAACACCATGTCTGAGACCACCTCAGCCGGCTCAGATAGAGAGAATGCTAGGCAGTGAGATAAACAGTACACCAGCAGCATCCGTATTCTGTCACCCTTGTCCAACAACAGAAACGGGCCTTCAGTTCCCTTTACAGAGTGAACAGGCCATCTGGTGAGAGAGATGGAAACACCCCCTCCCCTCTCTCCTGGTCAGGAACAGTACTACATCAAGTATTCTGGAGGACAGAGCTGGGTCAGGCCAGATCAGCCTTTTCATCCAGAAATAAATCACGGATGACTGATGTTTTATTTTGGACTGATCTGGCATTCAGAAGCAGCACTGTGAGAGTAAGGGGCTGGTTGGCAGGCTTCCCCAAACTCTATTGGCTTGGAGGCAAAACAGAAGGGGTGATAGCTTCAAACATCTAACACCCCTTCTCCTCATCTATCTCTTCTGCCTCCCAACGCCGTATCACCTCCTGCCCATTACCACTGTTATGGCATCCCCCTGACACGTTCCTCCCCCCTTGCCCGGCCTTGACAGATAGTTTCCTCCAACTGACTCTACCACAACATACCAACACACACACAAATACTTACACAACTAAAACAATATTTTTAAAAAGGTATGCTGTAAACACACACATGCCGACAGTGAAGGCTGGCTGGTGTTCCTCTCCCTTCCCTCAGTTGTGCCTTGCAGGAGGGAGGTGTGCAACAAACACTCACACGCCGGACAGTTCAACTCTTTAGGAAACTAAGTGGTTGTCAAAGGCACAATGGTTGAGGAATGTCAGTACAGCCAATTTTCATTTGGGTTTTAGCAAATCTTTTTGTATATAATTTCAATAAGCCCTTTTCTGTCTGATTTACTTCACACTGTGATTGAAGTAAAAGAGAAGGGGTACAGAAGGAGGAAGAACATAATCTTTCTGTTGGAATACTGCTTTACTCAATATGCACAAGGATGCATATACGAAGTTGTTAGAAAACGGGACAGAAACTCATCTTAGCCCATAGTGATATGGTGGAGGGTCCTCCCAGGCCTCCTGCCTGAGTCTTGTTGGGTACATGAGTTTATGCCTTCAATACCCAGCACCTTGACCTGCAAGAAAGTTTGTGAAACATCTGGCTGAGCAGTCAACCTGTAGAAGTCCAGTATATGTTTTTGTGTTTTCTTTCTAGGTGGCTTGCAAGAAAATATGGCCACTGGGCACAGTCTCCCTGATCTGAGCATATCACGCATTCGTCCAGTAAGTTGTTCCTCATCAGCTTGATCAAAGGTTCACGGGCCATATTTTAATAAGCATTTGCAGCATCCCCTTTCCATTTCTGCCACTCATTTTTTTCCATGTGTGATTTCCTGTTCATGTGTGGCCATCTTAAATTTTAGTTTGTTAACATTTTATCTTCATCACCAGTTTATTTTATTATGAAGATTTCATAATTTTCTCTCTTAAAAAAAATCCCCATGAAGTAAAATGAGGTAGACACAAGACAGCCTTGGCCATCCCAGGAGGCTGGTCAGATGGCACATGCCAAGGGTTGTAGTCACATATTTTGTCCTTCTTCGGTCCATCTTTGGACCCCACCGCTCAAGCCAATCCATTTCATTTATTCAGCTATACTTTCCTGAGTCCCAATTTTTACAGGATTCAAGCCATTATAGAGTGTCAATCCGTTTTCATATTTTGGGTGTGATCAGGAAAGAGGACTAAGGAAGGCTGCCTAAATTTGCTTTCTCTTGTGCCCTGTGTGTGATTACACACTGTTGAGTCACAGAACTTTTACTCTACCAGAGTGCAGGGTTTTTCTGATGTTGGAGAGGGGTGGAGATCTAAAAAAGGCTTGCAAAGGAGTCTCAGGATGGGAGTAGAAAAGTGTGAGAATAGTGGAGATGAACTGAGGAAGGATTATCAGGTCTTCGGTGTGATTGGAGTTAGTGCGCTTTGAATCCTGTTTATTAACAAGACAAACTATTTCAGCAAGGTGTGACCCAGGTCACTTTGGGGGTTACTAGCTTTGCAGACTTTAAAAAGCCATTTGCATACACCAGATACGCCATGTGCACACCCGGATCCTTACTGGATTCAGATTGACCACCAACATGGTTCTCTCAGCCTGAATCAAGAGAATATCTCAGAATACTAAAATCCCACACTCACACCAGGGCACCCTTTGAAGAAGCTTTGAGGTGATTTGGGGGCAGGGGGCAGCTAACCTCCCACTTTAGGGGCTTTGTCATCCAGGTATGACTCCCTTAGTCATGTAAACAGGACCTAATACAGAAATGTGAAAGTCCTTGTAATCTTATTCAATATTTTCTGTCAATGTTTTGGGAAATACAACAACAGGATCCAAGTGGTGCTGTATCTTACATTTTGGTGTAGGATCCTGAGTCGATAGAACATCACAGATTGTCCTGTTTCCTTTGTAGGTTCGAGCTCCCCCGCCTCCACCATCCAAGGCTCCAGAAGGGGATCCAGTGCCTGACCATGATGAGCTGTAATCTTTCTTTGTCGGGAGGCTTAACTCTCTACGGGTTGCTGGCACCCCTAAGCAAAGTAGTTTCTTCTTAGCTATCTCAAGCTGTCTTGACAGCGGAGTGATGAACCTCTCTACCTCAGTACAGGAGGGCTGTGTCCAGAATGGTTTCGCCAAAGAGCTTCCAATGCTGCTCTGCTTTACTGTGATGGTCTCCACAGGCTGGGCCCCTATCTGCTTTTAATGCTCTGTCTGTTACCTGAGGTTACCTGAGCTTTTTCCCCCCATTCTGCGGGCTGGGATGGGAGCTGGCATCGGCCTTTTGGTGGAAACGCTGCTGCCCAGTGTCTACTTGTACTTTGCCAAGTAAACAGAAAGGGATGTTATGTAGCTCTTAGTGCTATTCCTACAAAATCAATTGGCTGCTGTGCAATGTTGTTAGAAACAAAAGAGGAAGAGATCTTGAGTCAATAAACAGGCATCAACCACTTGTCTTCAGTGTCTTTAATATGTTTGTTTACACTGTACTTGAACATGAAGAGGTTCCTTGTGTCATGGCTTAATTGGAACATACATGAGACGAATTTAGGAGTTGTT
The DNA here is from genome assembly GCA_023333525.1 of Aspidoscelis tigris stejnegeri. Taxonomy (NCBI): domain Eukaryota; kingdom Metazoa; phylum Chordata; class Lepidosauria; order Squamata; family Teiidae; genus Aspidoscelis; species Aspidoscelis tigris. Next base: position 112,504,428 of record JALMGA010000004.1, on the reverse strand, counting down.
GACAGGGTGACCTCTGAATCCAGTTCAGGTCTCTATACCTAAGGAGAGGGGAAGCTGATCCAGATATTGTGAAAGTTTCCAAGGTTTGTATTGAGCCAAGCTGCATCCAGCTCCATGCAAGTGCCCCCTGGGACTGGATTGAGCACCACCTCAAAGATGCTCAGACCTAGGGGATCGCCCAGCTGTTCTACAGAGAGTAACGTGGTTAGTGAAAACTACAGCAGAATCCTTGTAGGAAGACTATCTTTAGGAGACGGTCTATTTGTGTGTAATAATTACAGTCCAGATGAAAGCACCCTTTCCTGTCCTGTCTGAGGCAGACTATACAAAGTAATAGAAAATATAAGTGCCGCTCTGTAACTGTAACGTCAGCTTCACATATTGCCTTGGGCCAAAGCTGGAAACTCCCTGGCTAGGAAGGGTCTAGAGCTCAGTTTGAGGGTCTCTTAGCTGTTACATCCCAAGCTACCCCAAAGTTCAAAAATTATTTTACCTATATTGGCTGCATCCAGTTCATTCTTGCTTTACACGGTAGCTGCATTTTAAACACATAATAGTCCACTCAGACCTTACTAGCATGCAAGACAATTATACTGTTGTTGAAATGGCAGCACCTGGAACAAGATGTAGGAAGGACCCTGAGACACAAGTCTGGAATTCTTTGGAGCACCACAGAGGGAGCGCCAGCAAGGTGAAGGATGGGATTCTTCTGCTGCCAAGACATGTAAGTGTACACAAGGGTTTTAGCAAAGCTTTCCATAGAGAGAGGACAGGGGTTCAAACACAGTCCTGTCCCTGGAGGAAGCGCCTCTGCTGCTGCTGCTGCTGCTGCTATTCCATTGCTAACTACTGTGATGGGAATGAGGCTTTTGCAAAGTGCAGTGGTATTACTAATTGAAGAGCACCTCCTCGTGCCACGCTGCCCCATTCTTGGCTCCTTTTACACCTTCATCTGCTCCAAGTTTGGAACTGTGCAGTAAACTCTGAAAGAAAATTGAGGTTGGCAGTTATGAACAGGAATTTCTGTGAATGCTAATGCAGACCCTGCGGCCTCCTTGCAACTGTTTCTATTCCTTAAAGCAAATGCCCAAAGTACCCAAGTGAACCTGCTAGATAAAGTGAGATCTCTGACCACAATGTGGGACCCAAGCATCATTTTCCAGTTTTTAAATTAATTCACATGTGATCAAAGGTTTATTTGTCCTTTCAAGTTTTTAAGTAGTAATTTTTATATATATGCTCTGTTCTCCTGAAAGAACTATGACTATGGAGCAGCTGAATACATATAGTAAATAAAATAGAAGCATTGTTTATTTGCATGCCCCTATAATTTGGTATGATTCACAAAACTTCCAGTCATGAAGACTTCAAGATTATTTCTTCTTAACTGTTTTAACTTGGAGAAATAAGATGATGGTGGACTTCTGTGGGGATTCTTAGCATGCAGAAAACATTATGAAACCACAAAAGTGACCTCTGAGTTTCTAAGTAGGAAATGCCCTAACTGAGCCATCTAATCTGGTATGGGAGGTTCGATGGCTACATCCAAAACATCGGCACCCTCAGTAGTCCGTTGTTTCTCTCAGAAGCTGTTAGAGGCTATGGGATATAAATAGGGTTCACATTGCCTCCCAGAGCTGGTGTGAGACAATGTGTCGCCTCAGACAGATTTCTTCTCCGCCTGCCCCTGCCTGTCTTAACTGTTTTTAAATTGTTATGCCAAAAGTCCAAACAAATTCAATACTGCATTACAAGAAAGGCATTATTCTTGACTTGGCCTTTTCTAGAATAGTCAGAAATACCAATGTGCCAGAAGAGTTGCTTAAGATATGGGTTTGGCTCTGCTGGCTTACACAGTAACTTTGTAATGAATATCACCTGTTGGCTAATATCTATTAGCTCTGATGGCAGCCAGAGGTTGTCTGCCTCCAAAGGCCGGCTGCTGGGCGACTGTGTGGTGTCCTACTGGTGGGTTTCCCTGTGAAGCTGATTGGCCACTGCAGGAGCTGGACTAGATGAGCCAATGAGTCTGATTCAGTGGAGCGTTTCTTATGTTCTTATGTACATCTTTTCAATAAAAGATGCCAGTTCGTTTGCTCTTGCTGTGCAAATCACCTCAGCTATCTGGAAATGGACTTCATGACTACTACTGGTGCTTCCACAAGTGTGAGGAAGAAGGTTCCTCACAGCCCATCCTTCTCTGAGGAGCTCTGTAGTTGGAATACTGAAGTTTGAGCCTGGCACATAGAAAGCAAGGGCTGCTAGAATAAAACATAACAGCTACTGAAAATCAATAAGGTCAGGAAATTACAGCAAACAGAATGGGGGAACAGTTGAGGTAGATATTACCTCAATGACTTCCTCTTCCTCCAATACCTTCTTTGCCATATCATATAAGCATCCCTCTTTCTGTCTTTTCTGCCAGGATTCCATAGCAACACGAGAAAGAAGTTGTGCTACTGTGGATAGAAGACGATGGGGGAAGCGGTGAACAAAACCCGCTGCTAAATGACTCCATGATCTGATGTGGGGGCAGTTTTTGTAGAGGATGGGTTTGAATTGCCCACTCCAATGAGGTCAGGATACGATGGTGTCCAATTGCTGACAGCATGGGGAGGGGGTTTTGGTGAGGGGAGGAGAGGGGAGGGGTTTTCTCTCCTGCTGGGCACTGAAGAATGGAGAGTGAGTCCGCATTATATGGTAACAGTGGGAACGCAAAAAATCAGGCCTTGCTGCTGATTTTAAAAATCCGGGTTTAAAACCAGATTAAATTGCCAAGTGGGAGCTTGGCCTGGGAGTTGCTTCTTGCATCAAAGAGAAACAGAATTCTGATGCCAAACAAAGACAAATGAAATCTCTCCTGTGCTGCTTAGCAGAATAGTCGTATCAAGAATTTGCAAGTTGAATTAGTCTTTCGTTATTATTATAAAGACACAGGCATGATCACAGTCTCAGATGTTGACAGCAAGATCTTGGAACTTACGTCACACAGATACTCCTGGGTCTTCCACCACCAAGCTCTGCTCCTGGGAGAAAGGAGGCAAGAAAAGCAAATTAAAAGTTAGACTGGATGCTTGTATGAAAAGAAGGCTGTGCAGATATGTTATGAATGCTAAGGATTAGAATGAAAATTGGAGATAAACCACTCGGGGTCCTAGAAAATCAATCTGGACCCTTTGGCAGATGGGAGATGAATTTGAGAAATACTCTGATTGAGGAGAAGGTAAGTCGTACTTAGGGAAAAGACTGATAATAATATTAGACACAAGTACACTCACCTGTAATTAATTGTGGAACAGAGAGTCTGGAATAGCCCGACGCATTAATCCAGATTGCAAGCAGGTGTGCAGAGGGTCTGGCACAAAGTAGCTCATGCCAAGACTGCAGAGCTCAAGTGAGCTTTTCATCAGCAGTCTATGGACACCACCAGAAAGTATCCCCCAGTCAGCCATCCCAAACATGGGAGACGGCCTTCTGCACATCTCCCGTGTTACCGATCGGGAGCCTGTCCCCCCTGGTAAGACCGATTAACTCTAGAGAGCCAGATTAAGAGCTTCCTTAATCCAGATTACACTTTAATTAATGTGTGAATAATGATCTTAATCTGGATCATGCTTTGCATTAACGTGTGAATAGATGCCTAGAATGTGTACTACAGGGACACTTAATACCTACTAGGGATCCATGAAGAAAGGGCCTTAATTCTAGAAGAATCTAGACTAAGCAGGAGATAAACATTTCTTACTGAAACCTTGAAAGGTAGTTAAGGGATCAGGAGTGCTCAGCTATAATTCTATACACATTAGGAAGATTTAAGACTAAAGACCGTTGCACACATTACAGTTTGAATGTGAAACGTGTAGTTAGAACCATGTCCTCACCAATACCAGGCACAAAACATCTCTTCCAGAATTTGATATGATTCAAGACTATTAAAGAGAATAAATTGGATAATTATTTATTTTTTGGATGTGCACGAAGCACAATTCAGATTGAATTGAAGGGAGGAAATGTTTGGCTCTGTGAGAAGCCCCCCCCCCCAAATGTAGGGGCTTTGCCTTCACACACGAACTTTCAACAAATGTTCAGATGCAAAGGGAACCACCTCCCCCCCAACATACACACACCTTTTGCTGCTGTCACCGCCATCACACCCTCCTTAGAGGCTCAAGCCAGGCCTCCTGGACATGCACACATAGCTGGGGGGGGGGCTGCTCCCATTTCGGAATCACAGAGCACTGTGTGCGATTTCCTGCAATCCCTGAATGAAGTGGCCTCTCCAGCTGTGCATGCACCCCTGCCAGGCGCTGACAGAGGTGGCAGCAGTCAGATTTGAGGTAGGGTCTGATCAGAGAAAGAGCTTGGGTCAGATGGCCTCTTGGCAAAAAAGCAAATGAATCTCTCATACCATGTAGACTAAAGGCATAGACAGAATGCAATAGCAAACAGGCATCAAGCTCAGCAGCCAGACAAATACTCTAGCGAGGTCCCCATTGCTTCCTGGACCTCTACCAGTGGCATTTACACCTGAGTATTACATCTCATCCGTGCATGCCCTTGCAAAGTTGTGAGCTATGCCGGCAGTGGCGTACGCCTCCAGTAAGGTGTCCCATGGCAGACAGGTCTCAGCTGAAGGGTCATACACTTGCAAAAAGCCCTGTAGTGACAGGCAAGGGACGAAACAGAAGGTGAAAGATGCACCGGAAGCCACAGATCCAACCCTACAGGCAGGCAGTTCAGGACATTGGTTGCTCAAGAATGACCCAGGAGATGACAGTCTAGTTTGGCAGCATCTTGGATGACTAAGCAGCCTTTTGAGAAGGGCACTGCTTGCTTCATATGGAGAGGGGACTAGAAAAGGTGGCTCAACCAAAGCTCATTACCACCCTCCACCCAGTGGGCTAGCTGCAGCCAACGGGCTTCTTCAGTTGCGATGCAACAAAGACAAAGAGACAAAGGCATACACCCGCCCCTAAAGGTGTGCTCGGATTGATACTTGCATGTTGGAACATTAGAACCATGTTTGATAGAGTAGACAGCAAGCGACCTGAGCATCATTCTGCTCTAATTGCCCACAAACTGTCACGACTGAACATAGATCTTGCTGCACGCTGTGAGGCTCGTCTTCGTGAGCCTCACTGCGTGTGGGTTACACTCTATTGGCCAGGCAAACCCAAAACCGAAAGACACCTTTCAGGAGTAGGTTTTATGATAAAAAATTCCTTTGCCTCCAAACTCAAAAATCTGCCAATAAGGCATTCTGATCGTCTTATCTCCTTGCACTCCACAATAAGCAACATGTTGCTCTCTTCAGTATATATGCCCCAACTCTTCAAGCTGATGCTGCAGAAAAAGACAACTTTTATACTGACTTGCGCGCCTCATCCAAAATGTTCCCACAGACGATAAGATCATAATTCTTGGGGAATTCAATGCCAGAGTAGAAAAGAACTCTGAAGTCTGCAAAGAAATGATAGGCGAGCACAGTGTTGGAAACTGCAATGACAAGAGATGCCTTCTGCTAGAATTTTGTGCAGAGCAGCAATTTAACATCACCCACATTATTTTCCAGCAAAAAGATAGCCTAAGGGCAACCTGGATGCATCCTTGATCCAAGCACTGGCACCTCACTGTCTACGTTTTAGTGCACCAGAGGGATCTTCACGATGTCCATCAAACTTGAGTGATGCCTAGTGCTGAATGCCATATAGACCACCACCTTGTGCAATGTAAAATCAGCCACTACTTTAAGCCACGAACTAGGAGGGGTGGCATCCCAAGGAGGAGGCTCAAGGTTAACAACCTCCAAATAGATATAAGAGACTTGAAAATTATCCCGTAGATTCCTCCCCTGAAGCACACTGGCAACAGATAAAAAACATCCTCCTGCAGTCCTCTGAAGAATCTCTAGGGTTCTCTTCAAAGAAAAAGACTGGTTTGATGAAAATAACCAAGAAAGCCCCCACCTTAGAGCTCTTAAAGCTATCAAACAGCTGAAAACTTGCAAGGCAGCTGGGGGTGATGGAATCCCACCTGAAATCTGGAAGCATGGAGGGCGTGCACTCCATGCTAGATTTCGCAAGTTCCTTGTGTGCTGTTTGGAACAAGGCAAATTACTGCAAGGTCTCCGTGATACAGTCATCATTACCTTGTACAAGAAGGAGAAAAGTCAGACTGCTCCAATTACTGTGGAATAACTCTTGCAAGAATACTTTTGAACAGGTTAGTACCCACCATCGCAGAACTCCTACCCGAAAGCCAATGTGGTTTCAGAGCTAACACATGGTATTTGTTCTAAGGCAACTGCAAGAGAAATGTAGGGAACTGAACAAAGGACTCTGTGTGACATTTATCGACCTCACTAAAGCTTTTGACACAGCGTGAAGGAAAGGTCTGTGGCAGATCTTGGAACAATTAGGATGCCCCACACAGGTTCCTCAAGACGATCATCCTGTTACGAGTCAGGCATGGCAATGCACTCTCAGAGCCCTTTCCAATAGTCAACGGTGTGAAGCAAGGTTGCATTCTTGCACCGACTCTCGTAACAATCTTTTTCAGTATGATGCTTCAAAAGACCACAACAGACCTCAGTGAAGGAAATGACATTTACTTCTGATATAGTGACAGAAGCGTATTCAAACTAAGGCAACTAAAGGCCCACACTAAGGCTCTAAATCATCTTGTCTGTTAGCTGCTATTTGCTGATGATGATGCCCTTGTTGCCCACACAGAAGCAGCCCTGCAGCATATAACAACCTGCTTTGCAGAAGCTGCAGAGCTTTTGGGCTGAAAGTCAGCTTGAGGAAGAAGACAGAAGTCCTTTATTAACCTGCACCAAAGGAAGATTATCCTCCCGGCATTACCACAGAGCTTAAGACCATCCAACAGTTCAGCTACCTGGGGAGCATCATCCCCTCAGATGCTAAGATCAACAAAGAAATAGACAACAGATTAGTAAAGATATAGAGTGCGTTTGGAAGACTACATAAGAGACTCTGGAGTAACAAACACCTGAAGAAAAGTACAAAGATCAACATCTACAGAAACATTGTACTGTCTACTCTTTTATATGGGTCTGAATCATGGGTCATCTTGTAGTAACCACAAAAGCTGCACAGCCTTTGCCCTGGCTTCCTCTTCTTCAGACTTCCATTTCTCAAGCCTCAAGAGTAAAAAGAGCAACTATTTTTCTGTCTCCATAAGCTTGTAGTACACACTCAGCACCACCAGGGTCTGGACTCTTTCCCCTCCAGGAAGTAGCCTTGGGGGATAATGGCGTCTGCAACTGCATGGCCCCAAAGGACAACAACCCTTTCTTTTCCTGTTTGAGGATTCTCCCCACCTCCCGCCACAGGATGTGACATCACAAGGACTTCCGACCTGCTCACCTGACACGGCTCTATTTATCACCTCCCTGGATTGTGCTTTTATGTCATTTCCTTCACACACCCTCTGGGAGCAGACTATTTAAACCTCTGCCAAAAATAAAACACTCTCTTTTCCAGCTGATCCCGCCTCCTGTCTCATCTCTTATCCCATCTCCCATTTTCTAGCCTACTCAAGAGTCAGGCAACAAATGAGCTTGATCCCCGATTGTCTGGGCCGGTCAAATAATTGGAAATAACTATCGTAACAGCCGGCGTTCAGGGGCAGCAGCAATCAGCTGTTGCTCCCCATTTCTCGGAGCCCTCGGATTCATCGCGTAAGCCAGATACGTGCCATAGCTATCGTCACCATCTGCGACTCCTTGAATGTTTCCATCAGTGTTGCCTCTGCACAATCTTAAACATCCACTGGTCTGACTATGTGATAAATGTTGCTGTCCATGAACTAGCAGAGGCCACCAGTATTGAGGCCAAGCTTCTGAGGACACAGCTGTGCTGGGCGGGAGACATCTCTAGGATGAAGATGGTGCTTTATGATGAACTCACCACCAGCTGCCGAAACAGAGGAGCCCCAAGGAGGAGATACAAGGATTCCCTGAAACAATCCCTCATCCTTGGCCATATTAATCACAATCTGTGGTCCACTCTGGCTTAAGGCATGGAGACGCACCATCCACAGTGCTGCCGCCTCACTTGAGAGTGCTTATAGAACCAGTCTCAACAACACAGAAATAACCGTGCCTTTATAGTACTGCCCAAGGAGACCAACCCTTCCCTGGACCTTCTGCAACTGGACTTGTCTATCCTGCATTGGCCTTTTCGGCCATCAGCAAGCATGGATTGAGCCCTTCCGAAATCATCGTTCACATCTCACTTCCAAGACCTAACCAGTTGCAACCATGATTGTACCAAGGTGCTTGGGAAGAACACTTCTCTTGTAGTTTTGTGAATTCAACAGAGAAAAGAAAGTGGCAGTGAAGAAGGTCAGTCCTCTTGCAACTCCGATTAATTAATGGACTGAAAACCAGATGAACATGTCAGAGTCCGAAGACAAACAAGCCAGAGGACTGTTGGGATTTTGTCAGGTTTTCCTGGCATCTCTCCCATGTATCTCTAATGGCTGGATACCTATTGGAGTCTGGCAGGCCACCAAATCCAACTTAGTTTCCTCATTTTGGGACCACAGTTGCCTTCCCTAGACATTTAGCTATTTACTTTTTTGCTTATTCTTCTGTTAGTGGACATTTAGCTTTATTTATGTACTGTTTTCAAGCTCTGTTCCTTAATCTAAAGACAAACTCATATACAATAAAAAAAGAAAAAGACTTCAATTATCAATAAAAGTGTTGTTTCGATGGTATTACACCCCAAGTACATTGAACAGAATTAATTGCAACTTTCCCCCATTGTGTGGAATAAGAGTGGAGGAAAAGGAGCATACATCCACCAATGGTGGCATTGTCCAAAGGTAAAGGGTCCAGTCAGTGATAAGTAATGTCACCTCCCAAACTATCCAACTCTTGCTTGCTTTCTTTTAAAGAACAAGGGCACCTAAACACCACAGAGACCTGATCCGCTCTTTGATAACCACAGCCAAGGCAGAGATGGCTCTTCATTGGAAATTTATTGCTCAGTTGAGTATAGACAACAGGATCCATCGTAGATGGTCTATTGATCAATGAACTCATAACGGAACAACAATATAAGATGCAATTGTTGGAACAAAAAGCTCGATTTGTGGTAAAATGGGCCCCTTTTATTTCTCAGGCGCAGGTTGACTCCAGTCTCCGGCCTTCTTCCTTTTTCTTGATGACATTTCTGAATCAAAAAATATTGAACTTCTTCCTGAACTTTCTATTCTAGAAATGTCTGGATTAATATATGTATGACCTCTGAATGATATGTATATCCTAGTGACGTGTGGCTGTTAGGTATTTGGATGTTATTGTTTGTTAATGTTAAATGTTATAATAAATGAAAAAAAGAAAAAGACTTTGAGATGTTTACCAGACAGCTGCCTCAGAATTTCTCTTTCTTTTTCTTTCTCACTCTGTATGAATTTAGCTTTAGATTAAGCATTCAGTTTCGCTGTCATGCATGCTCACTTTCAAATTTGCTAAAATTCTATTCGATATGAATCTATTCGTACGTATTCGTACGAACATTCGAAATGCATTTGCTACGAATAGATAGGTATCTGCTACAAACAGATATGTATCTGATACGTTTTTATTCTGCACACAACACCTTTTCATCCCGTACATATCTGTAAAATGTGTACAGATACGAATAAGATGCATACAGATATGTATGTAATGCGTATGTATCCGTACACATATGAAGGTCTGAATAATTTGTACAAATGATTCAAAAGATTCTAAATTCATTTGACTGTTCAAATTCGAATGTCTTAATTCAAACAAATTTGATCAAATTTTGAATGTTTTGAATATTCGTACACATCTCTACTGGCTGCACAGATCTTTGCAACAAGCAAATTCCAGATTTTATTTTCTGAAGGCATAGACAGTTACTGACTAGCTGCTTCTCATTCTTTCACTGACATCCAAAATGTGCATCTCTAAATGTGTTCCATGGATTATCAAACTCTCGTATCACTCTTTTACACTCCTCCAGTGTAAGTGTACCGATTAAGCCAAGTGTTGGACAAAGCAAGAAGAGAAATAGGACCTACCTTGAGTTCTACGCTGCTTGTTTTATTTATCTCATTTCCAGACGTATTTAGTTTGGATCTGACTTGGAGAACTTGACTTCCTTTATTTTCTGATAGTTCCTTAGCTGACCTGTGCATTTCCTCATCCTCAAACGTATCCGCTATCTTGTCTTTTAGGTTATCTGACAAGATACATTTTGGCCCTGCAAAGCAATTTGTCTCTGATATATTTCTTGTGGCGGCACTTAGGAGGCCTGACTCTTGCAATGAGCTTCTCTTTGGAAGTTCTTTCCTCTCTGGTTGGACCTGGAAGACATCTGAACTAGCTGTTGTGCTCAAGGGATTCTTTCCTCCACTTGGCTCAACTGCACCATCTTCCTTTAGTTCTTTTCCACTTTGATAGTCGGCCTGCTGGAATCTTTTTTGCTGAAGATCACCTGAGTGAACTACTCCATTCTGAGAGCCTTCTTTCTGGAATTTGTCACTGCAGTGGCTTCCTTGGCTTACATCTGCAGAGTCAGCATCCTGCTTGTCTTCAGGGACAGACTCTTCCTGCGCTTCGTGGGCAACAGGCTTCTTCCCAATATGGGTAACATGGAATCTAAGGGAGAAATAATGGAATGCAGATGAATTTACAGTGGCAAGCCTTTTTGTGAGGGCCCTTGTATTTAAGTTGCCAGGTCTCCAGAGGTTCATATTCTCAGATCCAGAGGTGTCTATGATTATGTGTTAGAACAAGAAGCAACATTTTTGGTTGATCTTCAAATAAAGTAAATATTAAATTATTTCTCTTATATTTCCCAGGTAACCATATATTGCTGTTCATCTCTTATTCTTCCCACAGCAAAGGAAAAAATACACAAACTAAAACATGCTAGAGAAAGAGAATGGCTTATTTTTTTGGGAATGAAAGGCTGCAAATTGCCTTTCAGAAGACTGTGGGCCATGTTGTTCCCCAAAATCCCACATTCTGGTAGGGATCCTAAACCTACAAGACCTGGCAACCCCTCTGATGATGTCATTGCTCTCTGGCCCTTTCATTCTCATCTCAGTGGCATGCCAGATCTAGCATCCATTAGTCTTCCATTATCACCTGCATGCCCTGCCCCCTTCCACATATGCACATGCATAGAGAGACACCTTTTAGCATGCCGTTTCTTAGTTTCACACTTGACCTTCCAATATTTCCATTCCATTAGCAAAGCTTTCTGGTTATTATCTACTTCCTTCTCACTACTGAATATGCAATTACCTCCAGGATCCATTGCTTTCCTTATTTCCTGATTCCTACAACCATCTACATAAGTTTTTAAAGATTTTTTATTATTATGCTGGTGTTGGACCTGGTGGCATTCCCTTGAGTATGTTTATTTTCAATGGGAAAACGGAAAGTGAGACTCCTTCTAAACCAATTCCTGATGAACGCAGAAAAGTTTAAAAATCCTAAATAAAGGCTACAAAAATTTCAAAAAACTAGCTAGTACAATTTGAAGTTTCTGGAATTCCAAATAATTTAATGATAGGCCCTTTGGACAAACCTGAGGCTGTAAGTTAGATATAAAATCCCCAAAGGTGAGCCACTTTGGTCTAGTGCTTAAGGAGCCAGACTCTTATCTGGGAATACCAGGTTTGATTCCGCACTCCTCCACAAAGCCAGTGAGGTGATCTTGGACTAGTCACAGCTCTCTTCTGAGCTCCCACAGTCCCACCTACCTCACAGCATGTTCTGTTGTGAGGAGAAGAACAGAAAGCTTTGATGGCTGCTTTAAATGTGTGAGAAAAGCAGGGTAGAAAAGCCAACTCTTCTTCTTACTTCATCCTGAAACCGGAGAATGGTCGTGTTTTCCTCATACTTAATAACACTTGGGGCAACTCTGTTTTGGGGAGGGAAGGAACATAATAAAGGAGGAGGGAAACCATCCAAACATAGTGCGCTAAATGGCTTTTACATGTGATAGGCCAGTCAGGGACCTAGAAACCAGAGGCATTTCTGCACAAAGGCGAAGACGCCTCAGGACGCTTCGGCCCGAATACGTTGAGTACAGTTCCCCACCTGCACTGGCAGGCAAAGGACGCGTTCCAGACACGTCCTTTCCCTGTCTATGTGCAAACGGGGAAGTGTACTCAACCCGTTCGGGCCGAAGACTCTCCCTCGGCCTCCCCCAACTGGCCCCTTCCCTGGGGTCCCTGGGATCAGGCCGATGCAAGTGCCGGGACCCTCACCCAGCACCCCCAACCCACCCCAGGGTTGTGCACACACCTGAACGTTGCTTACCTGCTGCTGCTGGCCCGATTCTGGCTAGAATAGGCCAGGGACATCCTGACCATGCCGGCGGGGTGGCCCTTCATTGGCTGGGCACCCGCGCCTGCACAGATGGCATTTTTTTCTGCTCTGAAACTGGGACGCGTGGAGCGCACTTTGGGACGCTTGGGGCAGGCCGGAATGGATCCGGCCACCCCTGACGTGCAAATGCAGCATCCCTACATGTTCTCCATGCATTCAAAACCCCCTTGTGCGAAAAGGCCTGACAGCAGCCAATGAATGAAGAGCACTTGTTGTTAGACATCTGGACAAAGCCTCCCTAAGTGAAGGAAAAACAACATCTGGAAATATGAGGCGGAATTATTCTTTTTTACTATTTGAACACCTGTTTTGTGAAAAAAGTGAAAAAAAGCCCTGTTTGATTCCACCAATTGTTTTTAGAAAGCCCAGTGAAACTAGCTTGTGCACTGTTTCTTTTAGGTATAGGTAGAAGAGGCAACACTCAGTTGGAAGCCTCCACTTGGTCTCCTTAAATAATGTTTTGATCCAGAGCAGGTTAAAATAAGTTTAGGGACATTAAAAAGGCCTCCAATCAGAATTTCAACTATTTCCATTTTCCTTTAGACAACGGCTGCATGTTTATTCCAGTCAAGGTCTTGGAGCATTACAGTAGAGACTGGTTGCCCTGAGGACCCACTTGGGGCATCCTGGTCTTGTAATGGAGACACGTTCTTTGCCTCCACCCCACAATTTCACACCTCAGAGGGACAATTTGTCCTTTGAGAACAGCACCCATTAAAACTACCCCAATGTTCTGTCAAATCAGAGTTCTTTCATTTTGCTTACAGAACAATTAAGTAATGTTTCTTTAATGAAAATTGTAGTAACTGATGCTGTTCTTTGCAATTTTGGTCCTTTTTAAACTGTTTATTGTTTTCCTGGGATGTCTTAGGCAACTTTTGGCTCTTTGTTGCCTGAGAACAAACAGGTCAGCTGCTGCTTATGTTCCTATCAGCCAGTGAATGTTTGGATCAGTAAAGAGGGAAGGCAACTAGCTTAGTACTTTTGGAACTTTTACAGAATAAGGTGGATGGGTGTGAACATGGAGTGCATATACCCAGACGCACATACACATGTTCCTTTCTATATATATTCAATATCACCTCCCCCACTCCAAACCCAGTGAACCATACTTCTGACTAACCCTACATAGACCCAGAAATTCTAATTTGAGGTAAGAACGTTGAAAAGCAAAATGATCTTTATCCCAGATCATTTTTGCCCCAGTTCCACTGAATGATTGCAAGGTTCTCCAACACCAACGGATTGTCCCTGAGGGCATGAAGCCTTCAGCAGAAAATGAAAGGTTTGCCAGCTTTAGCCTTACACATATTGGTGGCCTCACCACTGCTTATATTCCAAATTTCCCTCTGGCATGCTCTCATTTCCCCTTGGATCCTTGATGCCTACCCCATGGGCATGCCCCTATTAAAACCTGACCCCTTTCATGCTTTGCAGAATGCTGTAATTTTCCTATATCTCTTACTAGCTGGGCACAAAGGTCAGGAGGAGGACAAGAGAGAAGGTCCACAGTTTTGACCTGCTGGAGAAAGAAGAGGCTATACTCAGATCAATTTCACCAAAGAAGTCAGGGTAAGGTTACGTTCTGAGCTCATCAGTATCGACAACCGTCTGCTTTCCAATGGCTTCTACCAATGATGCACAAGGAGAATTTAAGGGGAAAATTGGGGAAAGTAAGACTATAAACAGAAAAATTATATTAAGAAGGAAAACTGCACGTGCTCTGTATTGAACTTATTCATACTGACAGGCCAGTATAGATTAGGGGCGTGCACAAATGCAATTTTTGACATCTGATTCAATTCAAATCGAATATTCAAATGTTCAAATTTGTATGAATAGAGAAAAAAACCAAACTCATTCAAATTTTAACCAATTTGTAGGAATATTCAATTTGTATTTGATGATGCAAATGTCCATACGCATCTCGTTTTTATCCCGTTTTAGTCCTGTATGTACCTGTACAAATACAATGTGTACAGACACGTATGCAATGTGTATGTATCCATACGCATACAAATGTCCGAATAATTTGTACAAAGGATTTGAAACATTCAAATTCATTCGAATGTTAAAAAATAAACGTACAGACATTTGATTCAAATTTGAATGTTTGAATTCGAACAAATTGAATCAAGTTTTGAATGTTTTGAATATTCTGGCTTTTCATTTTATTTTTAAAGTGACTAATAGGAGACATTGGACAAGACAGACAAAGCAGTGAGTGGCCCTAAGGTAGGAAGGAGCTCAAATTTCAAAGATCCTTATTTCCAGAGCTTCTGAAAGCAAACAATAGTGCCTTCTTCTCAGAACACTTTCACATGTAATTCCCAGTATACTATCAATACATAATAAAAGGGAATATACAGATCTAAGTATTCTTTACTTATACTATGTTAACTTTTTGGATTTTTCAAAGAGAAATTTCCATAGTTTAGCTAGTTATTAGAATTATCTTTGTTCTCTTTTTATTTGACGGTGGATCTCTTTTTAATATTTATTTATTTATTGGTAATTTTATTTTGCCCTATACTCAAAGGTCTCAGGGCAGGATACCAACATGAAGGCCATATTCCAGGCCCCTTTAACTACTTACATTGTAATCCATACATGAGCGCTCAGATGCCACTCTCATTAAGTCCAATGGGGCTTGCACTCAGGTAAGTACATGGATGTGGAGCCTCAACATTTGTATTACCTTGACTTACTTAATTTAGGAAACATTATATATATAACATATATATATATATTTGCATTTTGTATTTCCTAGGTTTTATAATTTTTTGTTTGTTAAAATCTAAGGGACTGAATAACTTGTGTCAGGCGTTATAGCAGTATGGACTCCAAAGTAACTCCTATTGATTTCAGGGACATGGGCATTTCCTGCTTGCTTCCCAAGAAGCAGTAAAAGGATAATTTTTCACACATTCCTATGTTTAAATCATACCTCTACCAACTTCATAGGATTGTACATGTTGGGCATGATAAAAATATTAGAAGGTGTAGTATCTATCTGCATTCGTATAGATTCAAGTACCTAAATATCAGCCAAGTAGGATTTAGTGGAGAAAAAAACCCCCCCCTGTGTAATGAGGGAGGGAGATGATAGCTGTACTGACTGGTGCAAAAAGGGATGCACCTCCTTGGTTAAACGAGTTTCATCACATGGCCCATTCCAAAGCCTATTAGTCAATCACACAGCTGGAGCCTGCTAGGCAAGGAAAACGTCAGCAGAGAGGTGAACAGCACATTAGCCACATTTAAGGTGGGTTTTCCATGAGAAAGTACTGTATGCTGGAAAAAAAACACAGAAAGGGAAGGACACATTTAAAAACCAGATCTAAATCATCTACATGTAAAAACAGGGCCCCATCTGGAAAAAAGGCGTATTTTACATGCACAGTAGTGGTGAATGTGCACTTTTGGGCTCACACGCCGGTAAAATATCTGGATGCATGCATCGCTAAAATGCGCACAGACAGCGCCAGATTATGGAGGGGCTGTACTACAGAATATTGCTTGTTAGTGATCTACTCGGCCGGCCTGGAATGTAGGACTGATTTGTCTTTGTTTGGCAAATTACCAACAAAATAACTAAGAAAACAAGCATCCTCTGCCCATGGTTCACTATATCTTTACAAATATTTTTACACTGAATTAACCTTGAATAGCACTGAATCTACAGGCAATGGCATTGTGGGGTTTATTTTAAAGGACCGTCTACGTCTTCTTTTTCACAGAAGAATATTTTCACCTCCAGTCCAGAAAGAATATTTTTATTTATTTTGGGGCAAATGAGAAATATTCTGTCATTTCCCATTTACCCGCTCTCTATGATTTCTGTAGTATCTGGACTAGGGATGCGGGTGAATGGGTTTTTTAAGATTCGATTCATAACTAACTGAATGTTAGAAAATTTGTATTCATTCAAATAAATCCCCTTTGAATGGGGCAGGATTCGATTCCATATGATGCATCCATACAAATTCGTACGAACAGCACTGTGAACGAATATGTACCAATTATCTACCTGATACGTATCAGGTGCTGTAACATATCCGCTCCGAAAGCATCAAATCCGACCTGAATCCACTTTCAATCTGCTCTTGATCAGTTGCAGACGTGACTGGTGCAGCTGCTTTCCCACCCCCCAGTTTCACAAATGTCCAAACTATTCGTACAAACTCCCAAAACATTTGTATTTGTGCGAATGTTGATGTAAGAACGTCATAACATTTGATTTGTGTTCGGATGTCCGAATTTGTCCAAATTTGTTCGCATAACAAATGTTACGAATATTTGTGCACTTCCCTAATCTAGACTAGCCCTGTTGCTGTGGTTTATGTTCGTTGTGTTTAATGCAGTTGCAGATTACCTTGATGTTTCGTAAGAATAGTACTTAAATGTCTATCCGCAAAATACCTGCCAACAGAGAAGACAGTGGTCTCCCCAGGATGCATCTTGCTTTTGCCTTCCTTGGAACGTCCCTGACGGTGCAGAGGGTGTCTCTTTTTTCTGCTGCAATGGATGCAAGGTGCTTGGGTTGAGCCTAAGTGCACTGTGTGGTGATGGGGCAAGCTTCCATCCTGGCTGTTGCGATGTGGACACAAACCACTAGAGGAAAGACAGTACAAGGTTCATCACATAAACACCTTGAACCACTTTATCTAAAGCAACACAGGGAAGTTCCTCACAGCGCAAACTAGAGTACGCCATGCAGCTGGCCCTGGCCCTGGCCCTGATCAAATGATCCATGCCAAGATGGGAACTGCAGTCAGAGGCCCATGCCAGGGTCTATCCACCCTGGTGTTGCTCAACCTGGCCCAACTGCAGAGACTTTTGTCGGGCACCCAGAAATGGCCAATTTCTGTGGTTATTTCCAAGAGCCTAGCAAAATGGCACCAAACTCTGCACAGCTGGTGGACTGCCCTACCATTTGCATACTGAAAGGCTGACCTGGTGCCCTTAAAGCCATCTCCCGTTGGCCCACTCTTCGTTTTTACACCAAAGAGTGGGCCAGCCCCCACCATCATGCAGATAGAATGACCTCTGGGAGGCAAAGCATTCCAAGAGAGCCACTGGAATGCTTGCTATTGAGGAGCAAGTTCTCTGGAAGGTCCACTAAAATAAATAGGAACTATCTAAGTGTACAGCCCACTAGAAGGGACATATAACAGGAAACATTTAAGCTCAGATTTTTCCTCTTCCCAGTACAGAGAAAGCTGAGTTAGGCTATGGTCACACCTAGCTGAAATAGTCCTTATTATTAAGGACTATTAATAATACAAACTCAAGATACACTGACTCCGACCACACCCAATACCTGATAATCCTGAAGGCAAATCCAGTATCCACATACTACAGTTCAGCCCCTTTAGTCCTCTTCTCTGATCATACCCAAAAAAGGATTAACACTCTATAATGGATTGAGACCTGTAAAAGTCAGGACTTAGGAAAGCACAATTGAAGGGAAGAAAGTCCATAAGTAAAATGGACAGGACTAAAAGGGTGTGAGCAGTGGGGCCCAAAGATAGATTGAAGGATTAAAATGGTCCAACCCAACCACAGCCTTAGTCTTCCTTAATGGCACTTAACCTCTAGCCTGGGCATCACGGAAAAATACTACTAAAACTCAGAGGCTCTTCCTACCTGGGCACAGGGACTGGTAATGGGACGTCAGTGTCCCCATCTCCCAGCATTTCCTTCAGAACTTCCACATTCGCTAACAAAAGGAACACAAGGAGAAACATATCAAAGCAAGGTCTTCCAAAGCTGGGGATTTCTGGCAATTTAGCTAGACCTAAGCCTACCTTCATTCTGAATTATACACTTCACTATCTTTTCTACTGTGTCTTCATTTATCTCTTCATCTGCATCTGAAATGAGAAAAACTGGTAATGAGTGTAGAAAGAGACATTCCTCTGACAGAGGAATCAACCATAGTTCATCAGATGTTCTGAGACACTTATGAAATAGCACTCCATAGTCGTCAAAGAAAAAGAATAATGTGTTCTCATTCAACTTTTAAAGATCTTTGAATTCATTTTCAAAGCTGAAAGGATTAAAGGTCCCGGAATGCAGATTATCTATGTCCGAATCAAAAGAACTCTCACTGTGGGGTTTAGAAATAATCGTTATTTGTCAATGGGAACACAAGTGGTTTTTTGGAGGTGTGGAAGCATGATTTAGGGGAGTTCTCCTCAGTTCCCCCTGATCCAATCATAAGCTATGGTTTCCTCCCCTTTTCCCCTGGCTGTTTGATAATGAGATCCGGCTGCATTGTGCCATTCAGCACTCCGTCTTCCTTTTCAGCTATAGAAGAGAAAACGAAAGAGGCCGGGAAGAATCCTATTGCCTTTTGGCTCCCACCCAAAGCTCGAATTGGCAGCTTCCCTCCAAGGGACTGAGAAAGTGTGGCGGCTCTTCAGAGGCTGCCTCCTTTCAGCGTATTAGATCCAATAATCAGCTGTGATTTCCTCCCCTTTCCTCCCTCTCCCCATTACATGCTAGGGTTCACACTTGGCTGAAAATGTAAGTAAAATGTATCAAGAGATCAGACAATACAATATTATGAGATTGACAGGGGCCAGAAAGACTTTAAAATGCCTGCCATTTGTGCTGTGCCAATGCTGTTCTTCCCCATGGCGATCGGAATCAGGCTTATATAGGGGGTGGGGCTTGTATTCCCACCCAGGGTATGATGGAAAAGAGATGGGGAGGGGGTTTCCCCCCTGCAAGTCCGCATAATAAGCTGCCAGTGGGAATGCAAAAGTACAGAGCTCACTGCGCACAGATTCAAACCCAGGGTAAATTATGCAGTGGAAACAAGCGCTAACTGTGGAAGCTGCCGGCTCTAACATGGAATAGCAAAGGATCCTTGATGTTTGTGAGAGCAAATATAGAAAGAAGAAAGACAGCAGGAAAAGAACATTCCCATATAATCTTTGCACTACAGCTCTTGAATACAGGGAGGGCGTTTAGAAAGGCCTACGTAGTTAGATGTAATTAGGCCTCAAGGGTGTCTAGTGAGTACAGTGTTTCTATGCAATGAGGAACTATCATTTTGTGCAATTCAGCAAGCCCAAGGTCGGGCCGTCCCAAGCTTGCCCCTCCCCCAAAAGGGGCTGTTGGCCAGAGGGCCCGAAAGGAGCCAATGGGCATGGGGCAGGGCCCACAGTTGTCCAGTAGGGAGAGTGCCGGGCAGCTGTACAATGGCCGGAAACGGCCTGGGATGGGTGTAAAGCACGATTTTGTGCTCTATGCCCAGAATGCAATTGGGCCGCCCAGGAGCAAGCTGGGACGGTTCCGGACTGAACCGCCTGCCCAGGAGAGCAAACGCTCGGTCGCAGGGCTTGCCTAATCATGTTCCACTGGTCCCAGTGCGAATGGGCCTCTGCTCTCAAATGGACATCTCACAGTTTGATTTTAGTGTTTATCGGTCATCTTTCCTTCAGACCAAGGTGCTGCATAGATAACAAAACCAAAAAGTGAAAATAGCACAAAACATAATCAGAATGCTAAATCATTAAAATAGTCAGTGCACTCACTCATTGATCATTAAAATGTTGATACACTCAGAACGTATTTTGACACGTTTCTATGGTTGTGTTCACACCTAAATTTTATTCCAGCTTCAGTCTGGCAAACTAATTACACACTGGCAAAGTAATTGTTTGCTTTTGGCTTTATCTCACTCAGACAAATCACTTTGCTGATGCGTTCTTCCAGTCCGGAAGGGGGCTGAAGCTGAATTGAAATTTTGGTGTGAATGTCCCATGCAACACGTTGCAATAAGCAAGGCACCCATATTGTGGCAATGCAGTACTTACTCAGGGATGGCTGCAACTGGCAACACAGCCATAGCTACAAGTAGGTACTTTCTGGAGCCAGAGTCACCTGAGATTCAAATGACAGTGCTGGATCCATGAGTGCCCAGAAAACATTTCTGCTCTTCACAGGGCAGACTGAGTTGTCTTCTGACTTCTTAGACAAGGTACAGTCATCCGCAGAGTGTCCATACTGACAAGATCCAGTTTCACCTTTCTGGCCGTCACCCAATACATTACCTTGGTACTAGTCAAACAATATAATTGCCTGGTAAGACTTGCACCAGATCCCCAGCTGGTTGCTCCTGGCAGCTTCACAGAAATGTTGCCAGCCCAGGAGACGTTCTCCAGTTCTCACTTTCTTAAAGAAAAGTATCTACAACTGCACCTCCAACCATCACCTCACAAAACTGCTCCAGAGCGACACCATGGCCCGTAATACCAATAACAACTAAAGCATCCAACCAAATCAGTGGGTCAAATTCCCCCATCAATCCTCATAAACCAGGGTGACAAAGGCAGTTTCAGTGCTAACACAGGGCCTGAATCCCAACTAAAATGCATCTCTATAGATCTGATAATTACAGAATGACTAGGTGCAGAGCTTTGTATTAAGCATAATACTGCCCCAATGCTGACCTAGTTTTTTATTGTCACTATGCAACGGATTCTATGCGACATGCAGAGCAGGAGACCAGAGCTGCTTTCATATTTGGCTTCCCATCCACTGAACAGGAAAAGTGCACGGCAGACCAACGTGTACTAGTGTTCGCATTTGGGAACGCTAGCGCATATTGCACTAAGTTCCACGCACCCGGAGACTTAGCTGTGTCTGGGTGCTGGCAGGGCACCACTGCCTTTCATCTGGAACCCGCCGTGACTGCATGTGCACTGTCACCATGGTGACAATGATGCTCTGCGCATGCACAGTCATGTTTGCGGTTATCTGAAGTGCCAGCACACTGCACACCAGAAATGGTGCAAATGGTTGTGGGCTGGACGCAACAGATAAGCTTTCAGGTGAGGTTGGGTTGTGCGTGGTGCGTGATTTTGTGCACCGCCACTAGTTGATGACAGGCTAAGTCTGGTAAGGCAGAGGCATTTCTAGGCTGTAAATGCCTCCTGCAGATGCAGGTCCATGTGCCCAGATGTCAACCTATCAAACAACAGCCTATGGGCTAAAAAAAATTTCAGCAATTAAGTTTCTTGAGGTGTTTACAACTGTAATAAAAGGAAGAACAATATAAAGTTAAGACTTCAAAGAAATCAGTTTAATTTTCTTAGGAAAGTCATATAGTATCAAGAGTTAATCCAACCATTTGTGCCTAAACATAACATAAACAAAGAATTTGGTCTTGAACTTGGTGACAAAATGCCCCACATGGTTTGCCACTTCGATAAGTAACAATTGACCGTCCATTTGGCCAAAGCGTTTCCCTTTGGGATTGAATCTAAAGGCTGCATTCAGAGGGCAGTGAACTGTTATAGCCCAAGAAGGAAGGAGCTGGCTTTTATACCCTGCTTTTCTCATCCTTAAGTAGCTGACAAGCCTTCTGTTCTTCTCCACACAACAGATACAGCCCCACTTACCTCACAGGGTAAGAGCTCAGAAATAGAGCTGTGACTAGCCCAAGGTCACCCAGGTGGCCTTGGGAGAGTAGAGAATTGAACCGGGAGATTATCAGATAAGAGTTTGGCACTTTAATTCAAGACCAAACCACAAGACCTCTGGGCCAGAAAATGCTTTATGACTTATGGCAGATTCTGGCCTCTGGAGGAATGTTGCTGCAGAAGACTCCTTTCACAACAGTGAGATTTAAGACCAGGAACTGGAAATGTCTTGCTGCTCAGCAGGAAATCAGGCCAATAAGTTGTCCCCACTACTCTGTGAATCCACAACCCTTTGAACAACTCCGAGGGCCGGATGGCTTGCCTGCATTAAGGTAAAGGCAACTCAAGGGGCACTTGAAACGGCTTCAGGGCTGGTAGGGGGCTGGACCAAGTGTCTGACCAGCCTTTAAGCATCCTGTCATTTGACCCCTACACACCCTGGGCTGATCAGAGGGGTGCATGATGTGGAAGCAGCCATAGCATACCGTATGTTAACATAAGGTCAAGAAGGAGAGATCTGAATTGCATTCTCTGATCTTGAAAATCTGTTGCAACACACACTCCTGAACATGTGCCAGAAGTAAGTACATTTTAAATATTTTGTCATGTTAATTTAGTGTTGCCCCGAAGACATCTGCAGATCATTCCTTTTGGGACAAGAGTCCAATCATGGGACACAAAAAGTGCATTCCATACAAGAGGCTTGTCTACCCAGCTGCAACGCTACCTTCATCCTGCTCCAAATCAGGGTCCATCCATCGGACAGCACCCTGCTCCCCTTCCCCTCTCTGTGAGTGCTGGCTCTTATTTGCTTAATTCCAAACCTCTAGAAATCCAAAACTTCACAACTACGGATTTCCAGAGGGAAGTTACAGCATGCCTGGGAATTGTTTTAATCTCCATCAGCATGACCGGCAGTGGAGGTGGGAAGTGATGCCCGCTGTGGCAAGATTTCAGAGCCCCCCCCCCTCCCGTGCAGGTCCTTGTATTGCAAGAAGGGGGCACTGGGATCCTAAGGGAGCCCTTCCCATCCCCCTCCTCCTCGGGCTCCTTCCCGCAGCCAGGCGCTTCCCCGTGACTCACCGTCGCGCAGCTCGGTCAGGGATCCCTTGGTGTCCGAGTCGGAGTCGTCGCGGAAGGTGCGGCAGCGGTAGCCCTTCTTCTTCAGGACGTGGCAGATGAGGAAGCCGGCGAGGCCCATGGCGAAGAAGACGAGCACCAGCAGGAAGAGCATGTAGAGGCTGTGCTGGGCGTCCGCCTCGCCATCCCCGGGGCCGCTCTGCTCCGACATTCGGACCTGGCGGGGGGCGAAGGAAGACCCGTCAGGGACCCGCCGCTCGCGTCTCCTTCCTCCCGGGGGAATCGGGGCGCCCACAGAACGCCGGACCGAGCCCGCTGGCCCCGGTTCGCGCCGCGCCAGTAGGAGGGCGCAGGGCAGGTGTCGCGGGGTGCCCCGCCGGCGCCCGGACCTGTTTGACCCGCGGCTGGACGGAGGAGCCCCCGGGAGGGGAAGCGGGGCGCCCGGCTCTCCTGGGAGACGCTGCCCCCCTCGAGCGGCGCCCGGGCGGCGCCCTCGCCTCCCCCTTCGCGCTTCCCAAGGACACGGGCGGCGCGGCACGCGAGGACGAGGCGCGGCGCCCTTTCTCGGCGGGAGGCCGGGGCCGAGCGCGCCCGCTCCCTCGCACCGCAGGGCGACGCCCCCCCTCGGACCGTCCCGGGCCGGAGGCGCGAATTCCCAAGGACGGGCACGGGGCCGCACTCGCGCCTCCGCTCTGCGGCGCCCCCTCCGCCTCTCGCCGCGGCACCGCAGGCTGCCCCGCTCGCCCGTCCGAGACGCCCCTGCCCACCGCAGAGCCGACGGCCGGAGGGGGTCCGGGGTCCCTTCCTCCCTTCGCCCTCGCCGAGCGCGCGCGTTTACCTTTCCGCAGGGAGCTCGGCCCGTCCGCCCGCCCGGTGCCAGTCCCGCATTGAGCGCAGCGCGCGGCGGCTTCCCTCCCCCCCTCCCTCCCCCCTCTCCCCGAAGGAGCAGCGCGATCCTCGACCCGGGCGCGTCTCCCCGAGGCGCTCTCTCCCCTCTCTGGCGGCCGCGTCGGATACCTGAAGCGGCCGCGTCGGATCAATCCGGCCACCTCCGCCCGTCTCCTAGCAACGCGGCATCTTCCGCAGCCAGGTACCGCTCTGAGCATCCTCGTCGCCTCCCAGGCTCGCGGCTTCGTCACGCGCGCAGAAAAGCAGCCAATGCAGCGAGCCCCGAGCCATCCCTGCCCCTCTCGGCGGCGACTGATCTCCCGCCCGCCCCCAATACCCCTGAAGCTTAAAATAAAGTCCGAGGGCGATGACACCACCAGACTGAGACGGCAGGCGCACCGAGGTCCCTATTGGACAGCCTCTAACTAAGATAGGAAGGAAACATCAGTTTACTGTTACTGGCTCGGTATCCCCAAACTCCCGGGTTATCTCAGGGACTCGGGATCCGAAATGCTCTTGGATCAGCAGAGGCCGAAGTTCAGGGCTGCCTCTGAAACAGTGAACTTCCTGGAGGCTGCAGAGGGCAACTCACATATGATCATTAGAGGAGCCCAGCTGGATGGAGCCCGGCATCCTTTCTCACCCAGTGGCCCACCGATTCCTTCTCTGCATCTCAAGCGGAATGCAATGGTAAAACCTTCACCTTCTCCAGATGCCCTGGAAACGGCATTTAGAGGAATCCCGCCTATGGAAGCATACTTAGCCATCCATTGAAACACCCGTCCTCCATGAAGTGATATATTCGTCCTCTGTTAATTTCTCTACAGACCGCTGGGGGCCGTCACTCTCTCTTCTCTTTAGTCTCACCAATGACTGAGTGAAGAAGTATTTCCCCTTATCCGTCCTAACTCTCCTGTCTGCCAGCTTCATCGAATCCAGTGCTGTAGACAATTGACCTTTTCCACACCATGCATTATTTAAAAATCTTGATCTAGGCTGAGTTTAGACACATTTAATCCCGCACGTGGAATGTGCAGTCCCAATTGAGCTGCCACGCGCAAGGATCGATCTGTCTAGTGGGGACGCATTATACGATTGGGACTGCGCATTTCCTTAGGGTGGGATGAACAACAACTGCTGTGCGGTATATACAACATTTGAAGCTTCAAATTGGTGCAGGCAGGGTGATGAGGAGCAGAGGTAAGACGCCGCCCAACCAGGAAGGGCAGCTCAAAATCTGATTGACTGCCTCAACCCACATGATGGCGCAGGCCGCCTCAGTTCTCGCAGCTCCGGTAGAGAAAACTACCGAGCTGCCTTCCAGAATGGACATCCAGTTTTCTCGGAGCAGTGAGTTTACTGCGCTTTTCTATTTAATTTGTATTTACCTAGCTAGCCTGAGGCAGCCCTGCTCACCTCGTAAATGCTGTCTTTCAAGTCTGAATAGGCTTAGACCAGTGATGGCGAACCTTTTGAGCTCGGTGTGTCAAAATTCGCAAGAAAACCTAGCTTAACTCGGGTGCTGTGTCACATCGAGAAATATCCATAATTTTGTGATATTTGTAGCTCTAGTAAAAAGGTTATATTTTTGATATATGCATTTTATTAAAAGCAAAAACAAATAATTCTTTACATTAGTGACTTTTGTTGCTAAATCTTCAATTGAAAGTTGGTATTTTGTACACTTCAAGAACAAGCAAGCACTACATGTCCAGGTGCCAGGGTGACCATGTGTGTCACCCAAAAGGGCTTGGTGTGTCACCTGTGACACGTGTGTCATAGGTTGGCCATCCCCGGCTTAGACATTGCAGACTGATCCCACAAGAGAGATGTCCCAGTCCCTTGAACATTCTGGTTACTCTTTTCTGCACTTTTTCCAGTTCCACAATATCCTTTATGAGGTGTGGTGACCAAAAGTATACACAACATTCCAAATGTGACCACACCAGAGATTTATAAAGACAATGATGCTTGCTTATTTATTTATTTATTTATTTATTTATTTATTTATTTATTTATTTATTTATTTATTTATTTATTTATTTATTTATTTATCTATCTATTTATTTATTTATTTATTTATTTATTCTATTCCCTTCCTGTAAGTGCCTCTGAAAGGAACAAAATGCTTCCCCCAGACAAAATTAAAATGTCAGAGTAAAATTTCTGATCTACAGACTAGTGGGATCTAGGCTGACTGTGATGAACCAAAAGAAGAACCCTGGCCTAATGATAAGTAGGTAAATGAAAGTGTTGACACTGCCACATCACTGAGCCAAGAGAAAGCAGTTTGGTTCATCATGAAGGCAGATCATGGGCCCATTTACACGTAAGTTTTAATCAGCTTTAGACCGCTTTCAGAGTGCATGAAAAAACTGTTTTTAGATAACCATAACAACCAGAGGAACAAAGATTTAACATTTTAATGTCAAGGCTAACTTTATAACTTTACTAATCCAACCTGACTGGATAATAATCAAACACAAAATCAAATCAACTCCAGAATTATGCCTGCTAGTCACCTACATAAATGAAAATCAACAACATACGTAAAAAGTCAACATCCTGGTTTTGCACCTTTTAGGCACCATCTTGCACCACATAAACAGTCACTGGACTGTCCAGTAAGGTAACAAGACATAAATTATAATTCCATGTGCAGGGCCTCTTCTGTGCCACCCTTTGCAGCAGCATCGCTATCATGAGAACATAAGAGCAGCCAGCAATACTCAGCCAAAGCATAAGGAAACTTAAAGCCTGATCTGGGTTGTCTGCAGCCACAGATGCTTGGAAATAAGCTTGTCATCTTCCCATCCAAAAGCCACCAGGCTGTTTTCCTCCTGCTCTACACCTGTATTATGGCAGGCAGCCCTTTCAGTTTCCTGTTACCTGGCAGAAAAAGCCAAGCCAAAGAGCATCTGAGCACCCTTGGGCACTTTTGCCATTGCCCTTCCCCCTCCTGGTCACCAGGGCCACCACAAAGATACAAATAAAGAAGAGAATCCACAGTGCTAGACTCAGATAAGCAACAAGGAACAAAAATAACTCAGAAACAGCTTATTATAAATACAGCAGTGCCCCCAACTGCCCAGACCTCCTCCAGATTCCAGAAAGTCACACAAAACCAAAGCACAGTAATACATTCCTCATTCAGAACAAGAAGAGCTTTTTAAAAACTTCTATTCGACAAAAATGAAGCAAGAGAAACAAGAACTTAAAATGAAAATGAACCTCCCCTGAGTATCCCCTCCCCTCCCCTCTTTTACTCCCTCCACCAGCACACCCCTCAAACAAGCAAAAATCAAGCAAATAAGCAGGATTGTTCACCAAATTAAAATATATAAGCAATTTACAACAGCAAATTCAAACAAGCAAGCAACTATTTTTGAGCCGGAAAGAGAGATTGAGCAAGGGAAGAGACAGAATGGAAACAGGGAAGAGTAAGAGGGAGAACCCAGCAGCAAGCCATCTCTCCTCGTTTCATCCAGCCCAGCCATCGGTCTCTTCTCCAGCTTGTAGGTCAGGGAGCTGGATGCTTATTGGGAATATCAGGCTCAATCCTGCTCTCAGAGCCAGCTGGCTGGGTGACCTTGGGTCTCCCCTGAGCTCCCACAGCCCCACCTGCCTCAGGGGTTGTGTTGAGGGGAGAAGAACAGAAGCTTTGCCAGCCGCGTTGAGTCCCTTCGATGGGTGAGAACAGTGGGACAGAAAAGCCGGCACTGTCCTCCTCCTCCAGGCACTGTCACCACACCACAAGGTAGAAAAAAGCCTTTGCAGAGGCCCGCAAAGACTCCCCCTCCCCTCATGATGACAGTGAGAGAGAAATGCCTACCCCTCCCATCGCCTTTGCAGACCCCTCTGGGCACCCAAGGAGTTTTCCCCTTGTGTCGATGGGGGGGAGGCATTTCTCTCTCACGGTCACCATGGGGGGGGGGAGCCTTTGCAGAATTAATGGCTGCCGCCGTAGCTTGGCTGTTAAGTTTGGAGGAGGGAGGATTAGTTCAAAGGGGCAAGGTGTTCACTGGCATTTGCGGTTTGGGAGGGAGGATTATGGAGTCCCAGGGGGCAGAGAGGGCCTCCTTGATGGCTGCCGTGGAGGGGGGAGCAGGAGACTCCGCGGGCCGGATAAATGTCCTCAGTGGGCCGCATGTGGCCCACGGGCCATAGTTTGAGGACCCTGATCTTGTAGTCCTCATTTTTACAGGACTGAGGAGGACTCAGTCTGTCCTGGCATCTCAAGACATCTTCGTTTCCTCAGGCTACAGGCAGTTGAACTGTGCTGTGGTGAGTGGCCAATCAGCACATGCAGAGTTCACGCGGTACCTCCCCTTCTCTCCTCAGTTTGTGTGATTCCTCTAGGGTTTTCATACAATTTTTTAAAAAATCAATTGCATGGAGAAGAAAAGCACATAAAAAAGGAAGGGGGCGTGAAGGTGGGGGAGCAGGCTTAAAAAGGAACCACAAACACACACCCTTGTGTTCCTTTAGTGACAGAACGGCATCCAATAAGAAAGGAGAAAGTTTTGCTGCAGCAAAAGGGATGGAGAGCCAAGAGGAGACTCCTCAGGTTCATCTTGGAGAAAGGTGTAACTGATGACGCCCAAGGCAGGGATGGTCTGAGGATGACCTATAGTGATCTAGGTGTGACCAGCACTGGTATGACCTCAGATCAAATTAATGTCTTAAGACTTGTGTGACCAGGGCCAGAATCGCTTATGCTTCCTAACTGGATAGATGGATATCCCTGAAGTTTGACTTGGGGTTATACTGTGATACTTAGGTGATCCCTTCATGTTTTTGAGCAGTATATTTACAGATTTACGTCTGTAAATACCTACAAAAGGAGATTAATGCCATTTTAAAGAAATCAATAGATTTATCATGTAAAATGAATATGCAAATTCTTTTTTTTTAACTACCACTAATTCCTACTTACTTTAGAGACTTACAGGAATTTTATGGATTTATGTTTAGTATCCTTAACGTTAATGTTTAATGTAAAATTTAATTTTTTTATTAGATTGTACACCATTGGCATAAACAAATGATGGCAATGATAACAATGGTAATAACAGTAGTAACAATAATAATAGCAAAAAAAGGAAGGAAACAAAGGATCTGTTCGCACTTTCCTTGCACTAGTGGTTCCAGACACTTCAGGGGCTCTGCATCTGGCATGTCATGCTGTCATCCCAGAGTGCCCCAGAGCTCACTAAGGCTGTGGTCTTCACTAGTTCTGGGCAAATAAAATCTTGTCCACAGCTTGGCTGGGAGTAGCTAGTGAACTTCCGTTCAGCAGCATTCACAACCTCTTCTGGGTGTGAAGTTGTGGGTAGGCATGGCTACAAGTTGTGGGCTGTAGGTGCCAACTGCATCCCTATCACCATGGCATCATCTGGGCACAAAATGGCTGTTGCCATGACTGTTGTCATGGTGATCCAGCTTGCCCAAGCCAGGCCATTCACACTTGTGCTGATTGTCCAGTATGGGAATGCACCAGCACTTGAAGTGTGGATGGCTCCCTCCATGCCTGATCTTTGCTTCATAATAATAGCGTTCCGGTGAGTGATGTACAAACAAGTCCAAAGTCCCTTATAAAGGTCTTACTTTATAATAATTTATGGAAGACTATATTAGCCAACTTAAAATTATACAAGTACAAATGTCAGGTTACACATTTGTAAAAATATATAAACTAATATTTGGAACCTTGTAACAGGACTATACTATGAACACTGCAAACTCTGGGTAGATTTTTTTTTAAATGGTGGAGCATTACTCTTATTTCTATAAACATGCTCTAAATCAGTGGTTCTCAACCTGGGGGTCAGGACCCCTTTGGGGGTTGAAATACCCTTTCAGAGGGGTCGCAACAAGTCTCCCACCACCCTTCCCTCCCACCTCCCAGCTGCTCCGCCCCTGTGGTTGGGGGTCTCCACAACATGAGGAACTCCATTAAGGGGTTGCGGCATTAGGAAGGTTGAGAACCACTGCTTTAAATGTTAATGCTCATCACCAAGAGTTTTAAAATATAATAGTCTGTATGACTCTTTTCTTGATAACAACTAAAGATCTGCCAGTGAAAGCTGCTAATATTTCTAGTAATTTATACATGGACCTATTTTTACTTTATTTATCCAATACATTTTGCCTTAAAGGCCCTCCCAGAAGCTTACAGGACAAAGACAAGAGTTGCATCTCCATGATGTGGTGGAGATGCCCATTATCCACTCCAGGGCTGCTGAATAATCTGGGAAACCACACTCAGATCCCTGGGAAGAGTGTCTCAAGGACAGGAGGCGAGGAGCCAAATCAAAGTTACAAATTCATGCCTTTACTCTCCAGTTGTCTGTTTGCTTTTTGTGGATACTTGGCAACTTGACTTACAGGGCTGCTGCCTGCATCTGCACATAGATGCCAATGCACAAGGTACTGGCAATCATCAGTGTGTCCTTGCCATTGGCAGCAAAAACTCCAGCCATGCTATTCAGGATGCCCTGGAGAAGCGCTCCCTCCCTCCCTCCCTCCCTCCCGGCAGTTTTCCACAGTAAGTGAAACAAAGGCCAAGAGAAGAGTGACAAATAGATGCTGTCTGCTAATACAGATGACAAAAAGTCTCATTATAATTACTGTACTTATTTTTTCTTTTCTCTTTAAACAAAACACCTCCCAGCAGTGAACAAGAATGTACCGTATTTTTAAAGCCAAATACATTCTTAATTTTATTCATGAGTTGCTCTGCACTCTGCTCTGCACCCCAAAGCATTTATATCATTATGGTATCCAGGTTACGGTATTTCCCTTAAGAATATTATATCTACTTTTTGGATTGCAGAGAAAATTATTTCCCCACAATGCCATTTGTTCATGTCACATAGAGGCTCTACAACCTGAAAAGACTTGAGAAATACTCAACAAAATTATTATCCAAAGGTAATTTGGGTTTTCCCTAATGGAGCAAAATGGTTAGCTGAAGGGTCCATTGACATAAGAAGGTCCTACTTGATATAAAAGTTGTGGTCAATGTACAATCAATCAAGATCTCAACATCAAAGTAAGAATGTGTGTGTGTGCAAGAAAGGAATTTATTTCTTACCTCTGTTCTTGCCAGGGCAAATCCACACCCAATCCCACAGCGCAGTTAGCTTTAAGAGTGGGTGCTGAGTGACGTTATCTTACATTTGCACCTTGCTCATCTGAGAGCTGGAACTGGCTGTTTAATATGGCTCAAAGCTATTAAATGTTCAGATAGATTAAGGCACTTCTAATTCCTTTGAGATCAGTGAGTGTAGGTATGTCTTATTCTGCAAAGAACAGCATATTTAGCACTAACATGTTTTAGCTTGCCTGTTTCATTCACAAAAGAGGTATGATTTTTAAGTCATGATACAAGCTGAATAAATAGCATCCATGGTGCAATAACTACAGATATGCCCAGCTTTCATGGGTATCAATAATCGAAATTATTTAAAATGTTTATATATATTGTTTTGAGAGGTATTAATAATTCCAGCATCAACATTCTTGAAGCCTCTTCAGTATACATGCAAAGTTTGTGTTTGTGTTCCATTTTTTAGCTGAAGCCGTGACAGACACATGCAGTCTCTATCACTGCTGCTAGAAAATTTAACAAGCTGTTAAAACTATAATCATTAGTAAATGACCCAAGCTCAACTCTAAGCAATCTAATTTCAAATTACAGTTTTAACACAATAAAAATCTGATGAAAGCAACAAAGCAGAGCAGGATACACTATTAAAATTGTAGAACACTAAAATCTAAAAAGAATTACCCAGCTCCTACTAATTCTATATAAAACGTAGCACAGATGAGCTTCTGTGGGGAAGTACTCTCAAGTTACAAAGTTAAGAAGATGAACGTTCACCAAGGTGTCCTTATCTGGCAAGACTGAGCTGCAGAACTCATAGTAGCTACTTGATGAGATCTCCTGTTTGCAGCTCTGAACACAGCCTCTCCCTAGGCAACTGCAAGGAATGGGGGGGGGGGACATTTCGTAGCTGCGGGTGACTGTGGGATACCCCACTGGATATTTCCCATGGCCTGCCTAACTCAGTTGTCTGTTCTCACATCGAGCAGCCGACCAGCTGAAATAGTCTGTCCTATTAAAAAGCTGAACTGAGGATGTCCTGATCCTGTTTATACCCAATTCCTGATCATCTCTCCTCAGTTGCTGCTATGTTCACACGTTTTATGTTGTGCTCCAAGTCTCTTTTACACAACTCTTTAGTTCTCCACCCTCTTGATTGTATCAATTTCAGCTGCATTCTGATAGGATAAAGTTCTATCAATCAACAGTGGCAACTGGGTGTGCTTGGTTTGTGCTGCGTGGGGAACTGTGATCCCAAGCAAGCACAGGCGAGGCTTACCCCCGCCAGCATGCACGCCCACCCCCAAATGTTCCTGAAGAAAAATGATAAGCTGAATTGTGCTGTTTGCCCTGAAGCAGGTCTGTTTTTCTGTAAAAGCCCCCTTTTACTGAAAGGAAACTTTGGGTGTTTTTCCACTGTCACTAAAAGCACCCATTAAGTACCCATAAATGGGTATGAAATGGCATTTTTGTACCCATTAATGGGTACTTAATGGGTACTTCCATTATTTCCCTTGCACACTGCTAGATTTTTGGGCCTATTGCTGTTGGTTTGGGGGCATTGGGATCCAAAGACTTTGCAGTTCCCTTGATGTGATTTTATTCATAAAAGAGAGTATAACTTCTGCTAAAATAAGTCAGATATCATCTCTGTTGCACTATGCTGTATTATGTTGTAGTCACTTTGGCTGATATTTGATTTGACATAACTGTTAAACTACTACCAAGACCCAGTGTTAGCAGGCATCCTGATAGGTGCTGGGAAATAGCTTGCTCAGGATGCCCGTGGGATCTTCTTTCGTAGGTTTGAATGCTAGAGCTTAGCAGAAAGGAAAGAGACCCAGAGTCTATTTTCCTCAATAGGAAAAATGGTTTTTATTAATTATCAGTATTAAAAATAACAAAAAATGAAGAGGGCACTAGGCAGAGTGCCAAAATATAAGCAAAAGCCGATTCCCAGTGGTGCAGCAGCTTGGTACAGGGAAAAGTATCAATTGAAGGTCGCATCCCATGCAAGCGGTTTGGCGTGAGACTGGCTCGCCTGTGACTGGGTGCGAGACTGAAGCCAAATCTTGCCCAGCCTCATGCACCTGAGCTGTTTTGCGCACCTCCACTTCACCCAGGAACCAAGCCTCTGCTCTGCCAGCCGCACGCGTGCACCGAGGGGGGGGGGTTCTTGCCACGGAAAAGGGAGTAAAGCCAAGCCCAGTCTCCTCCACAAATAGCCTGGGACTGCCCCCATGTGCAGGCTTGGCTCAGGTGCAAACAGTTTTTTCCAGGACCAAATTTGGTCCGAGAAAAGTAGACCAAATAAAAAATGCATGGGGATGGCCCCTTCCGAATCCAATTTCCATTTGGGGCAAAACGTGCATGGGGACATACCCAAACAAACATACCTTTTGGCAATCTAGAGATATAGGGTAGAAAAAGAAAGGAAAGACCTATCCTAATACCCTAGGCTATAGTGCAACCAGTCTCTCACCCATGCAAGTTTTCTTCAGAGCAGGATCTGAGAACTGGGGTCATGCAGCAAAGGTCCAGGTGCAGCTGGAAAAAACAGGAGCAGGTGTTCTCTCTCTCTCTAAGGCAGAAGAGACATGTGCAGGGCCAGGAGGTAAAAACTGCCCAGCAGACAAATGGCAGGCAGGAAGATAAGACCAGAGGCCCATTCACACTAGGGCCTCTGCAGCATGACTAGGGCAGCTCCGGGACAGAGCATACAACGTGGGCTGGAGGCTGAGGTCTTTTCGTTCCGGCTGTAGCACACTTAGGCTAGGACACTCTGGGATGCTGTCCCCGTTCACACGCAGGCAGGTAAGGAATGTGTTTACACATGTTCCTACCTGCCTGTGTGCGAAAGGGAAAAGCGTCCGAGTGTCCTAGCCTGAAAAGGCCGGGACAGGGGTGGGATGCCCCTCCCAGGCCTGGCTGCCATTGGGTCAGGTGAGACCCAGGGGCGAGCAGATCTGGCAGGGCCCTTCCCTGGGGTCCTGTGGGGTCTAGGGGACAGGATCAGGTCCCCTAGGCCTGCAGGAACCCCCCTGGCCCAGGGACACAAGCACACACGCAGCACCAACCTCATGGCTGTGCAGGTAAAAAGTGGCCTGGCTCAGTTGGTGGTGTTGTGCGTATGCTTGTGGCAGCAGCTCTGATTGGCCATGTCCTTACTTGCTCAGGTGAGTATGGGGAATCCATCCCCGCGTGGCTGTAGTACAAAAAGACCTCAAAAAGACCTGTAGCTTGCTGGTGGAAATGCAGATCCTGAGCCTGGTAGAACTGCCAAGTGGTTACTGATTTCAGTGAGCTAGTGATTCATCAAGGCACCAGAGGCCTGTTTTTATTCAGGGCTCAGCCAATGAGGTTCAGAGCGGGAAGTCTGAATCTGTGGAGGGACAGTGCCATATTGCTGTGAGGAGACCCAATGGCTGAACTCCTGATCTGCCTGGCTGCCTCATGAACCATTGTATGTTCTGATACTTAAGATAAGCTGGGCATCTTGACAAACAAAGCTGCATTTTTGCAAACAAAATGCTGCTCAGGTGCTAATGATGTCCCAAAAAGGTGTACTGATCAGATCTGTATAAGTGAACTAAAGGAGTGGTCTTTTTGTTTGTCTGTTTAGCATTTCCAGGTAGCTGTCCTCAAAGCATGCTTATAAAGGCATTATTTCAATTTGGTAAGCCTAGCTTAGAATAACTCCTTGTATCCAGCTTTATGCCAATTAATAAATCCCAACTATCACATTTGCCATAAAGGTAGCATTCCCCGTCAGTGTATTATGGTTTTGCCATGGCTTCAGAAAGAAAAGAAGAAGAAAAGTTGGCTTTTTCTCACCCATTTAAGGGGACTCAAAGTGGCTGACAAAGTTTTGTTCTCCCCACTATCCTGTGAGATAGGTGGGCCTGTGAGAGCTCAGAAGACAGCTGTGACAAGCCCAAGGTCACCCAGCTGGTTTCATAACCACTAGAACAAACTGGCCTAGTGGGTATTTGAGGGTTCATAGGCTTATACCTGTAGTAACTACTAGTATGTGTTAATGCAGCTGAAAGCAGCTGCCATATGGGTGTGGCTGAACATAGTTGCAGAGTGAGTGTTTACAGGTGGTTCCTGGATCAAGGTAGTCAGTTTTTTTTGTTGGATGTATTTTTTTATTACTGTAAAACCCTAATAAAAAGGAGATGCTTCCCAGAGTTAGTCTCTCCAAATGAACGGCTCACTTTCCCCACAGCGTGTTGCTATCATCTCATTTCTACCGAATGCCTGGTGTGTGTGCCACACATCACCAGAGTCAGATGAACAATACCCCCATGTTATTAGATATGGTTCTCATCTGAGGTTAATTTGCACCTGAACCTGTATTATGCATTTAGTCAACATAGAGGCAGGTGCATTTGCACTTACACGAGGCATTTACAGACTTGCCTGTCCAGAGGTTGTCTAACTGCATACTAACTGTGGTGCACAATCAGGAATCTACCTGAAGTGTCCAGCAGTGAGCATCTGTGCTGTTTCCAGTTGGGGGGCTGTCTGGGCTGCTGTGCAAGCACACTGGCAGCTCAGATGGCCCCTTGATTTGTGTCATGCTTTTCTAAAAGTCAGTTCTGGTCCCAAATTAATGAAGATGTTAACACAGTATTAGGATCTGATGTATCTGATTTGGAAATATGGTTGCTTTTCCACTGGCAGAAAGTACCCACTTTTGCACCCATTAAGGACCTATTTGGGTGTGAGCCGGATGACCCCATTTCCACCACGGCGCCCATTTGGGACACATTTGTTTCCACTGCTGCTGGGAAAATCTGGATCATATGGGTACTTTTCTGCCTTTAATCCGAATTTTCTGTAGACCCCATTAATGGGGACTACAATGGGGTCTTCAGCCAGAAAATCTGGATTAAAGGGAGCCTGTTTCCACACTTGTGTGGCAATGGGGTCTAGAAGAGGCTAGGGGGAGGGGATGCACCCATGGGGGGAGCCCCGAAATCCCAGCTTCGGAGTAACTTTGAAGTCATTCCGAAATGATTTCGAAATGACTCTGAAATCACTTTGAAGAGATTGCCAGAGATGTCAGAGCCGCTCCAGAGCTGCACGGCGCTGTTGTTCGCTATTAGCGAAGACTGCGCAACATTTCCTCCAAAGTCCCTCTGAAGAGATCAGCGCTGACTTCGGAGACGTTCCGAAGGGACTCCGGAGCGGTTCCAAAGTTTGCGCCGATCTCTTCGAAGGGACTTTGGAGAGTGCACCCCCTTGTCCCCCGAGACACCTGGGGCGATGGACAGACCCCTTGGGGGTTGATCCTGATTTCCCAGATGGGTGCAAAGGTGTTTCCACAGCAGGGAGGTTAGCACCCATTAGGAAGGCTTATTCTTATTCTACACCTCCCATGGAAACACACTGGGTGCTTCCCTTCATCCGGATCTACTAGATCTGGATTAAGGAATGTACCCATTCCTTAGATCCGGATCTAAGGAGCGCGGTGGGAAAACACCCTTTGTCTAATCTTAGAATTTTGCTTGCTCAAAAAAGACATTAAACATAAAAGATCTTTGATTTATTATACTCGCAGCCCAAGCTACCATTGCCAATCTTGGAATAGGGGCCTGCTGAACACATCCTAGTGCAGGCTACAGCAGGCCCCAGGTGAGGCCTGCCAGAGTCTGCATTAGCATGCACACGCCTGACACCTATCCTGACACCTATTCCAGAATATGGCCAAGTGTGAACAGGCCCCTGGTCCCATTTTGATGGGTTTCAAGTTCCACTGAAATGGGTCCTTTCTTTCTTTGAAGCTGCCTGCACCAAACATTGTATGGGAAGGCTTATTCTTTCGTTTTCCACAATTTTGATCTTTAACAGAGCAAGAACGTGTCACACAGACCTCTAGGAATAAGACACTAAGCTGCCAAACTCTGAGCTTTCCTTGAGCTTTTAGAATGGAATACCCCGATATTGGTGCATAAAAATTAAATGTTAGGAACATGAGATCTATTTTTAAATGGAAGAAGATACTGGCATGTGCATACTGGCCAGTTCTGTCATATAATGCTGAGGTTGGTTCCCACAAACTGATACACAGTTCACCACGGATATATTGTGCAAAATGCAAGTTCTTGCCGCCTTTGTAAAACCAGAGTTTAGCAACCCTGCAATGGTCAATCAAAGGCCCTGCACAGAGGTCAGATCTGTGTACTAATGTTTACTTCCCGCAGTTTGTTGCCAAGCTGAGTAGCGTCATCAGTGCAAATGTTCTCTTGATTGGCGGCGGGACAGACGGCAGCCGCTCAGCGAGCATTTGTCTTCTCCGGGAGTCCCCTCCCTCCCTCCCTCCCTTCCACGGAACCACGAACTGCCTTTAGTCAAGGAGTGCGGCGTCCTGCGCATCTCGGGCTGGACTTCTCCTCGCAGGCGCCTCTCCGGCCCGGGTGCGCGGCTGGCTGGGCAGGGGCCTCCGTGTGCGCCGCGGGTGTCCCTCGCCCGCGGGGTGGGTGACGGATTCGTATGAAGTCCCGGAAGCCTCTGTTGCCTGGGCGACGCCACGCGGATCGCCTGTTTCCGCTCAAGAGTCTTGATTTTGCTCCTCGGGATTTAGTTTTCCTCATGCGAACAGGGAGGCAGCCAATGAAAGCCCCGTAGCCCGGGCGCGGCAACCACCGCTCGTCCCCACTGCCTTCCTCCGCTCCCTCCTTCTTTCCGCTTAGGTAAAACTCCAAGCGACGGGCGGCGGCGGGGACTTGCCGCGGCGCAGCCTTTGACGCGATTAGACGGCGCCTCTCCTTCTCCGGGACCCGTTTCCGCGCTCTGGTGACGTCATCAGCCCCTGTTGCCGGGGGGGGGGGCGAGCCCAGCCTCGTCCGTCCTTCGGCGCCGGCTTCTCGCGGGGCGGGGGCGAGGGGGGATGGCGAAGACCGTGGCCTACTTCTACGACCCGGACGTGGGCAACTTCCACTACGGTGCGTCCGTCCGTCCGTCCGTCTGTCCGAGCGGCGGTGCAGGGCGGGAGAGGCGGCGGGCGGGCCGGCGGGCTGGCCTTGAGGGCTGCGTCTTCGGCTCGTTCCCCGCTGCCGGCGCGTCCCGCTCTCGCCTTGGGCGATGAAGGAGCCGAACGGCCCCCTGCGGCCTCCGCCCCGCGTTCCTGGAGGCCGAACGCGCACGAGGGGGCTGGCCGGAAAATGGAGCCCCGCTGCCGCCGGGCTCTTCGTGGGCCGAATTTCAGCCTTGGTCGGATGGTTGTTATCGTCCGCCTTGAGACTGCGGAGAACCCGGCGGGGCACAAGAATTGCGACCAAACCTGTCAAGAGGATCTCGACCCAGAGAGGCTTCGTCTCCTCAGTTCACGCGCTGTTGTCCAGCTCGCCTTGGCCTCCAGCAGCAGAGAGGCCTCGTTCTGGGGCCTCGTCCTGGTGAGCTAAAGGCTGATAACTGGCACGTGAGCCAGCGTGGCCTAGTGGTTAGGGAGCCGGACTCCTATCTGGGAATTCCGGGTTTGATTCCACACTCCTCCGTGAGGCCAGCTGGGTGACCTTGGGCTAGTCACAGCTCTTTTCTGAGCTCTCACAGCCCCACCTGCCTCACAGGGTGTCAGTTGAGGGGAGAAGGTTTGTCGGCAGCTTTGAGTCCCCTTAAATGGGTGAGGAAAGAGGGGTAGAAAAACCAACTCTTCTTGTTCCTTACTTTCTGGCGTAAAATGTTGGAAGAAAAAAAAATCTTATTTCAGCTTACTCTTGTGTTAAATGTTTCACTGTTCCAGTTGCCTTCTATATTACCTTGTTACATTTTTTTAGCTACATTGTGAAAGATTGGTATAAAGAGGTACGTTATGGTGCAGTTATAGGTCATTCTAGGACAGTGATGGCGAACCTTTTGAGCTTGGTGTGTCAAAATTCTCAAGAAAACCTAGCTTAACTCGGGTGCTGTGTCACATCTAGAAATATCCATAATTTTGTGAA
Source organism: Aspidoscelis tigris stejnegeri (assembly GCA_023333525.1). NCBI lineage: Eukaryota > Metazoa > Chordata > Lepidosauria > Squamata > Teiidae > Aspidoscelis > Aspidoscelis tigris. The sequence continues at coordinate 112,465,566 of JALMGA010000004.1, read as the reverse complement.
TTTTGTAGCTCTAGTAATATTTTATTAAAAGCAAAAACAAATAATTCTTTACATTAGTGACTTTTGTTGCTGAATTTCGTTTGCTAATATTCAGTTGAAAGTTGGTATTTCGTACACTTCAACAACAAGCAAGCACTACACGCCCAAGTGCCAGGGTGACCATGTGTGTCACCCAAAAGGGCTTGGTGTGTCACCTGTGACACGCGTGTCATAGGTTGGCCATCACCGTTCTAGGATAAGCTATCTTGAGAGTTGATTGCTTACATGATCTGAAAAACGGATTTAATAAATTTATGAAGAATGGCAAGACTCAACAATTTCTAAATCAACATATACCCCAGTCATTAAACTTCCTTTGAAGGATAATGATCTTCACTGTGTCCTTAAGCTGTTCCTTATTCTCTACCCAACCCTTGCAAATAATACAGCAGTGATGGCCAAGCCCTTTTGGGTGACACACATGGTCACCCTGGTACCTAGGCGTGTAGTGCTTGCTTGTTCTTGAAGTGTACGAAATACCAACTTTCCATTGAAGATTTAGCAAATGAAATTCAGCAACAAAAGTCACTAATGTAAAAAATTATTTGTTTTTGCTTTTAATAAAATACATATATCAAAAATATAACTTTTTTACGAGAGCTACAAATATCACAAAATTATGGATATTTCTCGATGTGACACAGCACCCGAGTTAAGCTAGGTTTTCTTGCGAATTTTGACACCCCGAGCTCAAAAGGTTCACAATCACTGTAATACAGGCATGTGATGTTGTTACTCAAAACCATATTACACAAATTGCTGGTTTCCCTAACTGCTGATTTTTCATAGCCAACTGTGCAGGACACCAACAGTTACATGGTTTTACATGGTTTTGTGCTACATAAGGAATGTTGGTAGTTGTGTTCAAGATAAACTGTCTGCTAGAAAAAGCAATATTCAACATCTAACTGCACCTTTTACTGAACCCAACATGTGTCAGCAATTAGTAGAGCTACCAAGTTCCCAATGCATTGTTTTTTATTTATTTTTATTTTAGGAGCAGGACATCCTATGAAGCCACATCGCTTGGCACTGACTCACAGTCTGGTGCTGCACTATGGACTCTACAAGAAAATGATTGTAAGCATTGTATTTGCTGGGACAAGCAGTGCCACACCTTAAACATTCTGTTGCTCTTTCTGCACCAGAACCTATTCCAGGTTATATCCTGGCATAGGGACCTGCTGTCTGCATACTACAAACTACAGCAGACCTTGGGCAGAGCTTGCTGTAAGCTGCACCAGCATGTGAATGGCACGTCCCTATTGTGGACTTGCTGTTCACAACAGAATAAGTCCAGAATAAGGCCCAGTGCAGAAAGGGGCTTTGACTGTAATGAATATTTTACATTTAATTAAGAACAAATATTAAGTATCTCTGAGTCTGTTTGGAGTTCAGAAGGGACTGACTTGAAAGACCATATAAGTTCTGTCCTCCTACTTCAGAGAACTGTTGGAAGGGAGGTCTCCCCCCTCTCTCTGCCTTTTCTGGAGGTGGAGAGAGCAGCACAGTTATTTGCTGCTTATCTCTCCATATGCCAGAAGGACCCCCACCCATATTTGCATTTCCAAGACAATATTTGAGAAACATCAGTGTCAGGCTTCCTCACTGTATATGTTCAGGAGGGTGGTGAAAACACACCTCTTTACTCTGGCCTTGTCAGGCAGGTCTAGCTGCCAGCCATAATATTTGTATGGGAGTCTGTATATATGTATATAATGGCTGCCTGTTGTTTTGGAACTGACAGTTAACTCCCCCTCCCTGCTGAGGTCAAGTGATACATTTCTGTTGGAAGGTTTTGGCTCCAAGTTTAAATCGGTTTTGAAAAATAGTTATTGTTCATTGGTTAAGGCCCAAACCCCGCCCACCTATGAAACCTATAAATATTCTGGGCTTTCTGTTCCAAGTTGCTCCCAACGAGAAATGTCCTAATGCTGAGCTGAAATAAATCACTGTTCATTTTTTAAAAGAAAGTCTCGTGGACATTCTTTGCCAGCCTGACAGGCCTTCACACACTTGTTTTAATATATGCTGTTTTAATATATTTGATTTTAAATGTTGTTACCCACCCTGAGACCTTCAGGTATAGGGTGGGATAGAAACATAATAAACTATTGTTGTGGCAAGTGAAAACATAAGTGGGGTTGTATAAAATGTGTCAACTGGCTTCCTCTGCTGTTCAATTCTACTTTAGACAGGAAACAATTTCCCTCTTGCAGGTTTTTAAGCCATATCAAGCATCCCAACATGATATGTGCCGTTTTCACTCAGAAGACTACATTGACTTCCTTCAGAGAGTGTCTCCCACCAACATGCAAGGATTCACTAAGAGCCTTAATGCTTTCAATGTGGGAGATGATTGGTAAGTGTTTCACGCTTTCCGGAAGCTTTTTCTTTATAATTACATTTATAACCTATCCTTAGCTTTGAATTTCTGTCATGTTTTACAGATAAAAATGAGTAAAAATCCAATTCGATTTTGAAAAACACTTCAAAATAATGGGCTCTACGGATTCATGTAATTTTAATTTTTTTAAAAAAATTTATTTTCATTGCATAATACAATTGGCAACATTATTGCAATTAGTCGATAACATGCATATTAAACGTTTCCTTATGCAAAATAAAATTAAACATTTTCAATAACAATATAAATTCTAAAACAATAAAACTTATAACTTTAAAATTTGGTTGTGTATATGTCATGCTTATTCTTTCCATATTTGCATTTCTGAGAGGTTGCTGGTTTTTACAAGACATAAATCATATAACAAATTCGTAGTGAAATTCTACATTATTCATATTCATTCCAACAGAAATTTAATGGCTAACTCTGATATGCTGAATTCTATCCAATTAGTTTGTAAAAAATTAAGGAACAGTTTCCACACGTTTAGATGTATATAATTCATTTATAGCAAAATCTACACCATAAGTGGGTGTACCAGTTATCTTACATCCATGCCAACATTTCTTTGAAACGGAGTGGGAAATATGGTTCAACCATACTGGAGTGGAATACCATCTGGTTATTATTTTAAGATATAGTTCTCTGCAGTAGTGATTCTTCTGCAGGGGAATTTATTTGTTCAAATGGATTGCCACTGAGAGAAAGTTATTTCTGTTTGAATATCTGTTTCCCATAAATCTTTATAGTGATTCAGATTAGTTTCTTTTTCCTCTGAGATTAATTTATATATATGTGAAATCAGTTTCTTGGGTATAGATAATAGGAAATCTAATGCTTTTTCAAATTTGCTATATTCTTGGTCCAACATTTGAATTATGCTTTTGGATTTTAATGTTTCTTTCAGTATTTTATTTAAAAACCACATGTTGGAATTTGGCTTAAGTATTTGGTCTATTCTTCCTTTAGAAGATGTGATTGCGGCTTGTAGAAATTTTTTATTTTGTAAAGGTCCAGTTGCTTAAAATTGTTCCATATTTCTGCTGGTATGATTGGTTGTAATTCCTTTATATATTGTAAAGGGATGTTTCTAGACAAATATGGGAATAACTTTTTTTTCGAGACTGTTAATATGTTGTTGAATAGTTTTGTTAGTTGGGGAGATAAGACATCTGAAAATACTTTGTAAAATGATGATGAAAATCCATCAAGCCCAGGAGATTTGTTGTTATTTTTTTAATTTTTAATGATTTGTTGTACTTTAAGATCTATAGATTGCATTAGATCTGTTCGTTGATTTTCAGTTAGTGTTTTAATTTATGAGGAATCTATGAATTGTTTCATATCTTCTGTGGGTTCAATCTTAGCTGAATATAGAGTCCGATAAAATTCTCTACTTGAACTATATCTTCACTATTTGTTATTATTGAGTTTGTCTTTGGGTTAAGGATCAAATGTATACATTTTTTATTTTATTTTTGTTTTAACCTCCTGGACAAAAATCTCAACTTATTATTTGTTTCTATTTTGTGTTTCAAATATAATCGAGCTTTAGCCACTGAATGTGTTTCTAAAATTTCTAGTTCTTTGCGCTTTTCTAATATTTTATAGAATTTTTTGGATTGCGTTCTTCTATATTGCTGTTCTAAGTGCTTGATTTTTGTTATTTCTGTCTGTTTTACTTTTTTCTTTGTATATCCATGCAAGTTGAGATATACAAATATCTCTGACTGTAGGTTTTAAAGCATCCCATTGATATTCAGGAGAGATTTCGGGTTTATCATTTTGTTCAAAATAATGTTTAATTTCAGAGGTTAATGTGTTAATAGTTTCTTGTTTTTGCAATATTAGGGGATCAAAACGCCAGAGTCTGGGGTGTTTTATATTCATTTTTAACTCCCAATATATGGGGCATGATCTGAGAAGGTGATTGTGGCTGGCTGATATGTATTGCATTAATTGTTTAGCTAGAAATATATAGTCCAGTCCATGTTTTGTGCCTTTGAGAAAAATAAGTAGATTCTTTACTAGAACCATTTTGAATCCTAAAACTATCTTGTAAATTTTGGCTATGAATACGTTGTTTTGAATTTTTTATTATATTCTTTGTTCTTTGTGTGTGTGTGTGTTTATCTAAATTTGGGTTCATTACTGTATTCAGGTCACCTGCCACAATACAGTGTCCTGTTGCAAATTTTTCTAACTGTGCTAGTGTGTTTTGTAAGAATTTCTTCTGATTTTTGTTAGGTTGGCAAACATAAATTTCTGTCCATCATATAGTGAGTTAATAAAAACATACTATAGATTTTGCAAGCCACGCCTGGATTTAATTGTCTTAGGGGCCAGGTCCTGTAGCACAAAAACTTTTCCCTTCCACTTCAATGTCCATTTTGGCCCATAATGCTAAAAAGAATTTATTTTTCACTGAACTCCTATCAAACGAGATAATGACATCCCTTGAACATTGGTCTGGAGCAGGTTTCTTGGCCAAACTTCTGAGTGCACATGCAATATCAGGTTCTGTTATATGTACTTCTGGGCAAACTTCATTGAGCCGAGAATGCGGACATATTTTCCCCTTCAGTTTGCTCTTTCAATCCGCGAACTCTAATATTCCCCAGTCTTAATCTGTTGCTTATCAGTTATTTGTATATTTAGTCTTTGATCATTGAGTTCATTTGCTTTATACTATTAGAGGTTGCTGCAGCTGCCTTGAGTCTCTGATGCAGTATTTTGGGTGTCTTTTAAACTGACTTTAAGACCGTCTAATGATTCTTTCATCTGAGCTCTCTCACTCCGCACTGAAGTGTATAGTTCTTTCCAGCTCTGTAATAAAGTGATCTTGAGATCACTCTGTTTTTGTTATTGCCTCCTCTCCCCCATCTGCCATTTCTCCCTCTTTTCACCCCTTACCTCCTCCGGCCGCCATTTTTGTTATTTTACTTGGATTGCTTTGTGCCTTCCCTTTTACCTCCATTTTCTCCTTGGGTTTTTTCCTTGGGTCCCTGGCTCGTGCGGCTCGGAGGCATCTACTCTGTTACGCATGTGCACACCCGCAATGATAAATATTTTTAAGGTAAAGTTACATATGGAACATAAATTGTGCTACATTCTTTAAAAATGAGAAACAGCAGCCCCTCCCCCATTTCCTGTTTCTGCTGTGTGGCTACACACTTCTTAACCAGCATTGCTAAACAAAACATGTCTATCATCAGAACTGAGCTTGGAGGGGGAATAGGATGTCATGCAGAAGAACTAAGTATAAGAATTGTTCTTACAGTACAGTAATATATAACGGGTTTATAGATGTTCCTGCTTTAAAGAATCTTCAAAAATTTGTGAAGCACAATGTGTCTGCTTCCATCTGTTCTTAAATGTTGAGCTCAAGAGGAAACTCAGTTGCAAGGATTAGCCATCAACTCTCTCCCCTTTCTCTGTGCTTGAGGAGAGGTCTTGTCATATTTGCTGCAAGGCATTTGCTCTGGCAACTGGAATCTAGGTGGTTGCTGATTACTAGTTCTGAATGGGTGTTTTTCCACCGCGCTTCTTTAATCAGGATCTAAGAAGGTCCGTATCTAAGGAATGGGTACTTTCCTTAATCCGTATCTAGTAGATCCGGATTATGGGAAGTACCCAGTATGTTTCCAGAGGTGGTCTAGCACCCGATAGCAATGGGTGCTAGCCTGCCTGCTGTGGAAACATCAGAGCACCCATGTGGCAAATCTGGATTGGCCCACAAGGGGTCACCTCAGGTGTTCTGGGGGACAGGAGGTGCAATCTCCAAAGTAGCCTTAGGAGATTAGCAAAGGCTCAAAAGACAAACCCCTTGAGAGAGGTGCATATTAATTAGCTCCTTGCTTTCATCTCTCCTGTGAGCACTGGTGAGTCAGCTCATTAATATGCCTGGAGGCAAAAGATTTATCTGCAGAGCCTTTGTTAATCTCAGAAGTTGCCTTGGAGGGACTTGGGAGCCTTTGCTGTAGTGGAAATGGGGTCATCCGGCTCTCAGCCAAATGGGTCCTTAATGGGTGCTTCAATGGATACTTAGTGACAGTGGAAAAACACCCAATAATTTAGCTTTTAAAAATATTCTGCAATAGTGCTTTTAGTTATAAGACTATTATATACTATCCACAAAGTTTGCAGATGATACTAAATTATTTAGGATAAAAACTGAAGGAGATTGCCAAGAGGTCCAGAGGGTGAGTGGGCAACCAAGTGGCAAATGTACTTTAATCTTAACAAGTGCAAAGTAATGCACATTGGGATCAAAAATCCAAATTATGTTTATAAACTGATGGGGTCTGAGCTTTCTGCATCACACCAGGAAGGGGATCTTGGGATTCTGGTGGACAGTTCAATGAAGGTGTCAACCCAGTGCGCAGCAGCAGCGAAAAAAGCCAATCCAATGCTGAGAATAATTAGGAAGGGAATAGAAAATAAGTCAGCAAGTGTCATTTTGCCTCTTTATAAATCTATGGTGAGGCCACATTTGGAATATTGTGTACAATTCTGGTCACCACACCTCAAAAAGGATATTGTGGAACTAGAGAAGGTGCAGAGAAGGGCAACCAGAATGATTAAGGGGCTGGAACACCTCCCTTAAAAAATCAGGCTGCAGCGCCTAGGCCTTTTCAGTCTGGAGAGACGGTGTTTAAGACGGGACCTGATTGAAGTACCGTATATAAAATTATGCATGGTATAGAAAAGGTGGATAGAGAACATTTCTTTTCTCTATTGCACAACACTAGAACCAGGGGGGAACTATGAAGCTGATGGGTAGGAAAGTCGGATCCGACAAGGGGAAGTATTTCTTCAGCCAGAGGGGCATCAGTTTATGGAATTTGCTGCTGGGAGATGTGGTGACAGCTGCCAGTCTAGATGGCTTTAAGGAAGGATTAGACAAATTTATGGATGATGGATGTGTCAATGGCAACTAGAATGAATGCCTAGGTACATCTTTCAGGCTGGTGGACGGGGGCAGAACGTTTCTAAGGCCATTTGCTGGGATTCAAGAGCAGGAATAGGTTTGTCTGTGTCTCTGCTTGAGATGCCCATGGGCATTTGGTGGGCTACTATGTGTGACGGGATGCTGGACTAAATGGGCTGTGGCCTGATCCAGCAGGGCTTCTCTTATGTTCTTATATTACCTTTGCTATGAATCATTTTGAGGTTTTAGAAAAAGATGGGTACAAAATATTTTAAATAAATTATATATTCTGTTTTTTAATTGCACATATTTTGTTCCTGTTTATATGTTCAATGAATGCAGACTAATTCATATTTGCGGCCTCCTCTGAAACGTCTTTACGGTTTGCTCATAAGGCTATCGACAATACTTTAGTGTGCCAGTAATCTAGTAACTGCTCATTTTTTCTAAATTTTATTGTTGTCACTGATAACAATAGTTAGTGTCTTATGTTTTAATAATTTGTGTTCCAAAGTGGGATACATTGAAATAATGTTGTGAACTTTGAATAATTTGAGATGCTGTATGCTGCTGTTCCAACTATGGCTGGCCAAGTAAAAAATATTTTGTTTATTCCATGTTTCTGTCACTCTCTCTTTCAGTCCAGTATTCCCAGGATTATTTGAATTTTGTTCTCGATATACTGGAGCTTCTTTGCAGGGAGCAACGCAACTGAATAACAAGGTAACAAGATAATTACTTTCAGAACCTCTTCATTCTCTGTCTTCATTCATATCTTATCAGGCCACTCTGAAAGATGCTGTATTTCTGTTCAGCTAAATGGTGGTTATAGTTGCTAGCTCTAAAGAAATTTCATAAGAGCGAATATGATTTTGACAGGCCGTGATCCTAGTTCCTAACTCAGCTTTGACATATATATGCAAGATGATGTTAGGTGACCCACAGATTCTTAGCCTCTCCTATCTAGTATGAAGAAAATAACTCTGGCTTATTTTATTGTTATAGTAAATTGATTAAAATTCTTAAAGAACTATACAAATGCTAAGTGTTCTTATGGGTGCAGAACACAAACTATGTTCCAAGGTCCCTTAAGCAGTTTTATGCAAAGTATGGTGAAATAGTTTAAGGGATTGTTTTATTTTGATTGTCTAGTTCTTTATTAGTAAGAGGAATTTTTCAGTGATAGAAAACTTCCTGGAAACAAGGACAGTCAGTACCTGTGTGTGGAAACCATAGTGATATGGAATGAGTCAGTGACCTGATGAGCAAAATGAATTTCTGACGTTCCTGTTTTCTTTCATTTGACCTAATTCCTACCTTTGTTCTTAGATCTGTGATATTGCAGTAAACTGGGCTGGAGGTCTGCACCATGCCAAGAAGTTTGAGGTGATGAGGCAATCCCGTTTCTCTTATTTTGGAGGGTGGGGAACCGTTATCTTTGGTTTTTCATTGATGTCACTTTTTCTTTTATGTTTCAGGCTTCTGGGTTTTGTTACGTTAATGACATCGTAATTGGCATTTTGGAGCTTCTCAAGTAAGGAGTTTATTTATTATTTATATTTATATCCTGCCCTATACATGTAGGTCTCAGGGTGGTTTACAAGTTTTAAAACAACAGATTAAAACAATGATATCCATAAAAACACTTTTTAAAAAAATCCAGCATATTTAAAAACATATACTAAATATTAAAATACTAATTATCTATGGTGGAGGGAAAAATGGTTACAAAAGCCAAAGGCCAGGGCAAATAGGTGCATCTTCACCGCCTTCCTAAATGTGACGCATCTCGAGGGGAGACTATAACCTGGAACCATTCCCGAAAAGGCCCTTTCCCGGGTGCCCACCTGCCTCACTACTGAGGGTGGTGCGACAACCAGGAGGGCCTCACCTCCAGATCTTAAGGCACAGGCAGGTCAGTATGGGAGAAGGTGTTCCTTTAGATATTTGAGGCCCAAGTCATATAAGGCCTTGTAAGTCAGCGTTAACACCTTGAATTGGGCTCAGTAATGAAATGGCAGCCAATGCAACACTTTTAAGACTGGCGTGATGTGCGTCTGGCTAGCTGTTCTGGTCACTACTCTGCTGGCTGCATTTGCACTAGGTGCAGCTTCTGAACCGTCTTCAAGGGCAGTAGTCCAATCTAGAGGTTACCAGAGCCATGGAATAAAAGGAGAGGTTCTGTCCCGGATTTGTGACTGGTTTAAGAGTAGGAAGCAGAGAGTAGTAATAAGCAGCCAATTCACAGGGTGGAAAGAGGTAAAAAGTGGAGTCCCCTAAGGTTCAGTGTTGGGACCAATGCTTTTTAATTTATTCATCAATGATCTAGAAGAAGGGGTACATAGAAAAATAGCAAAGTTTGTTGATGATACTAAATTATTTAGGGTAGTAAAACTGAAACAAGATTGCCAAGAGCTCCAGAGGGATCTCTTAGCACTGGGTGATTGGGCAACCAAGTGGCAAATGTGCTTTAATCTTAACAAGTGCAAAGTAATGCACATTGGGGCCAAGAATCCAAATTATGTCTATAAACTGATGGGGTCTGAGCTTTCTGCAACACACCAGGAAAGCGATCTTGGGGTTCTGGTGGACAGTTCAATGAAGGTGTCAACCTAGTGCGCAGCAGCAGTGAAAAATAATTCAATACTGGGAATAATTAGGAAAGGAATAGAAAACAAGTCAGCAAGTATAATTTTGCCTATTTATAAATCTATGGCAAGGCCACATTTGGAATATTGTGTACAATTCTGGTCACCACACCTCAAAAAAGATATTGTGGAACTGGAAAAGTGCAGCAAATGGCAACCAGAATGATTAAGGGTCTGGAACACCTTCCTTAGAAAATCAGACTGCAACATCAAGCTCTCTTCAGTCTGGAGAGAGGCGTTTAAGAGGGGACCTGATTGAAGTATATAAAATTATGCATGGTACAGAAAAGGTGGATAGAGAAAATTTCTGTATCACACAACTCTAGAACCAGGGGGCATCTATGAAGCTGATGGGTAGGAGAGTAAGGTCTGACAGGGGGAAGTATTTCTTCACCCAGAGGGTCATCGGTTTATGGAATGTGCTGCCGGAAGAGGTGGTGACAGCTACCAGTCTAGATGGCTTTAAGGAAGGGGTTGGACAAATGCATCAATGGCTACTAGAATGAATGCCTAGGTGCATCTTTCAGATTGTGGGGGAAAGCAGGATGCTTCTAAGGCCATTTGCTGGGATTTGAGAGCAGCAAAGGTTTTGTCCTTGTCTTTGCTTGAGATGCCCATGTGGGTCACTGTGTGCGACGGGACGCTGGACTTGATGAGGTGTGGCCTGATCCGGCAGGGCTTCTCTTATGTTCTTATGACAGCCTGTCAGTCACGCCTTTTATTTGTGCTCCAGGAAGACAACACACCTCTCGTGAGGTCATGTCAAAATCTGCACCCAGCTGCTTCTGTTCTTCTCAGTAAGGAATCCCACACAACCACCACTCTCCTATTCTTTTTCACAGCTGTGCTTCCTTTTTTCTGCTCAAGATTGAGTGCTTACTAAACTCTTCTCCCTGGGAAGAGTTGTCAGATCTTCATGCTCCTCTTCCAATGCTATTGCTGGAAAACTCACAAACAGCCCTGGGTTTTCTAGCAGTATTTTTTAGCACGTTTTAGAGGACATATATGTGGGTCACAGTTTACATATATTGTGGCAACCCCACTAACAGTGTCATGATTGTGCTACGTCCCCCTGTCTGGACAGACCTATCTTAGTATCATTATTCCTTACTATCTCTGGGGAAGCTGTATGAAAAGTGGAACTGCAACATATAGACTATAGACCTTGGTACTCACATAGTAGGTCTTTTTTGTGCTATTTTTTGCCTTCTCTGTCCAAAATGTGAAAAAGAATACAACCACTTAGATAAACATTGTGCTGCTTTGGAACAGCAAAGGCTTTTCAACTCCACATTGCTCAGTGTGCAATTTTGAAAGGCAAAGAACAGCATTCAGTTTTGCCTTGAAGTACCAGTGCTTCAGACTGAGTGTCTGGTCTTCATTTATAGAAAATGTAATAGGGATTCAATGATCCATACTTTACAATTCATAATAGTTGGGAGGTGGAGTATGTGTGTGAAAATTTAGCCAATCCAGTTTTATTGCAGTATGGTGTCTTCATCTCTTCCTTTGCTTTGGTGACAGCTCTTTGCTTCAGAGTGCTTGGAATTCTCCCATAAAATAGAAAGTATCAGAAGACAAACATAAGCAGTGTGTTTTTCTGTGCTGCTTCTGAAGGCAGATTTTGTACAAAGTACCTTTTCACAAGAGTTCCTTGTATATTGCAAATGTACACATCACAATTTCAGAGTATTGTAGGCACCTCCCCTATTATCTGAGATAACAACATTGTTCAGATATGGCACTAACTGCAGCTGGTAAGAAGCATGCTCCTCTCTGTTGTCAGATAATAGTTGTGCAAGTGCACGCTAGACTTATATCTACTTATGGTATGTTTTAATGCCTTATGTTTACACAGTAATTCTTTCAAAAGCTCTGCAGATTAAGCCACTGTTCTCAGAGGCAAGTGGAGCTGGCTTATATAAAGTGTACAAAACTATGATATCCACATCCTTTTGAGATCTTGACCCATGATACCATCTCAACCCCCAGTGGGCATAAGGAGGTTGCATTAATGAGTCCCCTTAAATGGGTGAGAAAAGCTGGGTAGAAAAGCCAACTCTCTGTGGGGGTCTTCTTGTCCAGCTTATGAGATTACTGCTCTTGGAGGGCTGCGTCTTATTATTAAGTAGTAGTAGTAACAGTTTTATAAATTTATGTTAATTCATAGCTTCTCCTGTCAATAACCCTTCCTTCATCTTTTCCTCTAATCAAGGTTTACAGATAATTTTGTAATGTGTGTGTTTTCTTTACAAATATTTTTGTAATTTACTTTTTTTTCTACTGAACTGAAATTAGAGCGGGCATGAAACCTAAATTGAAAAATTCAGGATGAACACTCGTGCTTGGGTCTTGCATTTCACCCAAGCATTGTTGGGTTTCTATTTCTTTTTCTAATTTCCCCCCTTCCCCCCACTCTCTGACAGGTATCATCCACGTGTCCTTTACATTGACATAGACATTCATCATGGTGATGGTGTTCAGGAGGCCTTTTACTTGACAGACCGTGTTATGACGGTGTCTTTTCACAAATATGGAAATTACTTCTTTCCTGGTACAGGTAGAGATTGTTCAGTTTTAAATTCTTCTTTAGTTTTTATAGTTCTCAAGAGTAGCAGATGACTGTATTTACAACAGATATGCTATTGGTGTAGCAGTGTTCCAATGTCTGACATGAAAATGAGGCAGAACGTTTTCAGGCTGTGAATTATATAAATGTACAGAACATAGAAAATGCTTGTTTTGCCATTAGCTTGGTTTTAAAAGTCTACATTTGCTTCTGTTTTTTTCTGCCATCCATGTCAGGTGACATGTATGAGGTTGGAGCTGAAAGTGGCCGATATTACTGTCTGAATGTACCTCTGCGTGATGGCATTGATGACCAAAGTGAGTGGAAGACTTGCCCTTGGGCCTTGCTTGTGTCCTGTCTTCTGAGCACACTGCAGCAGAAGAGCTATAACAGCAGCGTCTTCTCTTCTCTTTGAAGGTTACAAACACCTCTTCCAACCAGTAATTAATCAAGTTGTAGAATTCTATCAGCCCACATGCATAGTGCTTCAGGTAAGAGAACAGAACTTAAAAGTTCTCAGAGATGTGAACAGAATTGGGAGGGTTAGGAGATATTGCGAGACAATGATGCTGGCTGTGATATGATGTTTTCCTGAGATCATATTGATTCTTATAGCCATGTAATTCAATGGCCAAGTCTTCAGAATTTAATTTTCTCATTTCCCCCCTTCCTTTCCCTATTAAGTGTGGAGCTGATTCCCTAGGCTGTGATCGTCTTGGTTGTTTTAATCTCAGTATAAGAGGACATGGGTAAGTCCATCTGAAGTTAAGAGTGAAAAGCCAAGTTAGGATGTATGAGATTTTTCTTTAATGCAGCTTCAGCTTGCTTGAATCCTTCCCATGCACTCCAAAAATAAAGCATATTTACAAATAGTTAATATCTCTCCTGGCAGAAAGCATGTCAATAGTTATACATCAACAAGCATGATAACAGTCTCTGCTTACTGTGGAAGTAATTTCTGTGTGCATGTGCACAGAAAAACAATGGTCACTTCTCTATTCAGTTTAGACACTCATTTCACTTAACTTGCCATTAATACCATATGTTTTTAAAAAGCAGATTTCTGTATTGCTGATTAAATACTGGCAGAAAGAAAGATAAAATGACAGGTTTTTAATTCTTTCATTAATTCATAAGTTTGTATTGATATTGATATGTTTTACAAACACAATTAGACATGATACTAAAAACTATTTCTCATTTGGATTTATCTAATTAGGAACTCTAGGGGTGTTTTTCCACGGTCACAAAGTACCCATTGAAGGACCCATTTGGCTGAGAGCCGGATGACCCCATTTCCACCACAGACCCCATTAGGGACAGATTTGTTTCCACCACAGCTAGGTAAATCTGGATCATTATGGGTCCTTCAGGACCTATAATCTGGATTTCATGTAGACCCCATTAAAGGGGTCTACAATGGGGTCTTCAGCCTTAAAATCCAGATTGTAGGGAGCCTGTTTCCACTACAATTCAGCAATGGGGTCTAGAGGAGGCTCGGGGGGGAGGCACTCATGGGGGGGTGCCCCAAAGTCAAAACTTCGGGGTCCCTCCGAAGGCAGTTCTGAAATCCCTGCAAAGTTGCCTTCGGAGATTAGCAAAGGCTCCAAAGTCCCTCCAAAGGCAACTTCGGAGATGTGCCTATTAATTAGCTCCTTGCTTTCATCTCTCCTGTGAACACTGATGAGTCAGTCTCATTAATATGCACCTCTTTCCATGCCTGGTGGTATGGAAAAAGGTGCATATTAATGAGGCTGACTCATCAGTGCTCACAGGAGAGATGAAAGCAAGGAGCTAATTAATATGCACCTCTCTCAAGGGGTTTGTCTTCAGAGCCTGTGCTAATCTCCAAAGTTGTCTTTGGAGATTGCTGTCCCCCAAAACACCTGAGGTGACAGGCAGACCCCTTGTGGGCCAATCCAGATTTGCCACATGGGTGCTCTGATGTTTCCACAGCAGGCAGGCTGGCACCCATTGCTATTGGGTGCTAGACCACCCATGGAAACACATCGGGTACTTCCCTTAATCTGGATCTACTAGATCTGGATAAAGGGCAGTACCCATTCCTTAGATCCAGATCTTCTTGGATCCGGATTAAAGGAGCATGGTGAAAAAGCACTCCATATTCACAGTTTCACTATTTGGAAATGGCACACATTAAGTCCAATACATTAACATCAGTACTTTTCTTCAGGGTTCTAATGTTAGACCACAGGAGACACTGCTGAATGCTCTTAAAGCATTCTCCCCTAAAGAACTCAAAACAAGGTGCATTTCAGTTTGGGTATACCCTTATCTAAATCTTGCAGAGCACTTTACTGTGCATTAACGGATGATAGTTTGTACCAAATTTGAGTTCCTGTAAGAAACTTTGACTTATGTGGAGTGTCTGTAAGTTAGCCTTAAGAGTAATTCATTCTGAATTCTTGATCTCTGAATCCTAGGGAGTGTGTGGAATATGTGAAGAGTTTCAACATTCCTCTTTTGGTGTTAGGAGGTGGTGGCTACACAGTTCGCAACGTGGCCCGGTGCTGGTGAGTCTCCTAGAAACTTAGGTGAACATTTGGGACTTCATGGTTACCGGTCTCATAGTTTGTGTGATCTGAAGTCATTAATGCATTTTGGATTGAAATGGTCTCGCTCTTGTTTTAGGACTTACGAAACTTCGTTACTTGTAGATGAAGCAATTAGTGAAGAGCTTCCATATAGTGGTAAGTCAGAGACTTACTGTTAAAATTTTACTTGTAGTTACTGTTACATAAACAATCTTTTGTTAAATTGCATAAATATGAAATACTTCATGTAGTTTATAAATCTGCAATATAGGAAAAAAGAACAAAAAAATATGCAAATTATCACATGCAGCATGAAGCCAATAATATATAATTGCAATGCTGTTTTTCTTCTATATGTAGTGTTACATGCAAAGAAAATAAAAATACTGAATTTGGGGACTATCTCACTTGTTTAGTTTACCAAATATGTTTAAACTTGCTAACAAAATTGAGAATGTTACAAAAAATAAAATTTTCCTGTTAAAGAGGATTTGTATCTTTTATATTGTTTTCTGAAAATGGTTCTCAATATTGAAAAAGTCCAGTAAAAAACAGAATAATTCTAATGATTCTGAAGTTCCAGTAGCTGTACCTGTTTTGGCAATCGAAGTTGTCTTTCTGGTCAGTATCTTATTCAGAATTCAACTCTTAGCTCTTCTAGGCTTTTTGTTTATGAATCAAAATAATGCAAAAATGTGCTACAAGTTAAGAGTGTCCCTATCTTGCAACATACTGTATTTTCTGGCGTATAAGACGACTGGGCGTATAAGACGACCCCCAGCTTTCCAGTTAAAATATAGAGTTTGGGATATACTCGCCGTATAAGAAGATGACACCCAGCGTATAAGACGACCCCTGACTTTTGAGAAGATTTTCCTGGGTTAAAAAGTAGTCTTATACGCCAGAAAATACAGTATTTTACCCGAGAAATGTTTTTTCCCAGTATCCTTACACAGAGTAGTATTACCAGCATTTACTTCTAGTTCCGGCGTTTTAGCATGTATCACTACTAAAACATTGTTTGAAGTTACAGAGATATCTCTTAAATATTTCCCCCCTAAAAGCACCACATTTATTAATGGTTCATTACAAACCTAGGTTCATGCACAAAACGGCATAAATAGAAAATTTGTCCTTGTCCAAATATTGTATTTCCAATGTTCCTGGAAATTCAGTACAGTACAGATCCCATGGAGGTACTACTTGTAGTACATTTTAAAAGTTAGATTTGTCCACATTTCAGTGTTCGTTACAATTTGGATGTACCTGTGGAAACTCCCAAACAAAATAGCTTTTGTCCTAACTTTATTTCCTATGGCAAATTATTCTTAAATGTTTTAAATAATAACAAAACATAAAAACTTACAACAATCTGCTTTTAATGCATAATATATCCAGCCACCAGTAGATACTCATTTCTCCAATAATTTGCTATTTACCTGAGATTTATTATTATCTAGTTTTTATCTTAAACTTTACATGGAATAATTCAACCTTCATTCACATTCTCAGAAGGTAAAAGGAGCCGGATCCTGTAATGGGTGATAGTTTTCTCCATGGAGTGTTATGTATGCGCCTCTAAATTGAAGGATTGAGATTAATGAAAGGTTAATAGATTTTGCCTGAAGTACTGAATTTTAATGGGGAAAGGTTTGCACCTAGACTTTTTGACCTTTTCCTGACTGTGTAATGAAAGTTTAAAAAACGGAATTCTGGAATACTTGTGCAGCCCTAAAGGGCGATTCAGCTGGGCCAGGACTAAATTTTGCTGTTGGTTTCACTAATGCAAATCTTCCATTATTTGGCATTTCTGTGTCTGGTGGCCCAATTAACTCTTCGTTTACGTAGACAGCCATTGCTTGTGGAAAAGGATGGGATCTTCCAAAGCGGACATTCAGCCTTTGCTTGAGTTCATTTGGGCTGAGTGGATCTAGTAGGACTGCAGGAACACCTATATTTGTTTATAGAGCATTTTTCAAAATGTATTGTCTGCTATGGGACTTGAATAGGGCCGGGATATGGCAGTACTTGACAAAATATGTAAGTGTGCCCATACCCCAACCCCATTCAGAACTACACCCTTAGTCGTTTCACACATGCGTGCGTGTATGTGTGAGGACAGTCTATGAATGAATGTTGAATAAATTTGGATCAACTTTCCATATCTACCTTCCTTTCCCTGTTTATTGGTAGGAACTATATTATCAAAATTTTGTTTAAATCCTGTTAACCCTCTTGCACCTATCAGTAATACTTTGTATTTGCTCATCAAGACTGATACCCATTAGTTCAGTTTATATGAATTAATTTTATTGACAGAAAACTGTTACTATTACTTTGAAAGTTTATTAAAAATACTGTGTATAGTGAAAGCATTATTAGCATCAAGTGTTACTTTAATTGAGGTCTGTTTTACAGCTCATGTTCTTTTTTACAAATAGCAGTAAAGTCATTAAAGAGCAATGTTAAGAAGGTGAGAACTTTCTCTCGTGACTCCTTGCTGCTGTTTTGTTTTTGGAAAGCTATTTGCCACTGTGTTTTGGTGGCACTGTAGCTTTCCAGATTGAGTTCAGTTGTGTGTATAATTCAGTATTAAGCAATTCAGAAAACAGCACAAAATATACTAATTCATCTGATTACATTCTAGCTCTTTCTTATGATTGCAGAGCTTGCTTGGTTTCTTGGTTGTTGCTGCCCATACTTTTACTCTGAATGGCAAAGACTTGGTGATTATTTTTGTGTTGATTCTGCTGTATAAGACTTTAGTGTGAGCAGGGACCGTTGCGATCTCTATTCCCTCATTTTAATTATAAAAATACACACGTTTGCACTCTTCTATCTTTGTGTAGAGTACTTTGAATATTTTGCTCCAGACTTTACCCTTCACCCTGATGTCAGCACGCGAATTGAAAACCAGAACTCAAGGCAGGTTAGTAATTTTTATTATAATAGTTTATTTTGCTCTGAATGGCGGCTCCCTTTTCCCCGACAGCCCCAGGGCATCCCTGGCTACTTGTATCCTGTTTCAAGCAGAATGGTGATCTCTACCGTTGCTGTTATCTGGTGGTTGGACATATAATGACAGAAACCCTGGTAATGTTTTACGTTCTGACTGAACTTCAAAATGTAACTTTCTTTTCTTCTACTTTACACTTTTGATCAGTACTTAGATCAAATTCGGCAGACTATATTTGAGAATTTGAAGATGTTGAACCACGCACCTAGCGTTCAGATCCACGACGTCCCTTCTGACTTGCTGAGTTATGATCGCACGGATGAGCCTGATCCAGAGGAGAGAGGTTCAGAGGAAAACTACAGCAGGCATGTGTTTTTGTTTATTAGGTGGAATTGTCTGTGTTCATTCAGTCAAATATATGAATGGCTGTGTTCTTCCAGAAATATAGCTGCATGAGTATTCGCGTTATCCTCATGTCTTCCTCACCTGCTAATCTATTTTGCAGGCCAGAAGCTTCCAATGAGTTCTATGATGGTGACCACGATAACGATAAAGAAAGTGATGTGGAGATATGATGCTTGCATGCCAGGAGTCTGGACTACAGGGGATTTGCTTGAATCGTGGTGCTGTAAAGATACAGATGATCCTGACTTGGTTGCTAAGTATTGGCAGCAGGACTGCCGAGTCACTCGGTTACTAGAATGCAAAAGGCAGTAAGAGGTTCCTGGTTTTTCTCTATCCTTGTACACTTTGGGACTGTGCCTTTGCTACACGGATGAAATACATCTTTATAAAAGGTCACGTTTATAATTATGCATTGCTGCAAGGAGAACAAGGTCATCTTTCATACTTGTTTCTCCTAGGAAAAATTGGGAAGACAATTTGGAGTGTTAGAACATCTCTTTTGAATTAAACATTTCTGTATATGTTCTGCTCAGACAGGTGGTTTTTAATCCACAGAAAGATACAGCAAAACTATTATTTGCTAGATTTTCAGCCAGCTAGGGAGAACCTGAATAAGTTGAGCTACAATTGAAGAAAGAGGAATCTGCTTCATAGTCTACCAAATATTGCAGATTAGTTTCTACTTTTTAAAAAAGCAGCTTTTTAACTTACATTATACAATCAAGCACAAAGGTACCTGGATTCGAGTAGGGCACCACCTCTTATCCGATCGCATAATTCTGCATGTGAAGCAAGCTTTCCTAACCTTTACACAGTGGAGCATTTACCTGTAACTCGGCACACTTTCAGCATAGTCCCTAAATAGGCTTTTAATTTATTTTAGTGGAGTGGTCTGTGCTGAGAAGCCTGTGCTAAAGGTTTTGTTGTGCAGTGACTCCCTGTTGTAGATCTTCCATGATCTGTGATCTTCTTGGACAATTTGGAAAACGCATCCTGACCTCCTTGTAACAGTCTCATATTGTTTAGGAGGGTTCCTCAATAATGCAGAAAAGCTGATCTCTTAACACACATTTCTTAGTTTTTTCAAGAACTGAAGTCGGAAACTGGTAGATTTTCTAATTGTCATGCAAGGCTCCCTTTTCCTTTGGATTTATGGACACAAACTTTGGTTTGACTGGTACTGTGTCATCAATGCTGGGAGGACTTGAAGCAAAAGAACCGCAACTGACCATTTCTTTCTTAATGGTCATATTTTACAAATGTGTTATGAATAATAAATTACAATGTGGATTTTGTTCTTTCTTGCCTCACGTCTTTTCTTGCTCTTTCATCTGCCCTTCACATTGGCTGGCAGTATTACTTTTGACCTGACCACTGAAAGTAAATTCTGAAAGTATAAGAATTTATACTCTTTTATGTACATACTTGCACACTGTATTCTTATTCAGGAACATATTTGCACTGTTAAGTGTTGCCAAGCTTGTCATGTTAGATGGGAATTGTTTGGCATTAAGGAACAGTGCAGTTAAGGACAAAGCATTCTGTGCAAACACGCAGCCCCTAGAGCATGAATGAGATCAGAGCGCTGCGTTTTGTAGTGGATTTCACTAAAGAATAGTGTTACTGAAGATTTTAGAAAAGCGGTCAATTATGCTCCTTAAGGTGCACAAATCATGGGAATGTGATAACACTATCGTAATCCCCCCTTATCTGTGCCTAATTAGTTCCTTAAAATGGACATTATAGTGAGGACTGGATAATGGAAATAATTATTCCATTAATTTAAAATTCTGATTCATTCCAAGTTGGTCCGCACTCAGAGGCTTATGGACTCTGACAAATTCCTGATGGCTTGGGGAATTTCTGGTTGACGTGGATGGTGATTCTGTCAGTGCTCTGATCTTGCTGCGGAATAACAGGTGACAACAGCTGTCGGCGAGATCGCTCCCAAGCAGCCTTGGCATCTCTGCCTAGTTCACACGGCACCCTGCTTTTCCAGGGAGCTGCATGAAATGAAGCAGGCCGACCGCTAGAGCACAAGTGGAGGGCATCCCGATGTGAACCTGATGTCTTGGAGAAGGCGGCGGCTATTCAACTGCAGGCACGTTTGGATGAAACGGATTATTTAGACCCATTTTGATCTGGGTTAAGGTGGGGGTTGGCACTGAGGCCGCCTTGGTTGCCCTGATGGAGGAGCCTGCTGGGAAAGGGGCCGAGGCTGTGCTCCCCCTTTGCCCTTCGGCCACGACATTGTACTTTTGCACCTGAACAGCTTCCTGGGGGTGTCCTGTTGGAGGGGGAGGGGGATATTTTTATTGCCACCTCCCCCACTCCCTAACAGGGCGCCGCCGCGAGGAAGCTCTCCAGGTGGCAAAGGCCTGGGTGGAAAGAGGTGTTCACCGGCGCAGGTATACAGTGTAGGCGCCTGGCGCACCTCAGGAGGGAGGCCGCTCCAGAGTTCCGGGGCCACCACCAAGAAGGCCCCCTTGGACGTCCCTGCAGGGACTCCACGGAGGCCCCTCCTGGATCTCGGCGCACCGGCAGGTCGAGGGGGAGGCGGCGCCCCCAGGCCAGGCCGTTGGGGCGCTGAGCGTCCGCGCGGAGGTTGCTACGGGAGGCGCTGTTCTCTCCCCGCAGGCGGAGGCGGCGCTTGTGTTGCCGTTAAACGCTGCTTGGCTTCAGACGCCGCCGGGAGACCTCCGCGCTCGGGGCGGGAGAGGAACGCGGACGAGGCCCGCCGCTCTTTCCCGGCGCCTCCAGCGCTAGTCCCCCACGCAGGAAAGGGCCGTCGCGCCGTTCGCTGAGGGGACTCGCGGCGGGCGGCGCGAGCAGGGCCTCATTCCGCCCTGGGCGGCTCCGGGGGGGGGGCGAGGAGGGGCGTCCCCGTCGCCACCCGCCCAGCCCGGGTCCTCCTCGGCTCGCCCTCCCCGAGGCCCGCACGGGAGCCGCAAGCGCTCGGGAGGCCGAGGAGGCGCTTCTGCGCTTTCCTAGTTCTAGATTCGCGGCGCCGGCTGCGTGCGGGAGGGGCTAGCCCGTGACGTCACAAGGGCGGCCGAGCGGGGACGCGAAGTGGGCGTGGTAGATCGAAGGAGCCCGAGGGCGGGAAGAGGCGCCGCCGGTTCCGCCGCCAGCAGCAGCACCTGCGCGTCCCCCACGCTCGCGAGCCGCGTCCCCCGTCCATCCGTCCCCACGGCCGGCCTGCTGTCCCGTCTTGCGAGGGTGCCATGGAGGGCGGCGGCGGCGGCGGCGGCGGCGGCGGCGGCGGCGGCGGGTCCGCGCGCGGGGCAGGCCGCGAGAAGAAGAAGGCGAGGAGCCCCGAGGAGCCGCCCGCGCCCGGAGACGCCGCGGGGGGCAAGTCCCGAAAATTCGTGAGTGTCCGGGGGGCGGGGGCTCCCCACTGCGCCTGCGCCGCCTTCGCGCGCGCTTCCTGGTCAGGGGGCGAGGGGAGGGGAGGGGAGGGGAGGGGGGAGGGCACTCCCCTCTCGCGCGCCCTCCGCGGGAAGCGGCGTCTCGGCCGTGCGGGGCGGCCAGGGCTCCCGGCGCGGACACCCCGCGCAGCCGCCGCCGCCGCCGCCGCCGCCTGAGGGACGTTTCCGAGCGACGTGGCCGCCGCCGCCGCTGCTCTGGCTCCCGGACTGGCGAGGCGACCGGGCGCCCCCCGCCCCCCCCCCCCGGTGCCGCCTCGCGCCCCTGGGTGAGGCGTCTCCCTGCCTGGCGGCCCCGATGGCGGCGCCCTCCACGCGGCGGCCCCGGGCTGCGGGCCGGACGGCGGGGCGTTGGCTCGGCGGGGCGCCCGGACGCTTCCCCCACCCGCGGCCCTTGCTGGCGGTTTCCGAGGGGGGGCTCCGGGGAAGGGACCCCGACCCCCCCCCGGTTGCCCGGATCGCAGGGCGAAGCGAGGCGGGTCCGGGTCTGTCCGCGCCAAGGCCTTCCTGGTATCCCGGCCGCTTGGCGGGAGCACCAGGACGCAGGCGGGACTCTGGCTCGGTCGGGCCCTCGGGGGTCTCGGAGCTTTTCGGCGTCTGGAATGGCGCCTCCGTCCCCCCCAGAGGCCTCGGCCCGCTCCTCCCTTCTCCCCCCCCCTCGAGTGCTGTGGGCCGCACAGTTGACAGGTGGAGCCATGGCGGAGCTGCCCGGCTTCCCCTCCGCCTCAGGTGTCTCTCAGGAGTTCACCCCGAGCCCCCCAAGGCAGAAGCGGCGCTCTTCGTGGAAAGAGGCTCTGCCAGTGTGTCGCCTGGGGCCCCGGGCCTCCTCTCCCCCCCTCAGCGCCCCCCCCCCGGTCTCTCACGACCTCCTGCAAAACCGAGACAGGAGGAAAGTTTCCTCGCTCTGCGGAGGAGGAGGAGGAGAAGAGCCGCCGGGCAGGCGGGCGAGTGCGCAGCGTCCCCCAGCACAGCCCTCGGCGCGCTCCTTCCTGTATCTGCTCCTGCACGCGATTCCCTCAAAGACGGAAAGCGGCTTGGCTTGTTTTTCCCCTCGTTTGGAGGCGCCAGCGCAGGTGCAGGATCTCGCTTTGCTCGTCTGCGGGATCTTTGAATTCAGGTTCAGTTTTCCCACCATGCAGCCGGTAAAAGTTCACTGTGAGGTCGGAAAGGTTGAACCGGTGGCGGCAGGCACCTCTGCGCCACAGGCCACTGCGATATCCGAACAGGGAGGGGTGTAGACGGCAAAGGGCAGGGAAAGCTCCAGACTGTCAGAAGGGCGGACGTTAGTGAATCTTTGGCAGTAGTCCAAAAATGTAAGTTTTGGCGAAGTTTGACCTGTGGCCCCACTAGTCCGGCGCTCTGTTTCACAGTGGCCTAACCACTCGATCCACTGGAAATTTTGGAGAATGTTAATCGGAAGCCATATTTTTTGTTTCCCTGCAAGCCCATATACTCTGTGTTCTTTTTTAAAAATTCATCTACAGTAAAATTGGTGCCTGTCAATACACAAAAAGAACAAGGAACAACAGTCTTTTTTAAAAACCCAGTACTATAGATGAGAAATATAGGAGCTAACTATTGATAATATGATTTCTGGATCCTTGTCCTTCTTGGCTAGTAAAAGCTGGTCAGAGTGGGTCCAAAGAGTGGTGAAGGAAGGAATGGTCCTGCCAGCTCTTTGGTGCACTTCTTTGTCAAGAAAACCTCCCTGATCCACCAGAGAAAGTTGGGGGACGGCTCTCTGTTGGTTCTCCTTGGGTCTCTTGGCAGCTTTTGATACAAACAAACAGCATTCTTCTGAAAAGGCTATAGAGACTGGGAGTTGGAGGCATTGTATTGCAATGGTTCTGTTCCTATCTCTAAAACTATCAGATTAATTTTGGGACTTTTTTTGTTTGCCAACCCTGGAGCTAGCTCAGGAATCGGTTATCCCCCATGCTCTGCAATGTCTGTATGAATTTGCTGGGGGAGTTCATCAGAAGATGTGAGATGAGATGCCATCAACACCCAGATGGCACCCATCTTTATCTGTCTGTGCTGTCTGAATCAGGACAGGTGGCCAAAGTACTTGACAGGTGTTTGGAGGCAATGAGTTAGATGGGATCCAGTAAATTGAAGCTGGATCCAAACAAGACAGAGGTGTTGTGTGTTACAGGTTGTGTGGTTCATGAAGTAGGGAGGCATCCTGTTCTCAGTGAGGTTGTACTGCCCTGGAAGGCGAAGTTGTGGAATCGGGGGGGGGGTGTCATTGAAGCTCAGGTGGAGGCAGTGGAAATACAGTACGTAGTGTACTGCCAGCTTGCTACTAAGCCCATATACATATAGACCTGATCATGCCTTAAGACTTAATACTGATGCTCTCTTGGCTGCGTCATCATCCTCTGCACTTAAAGGGGTGTGGATACAAAAGAGGATCTTCTTGGTAATGGCCCCCAGGCTGTGCAGTAGCCTTCCCCCTGAGTTGTGTCAGGTGCCTTCCATGTATGTGTTTATATGTCTGATGAAGATGCACCTCTTTCTCCTAGTCTTTGGGTGAATAAATGGCCATCCCTCTAGGGTTTTAATGTTGATGTTGATGTACCCGTGAGACTTTCAGGTACAGGGTGAAATATGAATATAAATAAATAACTTCCGTTGCGATGTTAGCAAGACTGATAGTATTCCACAGTATATGCTGGATTTTTATTTGATGTAGTAAACTGTCACTTGCCCTGTGACACATTTTGACACTAAGACCTTCCCTGCACTATGTCTCCTTCCAGATTATATCCTGCTGGCTGCATGCTACTGCAGACTTTGCCAAGCTCCAGCTGCGGCAAGAAGATGATAGGTCCCTATTGCAGGATATAATCCAGAATAAGGCCCAGTGCAGAATGGTCCAAGATGTGACTACATTTATATTTGGCAAGCTGTCATCTCCTGAGATCAGTTACTACTCAATCTTATGTACACTTAACTGAGTGCATGTCCCACTGAACGTAGTAGGACTTGTTTTTTGAATAACTGTGCAGTATTACAAAAAAGAACAAAGTAGGGAGTAGGTTGGACTAGTAGTGCCTGTGGTGTTACAGAACTGCTAAGAGGGCCAGGCGTGAACCTAGACTGGAGTGGGCAGAGCGGTGATGGGCCTCTTTGGCTGCTGCTCCCCTGTGGCAAGAATGAGTCTGCCAGGCATCACTGCAGAGGCAGCCTGTGTGGGCCCAAGAGGTCCAGGAGAGTTCCTTCCTCCAAATTCTGTTATCCTTTGCCCCTGTGAAAGGTTGCCTGTCTCCATATTTGAATTAAACTGGAGGAGTTTTCTTCAGAATTAGTGAATTAGAAGGGAACAGGTTTTAAAAGGCTTCCTTGAACAGTCTTCTGTTTGACCTTGATTCTCCCCCTGTTTAACTTTTGAGGAAGTTTAGTCAGTTGGGTTCTTCTGGCTTGTTCATAGTTGTGTTCAGAACCGGTTGTGGAAGCTCCTTGACTTGCTGACTCATAGGGTGTTTTTCCACTCTCACTAAACGTACCCATTAAGTACCCATTAATGGGTACGAAATGGCATTTTTGTACCCATTAATGGGTACTTCTAGTGACAGTGGAGAAACACCCAATGTTCTACTTTCAGAACTCTGCATCTGATACAATTTTAGCATGCTTACTTCTGAAATACAGCAAAAAACAGATGTATGCAGTTTTTTTTTCTTGAAGGTATTTTTATTACTTTGCCTGTACAGTTTTTCATGAAAAATCATGCATGTTCAGTCTTGTGCTTGGTTGAAAACATTCTAAATACAGTAGTAGAAATTACAGGCACAGCAGAGCAATATTTTTGCTCCATACCTTGCAGGAGGAAAAGAGCGAGAGTTTGATTTGAATGGAGGGCTTCATTATATTTGGAAGCATCCTCTGCTTTCGAGAAACTCTTGGTTAGATTACAGTTAATAATTTGACAAACATCAGTACTGTGCTGAACAGGGAAGCACCAGATGCTGCTAGAGCAGTGGTTCTCAACCTGGGGGTCGGGACCCCTATGGGGGTCGAACTACCCTTTCAGAGGGGTCGCAGCAAGTCTCCCGCCACCCTTCCCTCCCACTTCCCAGCTGCTCTACCCCCGTGCTTGGGGGTCTCCACAACATGAGGAACTCCATTAAAGGGTCGTGGCATTAGGAAGGTTGAGAACCGCTGTGCTAGAAATTGTTACGTCTTCTTTCACTGAGACTGTTATGATTTTCTCTTTGCTTCTTTACTGTAAATGTGCAAAGTTTGCTCTGAAAGCCCAATCATAATGCACATCATCTTCATTTGTGCACTTGCTGATGCCTAAGTTTAAAATGCACTGGATGCTGCATATGTTTGTGAAGCATTAAACAGAGACCATGCTGTAGGGAATCCTCTGGTTAGGACCGAGGGATTCTAGCTACTGACTGACAGGCATTCACTCTCTATTGGGAAGTATGTATAAAACAGATATGCCCATTTCATACATTTCGTACATGGGACACAGTAAATAATAGTTCACAATGACATCTAGTTCTTCTCTTCTCTCTAAAGAGAGCTAAAGGGTCCAGGGGGGGAAACATTAGGGGAAGCCCCCCCCCCCCGTTTTCCCCTCTTTGCTCACTATTTAATACTAACAACATCAATACAATACTGAAGACAATAAAACTATTTCCCACCAGTATCTCCCTTTTTCAACTTTTTTTTTAAAAAAACAAGTTGTGCTGTACTGAAGACTTATGTTAAATCTTAGGTTATTGACATTTGAAGGGGAAAATGTCATAGAATAATTGGGACAACTGTAAATGGAGACAACAAACCATTAGGTAAAAAGTTCTGTGTATAGTAGATGTTTTAATATAAGCAATGTCTATACTACCCTTCACTAAAGTTCCAGAGGGGTGTACAGAATAAAGCAAAAAACCCTATAAAAAGTGAAACTACATACAACAGTAAACTCAGAAAGTAAAATTAAGACAAAGAATACAAACTTTTAAAATCTGACTAAACAATATTTCTAAAGGTTACTGTGCAGCATGCTGTTACTGCTTCTGCCAATGATATTTTTCACATATGTCCCTTTAAGTTTGGTGAATGACTCCTGACTGTACCCTCAGAGCAGTCCTTGAAGAGTTGGCTTTTATAACTCACTTTATAACTTTTCTCACCCTTTAAGGGGACTCAGAATGGCTGACAAACCTTCTTCTCCCAACAAGACACCCTGTGAAGTAAGGGGCTATGAGAGCTCAGAAAGAGAGCTGTGACTAGCCCAAGGTCACCCAGCAGGCTTTGTGGAGGAGTGTGGCATCAACCCTAGTGATTATGAGATACGAGTCTGACACTCTTAACAAGAAGACCAGTTAGTGGTCATAATGAGTTTACCTCCTTTCCACCACACTGTGCGTAGGCAGCCATGAGGAAGGTCTTCATATGAAGTTACAAAAGGAGTTTGAAAGAGCCTTGAATCAGTGCTTGCAGTCCTGCTGTCCTCTGTAACTAGTGTTGTCTGGAATGCTATGTGCCACCATTTTGAACTTGCATGCCTTAAGGCATGCTGTATCTTTGGGCATCTGCTCATCCTGGCTTTCTATGAAGGCAGAAGGCTGGACATTCAGACAGACCTTGTGGAGTACCTTGGATCCATGAATGCTGTATTTTAAGCAGTGTCTATGTCCTCATTGGCTTTTCTCACCCATTCAAGGGGACTCAAAGTGGCTGACAAAGCTTTTCTCCCCGCAACAGATACCTTGTGAATTGGGTGGGGCTGTGAGAGGTCAGAAGAGAGCCGTGACTAGCCCAAGGTCACCCAGCTGGCTTCATGAGGGAGGGCGGAATCGAACCCGGTATTCCCAGATAAGAGTCTGGCTCCCTAACCACTAGACCAAACTGGCTCACATTGGGTAGTATGAACATACTGCCAGCACGGTCAAAGCCCAGCTGCACCCAGAGTATTGAAAATCCGGGAGTTTTTGACCTTCATTGCCACATTCTGCCCTTAAATTTTGGAAGAATCCTCACGGCTTTCCACTGTCATAAAGCAAAGTCTGCAGACTACTCTGATGACTTCCTTTTTCAATGGTGCAAGAGTTTTTCTATTTTAGTTCAGATGAGCAGTCCCATAAGCAGTACTGTTTCTATCATAATCCATAGCAAATCTATAGGTGATCACACCCATTGTAGTCTGGTAATTAAATATTGAATGCTGAAATACTGAGTACAGATATAAGGATTGAAAGAGAGGAAATTAAGAATGAAAGAAAAGGTATAAAAATGGTAAAGTATAATAATCTTAAAGAAGTAAGATGGAAAATATTACGTAAACGGTATAGAACCCCAGCACAGTTATCACACTTCTTTACAAATATGGGTAGTAATTGCTGGCGTGGATGTAACCGAGGAGGATTTTTTTTTCACACGATCTGGGAATGTCCGGTAGTATCTGAATTTTGGAAGAAGATAAAGAAATCGGTGACATGCTGAATATAGAATGTAGGAAGAATGGGAGTATTGCATATGGAGTTAAACAATCTGAAGGAAACAGTAGAAGAATTGTTAACGTGCGCTCAAATAGTCTTGGTTAGTGGGTGAAAGGACAGAACAAAATAGTCTATTAGTAAATGGTATAATTATATAATCAATGTGATAGCAGTAGAAGTATTGAATAGTCGTATGAATTATATAAGTAATTTGGATAGGGTTAGAATAGGTAAACAAAAATGGATGATAGTTAAAATATATTTAGATAATAAACTTAAGAGTGAAAGTGAGAAATTGAAGTTGCGTTTAATTTTCTCAGTGTAGTATTATGAATTGTGTAGCCTTTTAAATAAATGGTCTAAAAACTTTGAATTATGTATTACCCTTGGGAGGGGGATTCAAAGCAATTGTAAAAAACTAATAAAAAGATTTTTAAAAAAAGAATGCTGAAATACTGAATGCTGAAAATACTGTTTGACGCTTGTCATACTATGATTGAACACATCTTTTAATCTGTTTTTTAATCATTGTTTGAAGATAAAACAGAATGGTTTGCCAGGTGGTTAATAGCAAATTCTGCTTTCTGTCATTGTTTGCATAACCGGCTGAAGCTGACTTTGTGCGTTAAAGTACGAGGCAGGGCAGTTGAGACTTGGACCCTGCAGCTGAAGCAAGCTGGTATGTGCAGTAAAGACATGCTAAGAAAGACTGAACCTATCATGAACTTTACAGCAGTCTAGATATTAGTATGCTTATGCTTGAGATGCATTTACTACTTGCTTACCACCAGTTTTCCAGTATCTTAGAAGCAATTGGAAAATAGTGTGTTTCCCTATAGCCTGAATGCTTGCTGGCAGTCTGCCTATTCTGGTGGGCAGCTGCACCAACATGTAGATGGCAGGTCCTTATTCTAAGATATAGTCCAAAATAAGGGCAGAAACGACCTCTGTGCTTTCTGAAAAGTACTACTTTTTGCTTGTGTCTGTTCTTCTGACACCCCTTTTCTGGGCCTGATATTTTGCAATGGACATAACTTTTCCTTGTACTTTTTTCCTTATCCTCATAAATAGTTTTACTCTTCTTTTTCATGTTCCTCGTCGTTACCCTTTTTCCTGACCTAAACAATGCCAAATGCAATCATTCCTCAGAGTTTCAGATTAGGGGAAACTAAACTATGTCCTGGATATTGCTGAACTGCAGATCCCACAAACTTCTGCTAATCTGTCCAACAGCAAGGAGTGGTGTAATTTGCAGTATTATAATATTTGGATCATAATTAGCCAGTTGAGGTTGAATAATCTGGATTCTAAGACTTGAAGGAAGTGTGCATGATCATTTCCTGATACCCCAAAAGCTTCTCTGAAGCATCAAGGGCTATGTGTGTTACCTGCCCACTTTAACTTATTTTTTCTCACCTCTTTTCTAACAACATCTGTGCTTTGCACCTTTTATTCTCCTAGAGAATTTCCCAAGAATTGTTAGTTTAAGAAACGTTTTGATCAACAGTGTCTGCCTGATGCATGTCCTCACTCTCTTTCCAAATGCTTTTTTCCATATATTTTTGTCCTCACATTGACCGTTTGATGTTAGTGAGGCTGAGAGGTCGTGCCTGGTGCGAGGCCGCCATCCCAGGTCCTTCCAAGGCTGAGTGTAATAGCTTTCCTAATGGCTTCAGCATTAATGAACATGCTAATTTCGACAGAGATCTCACAGCTCCAAAGTTAGGCCATGATTTAGAGTCACTTTCTTAACTGCATTGACTATAAGGGTTTAGTAGTATATTACAGAACACAAAAGCCATTTGAATTCTATCTGTCTTGTCTGTCTGCCTGTCTAGGCCTTCTAGAAATGTAATCTAATAAATAATAGATGACCTGGCAATTATTTTAACAGATCCAAATAACTCAATTGAAGAACTTAAAAAAATTATAGCGGATTATGGAAAATATGCAGGCCTGAAGGTAAATGAAACAAAAACTAAAGTCCTAGTAAAAAATAGGTCAAAAGATCAAGAATTATTTCAACAGAAATCTGGATATGCAACGGAAAAGAAGATAACCTGGGAATATTTTTAACCAAGCAAAATGTTGCCTTATGTAAGAACAACTATTTGAAAATATGGGTGGTCAAACAAGATGATGGGAAGAATATCAGTGATAAAAATGAATATACTCCCAAGGTTGATGTTTTTATTTCAGGTCTTACCAATTGTAAATAATACAAAGGACTTTACAAAATGGCGAAAAGACATTTCAAAATTCCTACGGGAAGGAAAGAAACCTAGGATAAGATTTAAACTCCTACAAGACACAAAAGAAAGAGGAGGTCTGGGACTACCGAACTTTAGATTATATCATGCCGCAGCCTGCTTGTGTTGGATAGCCAAATGGTTCTGGCTAAAAGACCAAAGACTATTACAGCTGGAAGGAGAAGGGCTTAGGTTTGGCTGGCATGGGTACTTATGGTATGACAAAGCAAAGGTTAATGCAGATTTTAAGAATCATTTTGTAAGAAATGCCTTGTTTAAAACTTGGTTGATGTATAAAAACAAAATCTATAGAAACATCCCACTCTGGGTATCACCGCATGAAGGTCTGTTAAAGGAGTTTGGGGATGGTAGACATTGGTATAAATATGAGGATATACTATATAAAAAAAGACAATTATGAGTTTGATATTAAATCAAGGGAACAACTGATCCAAGAGGGGAAAAACATACAATGGTTTACGTATGCACAACTAGTTGATATATTCAGAAATGATAAGCAAAATTTTAATTTTCAGGAAGAAATTGAAGACTGGGAGACAAAATTGAACAAGGCAGAAAGGGGCACTATTGGGTTTGTTTATAAAGTACTTTTGCAGATTGATATGGAACACGAACAGGTCAAAGAATGTATGATTACTTGGGCTAGAAATCTTGGGTATAATATACAGATGGAGCAATGGGAAAAATTGGGGACAAAAAATATGAAATTTACAAATTGTACATTATTAAAAGAAAATATTTATAAAATGATGTATAGGTGGTATTTAACACCACACAAATTAGGAAAAATTTACCAAAATATATCAACCAAATGTTGGAAATGTAAGAAAGAAGGAACGTTCTACCATATGTGGTGGACATGTAAAAAAGCAAAGAAATACTGGGTACAAATTTATAATAGTATGAAATTAATATTAAAGAAACATTTTTTATTTAAACCAGAACTGTTTTTGTTGGGTATAATAGATAACTCTTTGGATGATATTAATGTATTGGTATCATATATGGTGACGGCAGCAAGATTACTATACGCACAAAAATGGGAGAAGGAGATCCCCACAGAATATGAATGGTTAA
This sequence comes from Aspidoscelis tigris stejnegeri, assembly GCA_023333525.1. Lineage (NCBI taxonomy): Eukaryota > Metazoa > Chordata > Lepidosauria > Squamata > Teiidae > Aspidoscelis > Aspidoscelis tigris. The sequence continues at coordinate 112,433,830 of JALMGA010000004.1, read as the reverse complement.
TTAAATTGGTCGACCTGGCAGAAATGGACAAATTGATGAACTTGTTAAATGACAGAACAATTGATAAATTCTTAGAAGACTGGCACCCTTTTATTAACTATCTACGTGAACTACAAGTGCCGACAGAAGGTTTTGACTGAAAACGAAGAAGGCAGTCGGAAAATGACAAGAACGACAAAAGAAGCAACGGAACAAGCGATATCAAGAAGGGAAGTCGGAGAAACGGGGGAAGTCATACAGAATAATAAGGCAATACATACTATGAGAAGATACAAGAAATTGTATGATAGATATTGTTTAATTGTTTTTTATGTCATATTGCTTTTAAAATCAATAAAAAAGAAAAAATAGAAATCTAATAAATAATAAAATAATAACTATAATAGTAGTAAGTCAGTAAGCACATTTTCCAGCATGTGGACAGCACAGATTCTGTTTTGAATGTGAATCTAAAGAGAAGTGAAGGCCTGAAAAGAATTCACATGGTCTGTGGGCCATTTATCAGAAAGATCAATGAAATGCTGCTTACTGGAGTGTTTTAAAATAATTAACAGCCAATGGCATGGAGCTCAAACTTCCATATTTTATACTCGGGGGTGGTAATAAGATAGCATTTGCCGCTGCTATTGTCTGAATTAATAAACCATGCACTTAGGAGCAGCTCAGGAGGCCGCTGCCAAAGCTCTTGACAAGACAGCTTTTGTGCAACGCAGCAAGTGCTTGTACTCGCCCTAGATTCTTTCAGATTGAGTGAAATTAACTAGTCAATGTGTTACGCATGGTCAAGATGCAAACAGAAAGAGCAGGTAAAATTTTCAAAAGACTTTTAAAATAGGCGGATTAGAAACAAGGGCATGAAACTTCAAGGGAATCAGTGCAGGTTAGATATTAGGAAAAATGTTCTGACAGCGAGGGTGAAGAGGTTGCCACGGGAAGTGGTGGGGTCTCCTTCGCTGGAGGTCTCCAAGCAGAGCTTGGACCTACATCTGTCTGGGAAGGTTTAGGAAATCCTGCATTGAGCAGGGGGCTGGGCTGGATGACCCTGGAGGTCCCTTCCAACTCTAGGATTCTATGAAAATATTTTTAAAAAAATTTCTATATCATAATGGTTTGCATAGATTATATAATTTTGCATAGCATTCACAATTTTTTTATATTATGCATTTTGAATAATTGGACTTCCCTAGTTTTAGCAAATGAGGGTCAGATATTCAGCATTATTTGGTTACATAATTTGATACAGTTTCTCCTTCATTTCTCCTGTTAGGAATCAAGTTTTGTTTCTAGATTCTTTGTTTTTCTATGAAATAACTCTGGTGAGTTTATAAAACCAATATGCTTTCCTAATAGTCTGCCAGTTTCATCATGAATATCATCATTTTTATAATTATACTGCATTGTTTTAGGGTGTCCACATGTGTGTTCCTCTCTCTTGTATGTCTGTGAACTGTGTGCATATTATGCAGTGAGGGTATTGGATGTTGCCTCCCCCCCCCCCCCCGTATTAAGTAACCTGGAGGAGAATATTATTGTCTGTCTCTCAAAATATAGAATTGGTCTACGTTTTTCCTTATTTTTGGATTTCAGGCTTCCTGTGATTTCTAGAGAAGAGTAATAAAGGATTTGTTGTAGTTTGTTCATTAAAAAATCACCTTTAGTCAGCTACCTAGAAGTTTTTTTAGAACAAAATCTCACAAAAATAGTACCTTTAAAAGAGTTTCATAAACGATGAGGCCCTGGCCCTTGTGTAACAGTCTGGAAAAGGCATGATTCTTCTTGAGTATTTGTTTCACCAGTGACTCTTCTTCCGTTAGTTGCAGTGCTGTGGTTGGCGGCACGTTTCCGGAGTTTCATACCACAACAGGGACGTGTGCATTGCTCAGTTGCGCGCTCCTTAGCCAAGAGAGTCTGAGCTGCTCTATTTAGGCCAGGCTTACTTATCAGTACATTACCTCAGCTGTCTTTCCTTCCTTCCACCAACTTCAGTGGTTAAAAACCTGAATGTTCCCATATAAATATATGGATATTGGCTGCCTTATACCCAGAGGTCTCAGGGTGGTTCACAGTAAACGTGTGCGTAAAATGTGCGGTCACTGGTATGGCCACTTTGTCACTGGTATTTGCTGCTAGTTCCTATATGAAGAGAACCAGAAAGATCTGCGGCTGAGAAGAAGAACTGCTACAGTTGTTGCTGTTCAAGAATACTCTTTGGTTTTCTCAGCTCCGAGGCCTTAGGAAGGACTCCTGACCGGCAGTGTAGGAAGCGCAACCCCTGAATTAGCAGGCCCCTCAGCCTGAAACCAGATCTTCAGATGAAAAACCCATGTAGGCTACGGTTGTATGGACAAGAAAGGGAGCCAGGCAGAAAAGGCAAATTAAACAGAATAAATAGTTTCTAGATCTTATAAATTTTCAAACTAATGGTAAATGTTGAGTTTGGTAAAGTACTTAGTGCATAGGAAGAAGGTATTATTTTTTTCAGCTCCACACTTGTGCAATGGGGTGTCATGTGCGCGCTAGACTAAGAAAACAATGAACATCTTATACGGAAAGTTTGATAGGAACATTCTGGTGCACAGGAAGGAAAGAGGTGTGTGAATGTTCTTCTCTTTGAGAGAAATCCCTTCTGCGGTCTAGATGGCTCTACTACCTTTCTAGTGGAAACAAAGAGATGGTGCAGAAGTCAGAATAAAATGATTAAGATAGGATTGTTAGATCAGAATGAAGTTTTCTGCAGAAGATAATACATCCGGGTTTTGTGACTGTTACCAAAATTCATGGGAGTTTTATGATGACAGCAGTATTTGTGTCAGATGGGCTGTGCCTTTTGATTTGGTTGTGGAATTCTCACTTGTGTGTAGTGACTGGATTTCATAACTCATGGAGTAGCTGTAGAAAGCTGCTTTGAATTTTAAAGAAAGGATTTATTTATTGTTTATATCTTATTTTTATTGGTCCTTTATTGAAACTGATGAAAAGTTTCCTGGGAAGAGAGAGCGCCTGTTATAAGGGTGATTACATAAATTGCTTTGGATTTCCTTTTATTTTAAAAGGATGAAAAAAAATTAATGTAAAATACTTTAATGTAGCTATGTTTTTGTCAGATGGTCTCTGAATCACAAAATATTAGCAATACTGGAAGAATGGACTAGCAGAAATGTGGAGATGGGTGCTTACTCCTACAGTATTGCAATGCCTTTATGAGAATCAAAGCTGCAGACCATATATTTAGGTGTCTTTATTTATTTATTTACATTTCTATCCCGCCCTATACCTGAAAGTCTCTGGGTGGTTAACAACATCTAAAATCAAACAACATCTAAAATACACAACAACATTATGTATTAAAACAGTAGCATCTGCAAGTGGGAAAGAAAAGTGTTAAACCCCATTTAACCAAAGGCCAGGTCAAAGGGTGCATCTTCACTGCCTTCCTAAATGTGTACAGTGAAGGAGATAGACACACCTCAAGGGAACACTATTCCATAGCATAGGGGCCATCACTAGGAAGGCCCTCTCCCAGGTGCCCATCCCTTTTGCTGCTGAGGTTGGTGGGACAACCAGGAGGACCTCTCTTCCAGATCTTAAGATACAGGCAGGTTAATATAGGATAAGGCATCCCTTCAGATATTTGGGGCCCAAGTCATTTAGGACCCTACAAGTTAAAATTAACACCTCGAATTGTGTTTAGTAATGAATTGGCAGCCAGTGTAACTCTTTTAAGACCAACGTGATGTGCATCTGGCCAGCTGTTCCAGTCAGCAATCTAACAGCTACATTCTGCATGAGCTGCAGCTTCCGAACCATCTTCAAGGGCTGCCCTGTGCGGAGCGCTTTACAGTAGTGTAGTCTGGAGGTTACTAGAGCATAGATCACTGTGGCCAAGTCATCTCTGTCCAGGCTTCAACTGGGGCACCAGCCATAGTTGGAAGTAGGTGCTCCTGGCTACGGCTTCCACCTGAGTTCAAGCGTTAGCACAGAGTCCAAGAGCACCCAAATTTTGCACCTGCCCTTTCCAGGGCATCGCAACCCCATCAAGAACAGGGCGTCTCCCAACAACACGGACCGAGACCCAGTGACACACAGCGCCTCTGTCTCTTCTGGATTCAGCTTCAATTTAGGCTTGGTATTTAAACCAAATAGGGTACAGGTGGGGGAAGACCTGGGCAGGAAGTTGTTGGCTCCTGAGCCTGCAGTTTTTAACACTCTAGTTGCAGGAGTTTGGAGACGTAGATGGATTAGCTTTATTAAATAAGAGAGATTGCAGGATTCAGTGAGTGTTGCTGGGTCAAAGAAGGAAATAATCCCTGTTCCCGCATTTTCAAAACTAAAAACAAAGTATGGGATTAGTTTTGTTCTTTCACTTTACCTTAATGAAGCAAACAGGTATGTGATAAAGGAAGGAACAGACATAGTATTTACATTAGCACTGGCTGTAGGTTAATATTTTTGGTGAAGAGCTACACAGATTTAAATGTTCAGTTTTCTGTCCTATGTGTTTAATGATGCTATAGGCTTTCAAGGGATTTTTTTTTCCTATTTACATTATACATCAGGAGATCAAAAGGGGTGGTTCTCATTAATACTAATTCACAACAAAAATAAAGGCTTAATGTTCCTTTGGAAACTAATTTGAGATCTTACGCACATGCAGACCAGCTAAGGATCTGGGAAACCATCCCCCCTGCCTGCTCATTAACTAGGGGGGACATTTTGCATCTCCATCAGGGCTCCTGGCAGCTTGGCAGAGTAAAGGTTCTTCACCAGCCTGCAGTCCGGCTCTGGCTGCTGCTGCTGCTGCTGCTGCTGCTGCTGCTGCTGCTGAAAACACCAGCTGTGTGTTTGCAACCAGACAGTGCTGGAGGGGCTGCACAGAGCCGCTAACAAGACCTTGTGACCCTTGTGACCCGTTTGCCGCAGCTTCTTCGCTGGCAAAAAGAAGGCCCTCTAAATTTCCCAGCCAGACTGTTAAGGAAGGGCGTTGCTCCTGTTTTGAAGAACTGCGTCCCAGTGATGAAGAAATGCTGTTTGTTTGCCTCCACAGCAACCAGGCCCGGGCCTCCTCCCACGTTCTTTCTGCCAGATAAAAAAGCTGCTAACTGGGCCAGTGGCGTGGAAACAGCGAAGGGCTTGGGGACATAATATGGTGGGCCCACACCCTGTTCGTAGAGGTGGGGCCATTTATGCTGCAGAAAGGACATATCTGGTCACCAAAATTAACAAAGTCATTTAATTTTGTTCTGGAGCACCTCTCTGCTTTGGGCTCCACGTTTAGAGCTCTTCCGACAACTTTTATAACTGAGCAGAGCCAGGCTCCGCATATCACTCAAAAGAAAATTTTACAAAGAATCCAAATAGTCTTACTGAAATATGAGGAAAAAGGCATTGCATGTGTTTCTGACTTTTTTCTAATACAGTTGGCAAGAATGGTAGAAGCTCGGAGAAACGTCTGCACTAGGATGGGCCCGAATGCTCTAAACATTTGAAATTCAATCGAATTCAATCTAAAGTGGACTTTCATACTTGAATAGTATGTCTACACATTCAAATTTAAACGTTCAAATGAATCTTGAATGTTCAAAAACATTCATTCCAATGATTCAAAACATTCGAATGTACAGATATGTATTACATATGTGTCTGAACGAATCTCATGTATCTGTACACATTTGTGCTGATAGTCCGGGATGAAAACGGGATGCGTACGGAATAAAATGGGATGCATACGAAATGCGTACAGATACGTATAGCACATACGAATGTTGTTGACATTGGTATCTTCAGATTAAGATCTAACATTCAAACAAATAGATTTGAATGTATTTGATTCGAATCGGCTTTTGTTGGATTTGGATTCTAAACATTCAAATCAATGTGAATGTTTGGATATTTGATTTGATTCGAATTTGAATGCAAAAAAAAAAAAATTTGTGCGCATCCCTAAAAAGTTAGTTTTTAAAATCAGGGCCTTTTTATACTTGGCCCCAAGGATGGCTGGGGATGCTATAGCACGGAGCATTTGCACATTGTGGAGCCACTTCTGTCTCAGTGGCTCACGGCATGCACGACCGTCCCCATGTCCAATAGTTGTGGAGGAATAAAAACTCCTCTGCAGCTATACTAGGAGTGCTGATGGCACTCCTAGTGCAGCCCTAGATGCGGCCTTTGCAGCTACTTCTGTGGCAACAGCCCGGTGCACCTGGCTGTCGCTGTGATGAGGCGGATGCCGCCAGAGAGCAGCATTCACACTTGCGCTGCTGCAGGGAAGTTTCAGGTAGGTTTGGGATGAGGCTGGCATTTGCAGTGTGAATGCCAGCCACTGTACCATACTTAACTTTTGTGGGACACTGTCTCATGAAAATTAAATGTGAAAAGGCCCTTAATGCGGTCATGTGATTAAAAGTGAACCATGTTAAGTACTTTAATTTATGTACCCTGATGCTACTTTATATGAAGTCCTTTCTCTGAATTTAGAAAGTTGTGACAGTTCTCTTTGTGCGCACCTTGCCTCATTTTGTAAGTCTTTATTATGTCCCCTCTCATAAGGGGTGTTTCTCCACTGCCACTAGAAGTACCCATTAATGGGTACAAAAATGCCATTACATACCCGTTAATGGGTACTTAATGGGTACTTTTAGTGACAGTGGAAAAACACCCAAGTTTCCCATCTAAACTAAGAGACACTGTTGTTAGCGTATGTCCTGATACATACTGGGGAAATATCTTACCAGGAAATCCATGCTGGAGTCTCCGTAGAGGTTTCAAAAATGCCACAGCAGTTTTGGTGCTTAGAGGCGTAGGGCAGCAAGGATGGAGACCTCAAAGTCTATTATCCCCAATAGGAAAATTATTTTATTAATAAGGATTAAGAATCAAAATGAAGGGGCTCTATGCAGAGGGCCTAATCATAAGCAAAAACAAATTCCCAGGGGGGCAGCACAGTGCTTTAACAAGACAAGGAACAGTAGCTTGGTACAGGAAAAAGTATCATTTAAAAGGCGCACCTTTTGGCAATCTAGAGAGGTAGAGGAGAAAAGGGAGGAACCCATAGCGGTAGGAGCTGGACTGAAGATCATGTGGCAAGGGTCCAGGTCTCTGTTTCTCTCTCTCCGGACGTTGTGCAGGGTCAGATGAGCAGCTGGCTGCCAGGAACAAGAAGCTAGCTGTGGCTTACTAGAGAAATGGCAGGCGTGGCTGCCTAGTGGTTTCAGCTTGTGTATAGAGTGATTCAGGCTAATGTAGTGATTTCAGCAGGAGGCAATAGAGTGGCAATGATGGGAAAATGACTATAAAACCTTGAGATCAGAGGGCTCCTTTTATCCTCCCAGAATGTAGGGGTGAACCAATAAGATTTGAAGTGGGAAATTTGAATCTGTGAAGGGGAAGGGCCAGACTGTCTCAGGGAGTCCCAACGGCTGAACCTTTGACCTCCCTGGCTGCTTGATGAGTCAACTTTGTTCTGCCACTTGAGATAAGCACGCTGCATCTCTGCAAACAAAAAGCTGTTCAGGTCCATTGAGGTGTCGGATAGCTATGTACTGATCAGATCTTCATAAGCAAACTCAAAGAGTGGTCCTCTGTCTATTTTAGCATTTCCTGCAGCATATAAAATATCTTTATTGGGGCCAGCACAGAGTTATGTACATCCATCCTAATGCCAGAATGTCCATTCATATTTGCCACGAGACTTATGAGGCAGCGTTTCCTGGCAGCGTCTTATACCGGGGCTTGCCGTGGCTCAGAGAGAGAAGAGGGTTTGGGGGGAACCCAGACTACACTGTGAACTTCTAGGGAGCTCTTTAGCCCCTTGTGTCATTTTGGTTGCTCTCTTTGACTTTCTTTAAAAAACTTTGCTTTATTCTTTTTGAGATGCAGCAACCAAAACTGTACACAGTATTCCTTTCTTTTTGCTGTTTTTTTTAAATAAATGTGTTAGTTACTTAGTTTTCTCTGCTTTTCCTTTCTTTTGTTGAATCACAGAATCTGAAGCGAGTGATGGCAGATGAGGTAAGAATGATTTTTGTTTTTTTCTGTCTTTACTGCACGCAACTTCCTCCAGCATGCTCTTTTCTTGATTCTCTTGAGACATGCCATAGATATATGTTTTCTTGCATGAAGAATGCAGTCTTTGTTTCTTGTTCATGTTGGCCATTTTACCAGGAATGTTCTCTTTCTGTGCTTTGGCTATTTTGGAAATGTTGGTCTATTTAGTATAGCACTGGCTTTTGTTCTGAATACAAGTCTATGTTGTCTTTGAGATACCAGAGACCTATTTGCATGAGGGCTTTTGGAATGCATGAAGGACACCCTGGGAGAGAGCATTTGCCCCTCTGGGCAGGCAGTTCCGTTCGGAACCACCCCAACCTGTCCCCAAGCGCCTTCAACGCATTCTGGGTGTAGAGCAGTTAATACCGCTCTACACCCAGCCCGGGGCGTTTGGGGCCGTCACGGAGTTGATCAGGGGAGGGAGTGTTTGCACGCCTCTCTCCCCACCTCTGGCCGCTCCTGTTGGGTAGGCCAGTTTTGTACCTTCCCCGGGTTCCTGAGGGTTCTCTGATTGGCTGGCTCTGATTGACTAGCTGTGGCCAATCAGAGTGGCCAGCGCATGCAGCGCACCTGGCTTGCCATTTTGGGAACTGGTGAGGACGAGGTAAGCACCTCTCTCATGCATGTGTGTCTCCGCCCAGGAGGGTGGGTGTCCAAGGGGGTTCCTGCGGGCCCTAGGGGACCTGATCCGGTCCCCTACAACCTGCAGGAACCCAGGGAAGGGACTAAACAGGCCTGCCCGCCCTTGGTTCCAGCTGGACCCAATGGCAGACAGGCCTGGGAGTGGGGTCCCACCCCCGTCCCGGCCTTTTCAGGCTAGGATACTCAAGGACGCTTTCCCCATTCACACACGTTCTTTACCTGCCTCCCTGTGAATGGGGAAAGCAGCCCCGAGTGTCGTAGCCTAAGTGCACTACAGTCATTCGGCTGTAGTGCGAAAAGGCCTCTGATCACTAATATTGAATTCTAGTATCCTGGTAAATTATTGCTATTTGCAGCTTTAGTTCCTAGCATTTCAAGAACATTTTCAGCAGAAGAGTCACCTTAAGGGCTACATCTAAATATGGTATAGGCATCAGAATGGACATGTGGACATAGTTATTTCTTATAGTGCTTCCTCTGTTATCATCCAGTCCAGAACCTTCACATACCTTCAGTGGGTATAGCTCACTGTGCAATGTGGCCTGCTCTTTCCACTGGACCACATTCCATTGGCCATTAACATAGTTGTAACGTAATAACTTTTTCACTTGCTTCTTTACTTGCATATGAAAATCACACTGGGAATACTGATAATGAAGAAATAGTTTTTAAAAATTAGTAAAGCACTAAATTTATTGTCCCGATACACCTTGCAGTCTTTCATGTGCCTTTACTTTTAGCCTAGTGAGATGATGAAATTGTTGACAAATTTTGTAGTGGTCTCTCTTTCCTTCACTGTAGAGCCACAAAAACCGGTAGAAGGTAAATAGGCTTCTGAGTCAGTCATCAGACAAAGATTGCCCTGGTCATTCTTGCAGGTGGTTGGTATCCAGAACCACACTGGGAAGTGTAGCCCTTTTAACCTAGACTACCTGATTACATTGAATAGGGAAGCACAATGTGTAAATAGGTCCATTAATTACAGAACAAATTCTAAAAGGTAATTTGTTAATTTTATTCATTAATTTGCACTTTTATCCCACCCAGTATCTGGAGTGTCTTAGGGTGTGCTCCAGCTATAAAAGCAAAATATAAAATGAATACACTAAAACCAACAGTGCTTGAAAACGGGAAAGGGAACCTAGAGACCACGGTGTCCCTTCACTCATCTCCTGTACATATATAGTGAAGGTAACTTGTACATCTTAGAGGAGAGGCTGTTCCAGGGTCTGGGGGCTGCCACTGAAAAGGCCCCATCCTGATTCCCCACGCCTTTTACTGAAGGTAGTGGTACATTCAGGAGGGTCTCCCCTGTAGATCTTAAGAAGAGGCAGTTGATGCATGAGAAGAATTTTCTTTATAAGGCACTGCCTTTTGAGACTGAAGCCATTTCGGTCCTTATAGATTAAAGCTAACACCTTGAATTGAGTTTGGTAACAAATTGGCAGCCAGTCCAGCTCTTTTAAGACCAGCATGTTGTGCATCCGTTAGCCATTTCAATCAGCAGACTGCATTCTGCACCAGCTGCAGCTTCTGAACCCCATGCAGGACACATGACGAAAGTTCAAGATGCTACCAGAGCATGGATTACCATGGCCAGATCATTATCATCACTTGCCAACCATCAGGAACTAGACGTAGTCCTGGCCACTGTCGCCAGCTGAGCCTCCAGCATAAGAGCAGAGTTCAGGATCATCCCCAGATTCTCTCAGCGTGACTCCCGTCCTTTCTTCACGGACTGGAGATCCTGTGACACAGCATGTCCATCTTGCTTGGATTCATTTTCAGTTTATTGTCCCATATCCTCAACACTCCTGTCAAACGCTTTGACAGCTTTCCTTGATTCAGATGGCACAGAGAGATATAGAGTTGGGTGTCACCTCCGTATTGATGTGATGACCTCTCCAGTGGCTGTATATAAATATTAAAGAGGATGGAAGATTGGCTTCTGAGAGTCCCCACATATGAGTCTGCAGACTGTCAAGCAAAAATAAGTCACAGCAGCTCATTGGCCTTGGAGAAAGAGCTGAAGCATTACACGTAGCATCTCCAACTCCCAAACTTCATGCCTTTCCAGAAGGATATCATTGGTCAAAAGTATCAAAAGCTGCCAAGAAATCCTGAAGAACCAACCAGTGTGGTTTCTGTGTCATAACTGGGTTTGAAGCCAGATTGAAATTGGTCTAGATAATCACATTTTTCCAGCATGCCTGAAGTTGAGCAGCCATAACCTTATCCAATGTCTGGCTCAAAAAGGGTATGTTAGTCTCTGGGCAATAGTTGCTTAAATCTTCTGGATCCAGAAACAGCCTCTTGAGAAATGGGCACACCACTGCCTTTTTAAGTCTGCAGGGCTACCCCATATCACAAAGAGGCTGCAGGCTAACCTTTATCAGCCAAGAAGGAAGAGGGCTTGAGGCTGGCCAAATCCCAACAAGCAGCTTGTCTGGTTCTCCGAATATTTCCTATGGATTATTTCCAAGTTGGCATCTAGTTGTCCATGAATCTAGTGACTTTTTCTTCAAAGTGCCCTGCAAAACGGTCACAGCAGACGTTACATGGCTGCTACCCCTGGACTTAATCTTACAAAGCCATTCATGACTTGAAAGAGCTCTATTGGACGGCTACTTAAGAATACAACAGGGTAGAGCAATAACTCCTTTTTGCCGCTATCATCACATAGTAGGAAGAATAATGCATTCTAACTTACGTTTGGTCAGACTTACAGTGGGATCTATGCCACCCGACTATCCTGTTTCTTTGCTTGTAGCTCCATGGAATATTAGGGTGCTTCCTGGCTCCACAGGTATGCCAAGGGCACTTGGGAGTGATCGTGGCCCAGGTTAACTCTTAATACCAGAGAGAGACCAGAGCCTCAGCAAGAATGCTATCCATGCCAACTGGAAAATCCCCCAGAGCATTCAGGAACTTCTCAGATTTCATAAGTCTTCAGAGCTTGGACCTTCTCAATAAGTCCCCCACTCCTTCAGAGGGTAGCTAAGGATAATGATAAGGATCACTGCTTATTAATTCAAAGATGTAGCTATGTTAATCTGGATCAGTAAGCAAGGGTGGGGGTTATTAGCATCTTGGAGATTAACAGAGAGAAAGAAGCTGGTAGCATGAGCTTTCATAGACTAAGCCTATTACTTCAGTTCTACCAGCCACAAACATCTACACAGATGAGGAAGGGAAAGATCTGATAACCTGGAGGTCAGCATTAAAAGCTCCCGCACCCATGTGCTGCCACCTTAGAAACCTCAGAGAGTAACCACTGTCTCAGCAAAGCTTCCTAGACTGAGCCTAGTATCCAAACAGGTCTATATAGGACAGGCCAGTCCAAGAACAGCTCTGTGGCTTTGCAAACTCGGATAAGAAGCAGCTTAAGTATTTGGAGTATTGCCACTTGTGTAATGCAAATGCTGTGTTTTTTGTATGTTTGGAAATTTGGGATGTTTTTGTGATATGCATGGAATAGTCAGATATTAACGTTAAACTCATAATACTTATAATCTGCTTTGTTGGGATATTGTAGTATTACTGTGGTTTTTAAAGCTCAGACTAGGAATTTTTTTGCATAATTCCCAGGATAACACTTGTGAACTAATTAACAGAACATATAGAAGGATAGGCTGCTGCATGCAATTTTAAGCATGTCTTCTTAACTAATCCTTAAACTAAGCTAAATTGAGGGAGAACAGAAAACATTGTGCTCATTTTAATTTCTTTTATTCAGCTTGAAAGGTTCACCAGTATAAGGATAAAGAAGGAGAAGGAAAAACCCAGTGTGGGCCATAGGAATTCATCTGCTTCCTATGCAGATGTTTCTGGTCCTGGTCAGATGCTGCAGGATATTTCAGATGAAAATGTGCTGGTCCTCTTTGAGCAGATGTTGGTAAGTTCTTAAAAGGTTTCCTGTGGGCTGCGATGGCAGTTTCACTGTTCTTTCTTGATGCCTCTGCAGAAGGAGAATGGAAGCAGAACTTGAGGATCCCTGGAACACTGGCCTCAGGGCATTTTGCTTGCATGGCTTCCCAGTTTAAGCAGTTGAAGCTTTTTTACAAATTTTTTAGCTCACCTCATTTTGTCTGCATAAACACTATAAGTAGCCCTTTGGGAACTGGAAGTAAATGTAGCTGAAAACGATGGAATGGCATCTCAAAGGCCACTGTGGACCATACACCTTCACTGGTACATTTGTGTGTTTCTAGGATTCATCTCCACAGAGGCAGCCAGCTCCCAAAGCTCGACCCATGATGTTCTGCTACCTGAGGGTACCAGCTCAGTGCAGCCTCTATTTCTTGTACCCTCAGCCTCAAGATAACATGAAAAATTCAGTTTGTCTTTATTCCCCTTGCCAAATTTGAACCTTTTTATTGCTCCACATCCATCTTTTCTTCCCTTATCTTTCCATACCCTGTGCTAGGCTGTATGATCCAAATGCTTCCAGTTCACCAGCAATCTCCTCCTCAGAAAGTTGCCTACATTGGCTTACATGCTGACGAACATTCACTGGCTTCTCTGCCCTGGTGGCTTAGTGGTTAAGAACACTGAGGTAGAATCTAGAAGTGCCCCATTTCAGATCCCCATTCTGCCATGCTCCTTGGATTTTCTCAGCAATAGATAAAATAGTCTTACTGCCTTGTGAAAAGGACCACAGGGCACATTTCTGGATGCTTTTGTAGCCAACCCAACGCCAAATGTTACGTTAATACTCCTTTGGATCACACTGGTGAGGCCGAGAAGGGAAAATCATGCCTGGGCTGTTGAAGAGTTTCTGTACTTTGTACCCAGGCTCTTTCTGTTCCCTTTGATACATAATCTGTTTCTAAGATTTGTAAAAACAGTAACCGGAGACAAACAGTTCTTGGTAAATTTTGATGCAATAAGGTAGGTTTCTGTGGCTAAGGAGACTTTTCTTTCTTCAATAGGTTGACATGAATCTGAATGAAGAGAAGCAACAGCCTCTGAGAGAAAAGGACATCGTCATCAAGAGAGAAATGGTCTCCCAGTACTTGCATACATCCAAAGCTGTGAGTACTTTATTCTCTGAAAGCCAATTTGAAGTGATCAAAAATCCTGAGGAACCTTCTGGAATTTAACTCTTTTTTGAAACTTCAACGCTCCATGTTGAAGTGTAAACAGCAGTTTTGGAAAGTGTCACTTGAGAGACAGCTACCGAGGGCAGGGAGAAGTCAGACATACAGTAAAGGGTGAGAAAGAATGGAGCTGATGGTGCTATTTGTGGGTGGTAACCGCAGAGCTATTTATTGTCATCTTTTAAAACTTTATTGCTCCTCTGAGCAAAGAGGTGCTTAGGTGTTTTTGATGGAACGCACCTGATTTTAGTTTAGTTTCCATAAGTAATTTACTGAATGGCCCTAGGCAAGCTACTGTTTCCTAGCACTAGCCTTCTACTTGAAGCATAGGGATAATGGTACTAACTCCTTTGACAATCAGCAGCCAGTCCATATTTTGGACTACTGTTTCCATCAGCCAACACAGCCTTTGAAACTTAGAGAAATTAGTTTGTGAAATAGAGTTTGAGCCAAATAGAACATAAGAACATAAGAAAAGCCTTGCTGGATCAGGCCACAGCCCATCTAGTCCAGCATCCTGTCACACACAGTGGCCCACCAAATGCTCATGGGCATCTCAAGCAGAGACAAGGACAAACCTATTCCTCCTCTAGAATCCCAGCAAATGGCTTTATTTATTTATTTATTTATTTATTTATTTATTTATTTATTTATTTATTTATTTATTTATTTATTTATTTATTTATTTATTTTATTTTATTTTATTTTATTTTATTTTATTTTATTTTATTTTATTTTATTTTAATTTATTTTATTTTATTTTATTTTATTTATTTTATTTATTTTATTTATTTTATTTTATTTTATTTTATTTTATTTTATTTTATTTTATTTTATTTTATTTTATTTTATTTACATTTCTATCCCGCCCATACCCGAAGGTCTCTGGGCGGGTTACAACAAGTAAAAATAAATTAAAACAAGATACAAATTGAGAGCAATACAGATTAAAATGAAATACAAATAAAACAAGATGCACACTTAAAAACATCTTAAGATTCAACAAATTTAAAACCGTGCACTCCGTAGTGCATTAAAATGATGCCGTTATAGCTGGGGAGGGAAAACAAATCCTTAACCAAAGGCCGAGGTAAACAGGTGTGTCTTTAAGGCCCTCCTAAATAAATACAAGGAGGGGGCATGGCGCACCTCAAGGAGGAGGCCATTCCACAATCTTGGGGCCACTGCAGAAAAAGCTCGCTCCCGGGTGCCCACCAGCCTCACTACTGAAGGTGGTGGGACAACCAGGAGGGCCTCATTATTGGATCTTAAGGCACGGGCAGGTCGGTATGGGAGAAGGCGTTCCTTTAGATATTTGGGGCCCAAGTCATTTAGGGCTTTATAAGTTAAAGTTAACACCTTGAATTGGGCCCGGTAGTAAATTGGCAGCCAGTGTAATTCTTTTAATACTGGAGTAATGTGTGTCCAGTTAGTTGTACCAGTCAGCACTCTAGCTGCTGCATTTTGCACTAACTGCAACTTCCGGACCGTCTTCAAGGGCAGCCCCATGTAGAGCGCATTACAATAGTCCAATCTAGAGGTTACCAGAGCATGGGTAACTGTGGCCAAGTCATCTCTATCCAAAAAAGGCTTCAGTTGGCGCACTAGCCGTAGATGGGAGTAGGCATTCCTGGCCACAGCCTCCACCTGAGCTTCCAGTTTTAGTGTGGAGTCCAGGAGCACCCCCAAATTACGCACCTGTCCCTTCCAGGGCATAACAACCCCATCGAGAACAGGGTGTCTCCCAACTACACGGACCCGAGATCCTGTAACACACAGCACCTCTGTCTTGTCTGGATTCAGCTTCAATTTATTGGCCCTCATCCAGCCCATTGCTGCCTCCAGATACCTGTCAAGCACTTCAACCGCCTCTCCTGATTCAGATGGTACAGAGAGATAGAGCTGGGTATCATCTGCACACTGATGACACCTCACTCCAAAACTCCTGATGACCTCTCCCAGCGGCTTCATGTAGATGTTAAAAAGCATGGGAGATAAGATCGACCCCTGAGGAACCCCACATTTGAGCTCCCAGGGTGTCGAGTCCACATCCCCCACAGACACTATCTGGGATCCGCTTTGGAGATAAGAGCGGAACCAGTGCCAAGCATTGCCTCCAACTCCTAAACTCCGTAGCCTTTCCAGAAGGATACCATGGTCAATGGTATCAAAAGCCGCTGAGAGGTCCAGGAGAACCAACAGAGTGGCATTTCCCTTGTCTCTCTCCCGGAGTAGGTCATCAACCAGAGCGACCAAGACGGTTTCTGTGCCATGACCGGGCCTGAAGCCAGATTGAAATGGGTCTAGATAATCAGCTTCTTCCAAACATGCCTGCAGTTGAACAGCGACAGCCCTCTCTAGAACCTTGCCCAGATAAGGTATGTTAGCCACCGGGCGATAGTTGTTCAAATCTTCTGGATCCAGGGAGGCTCTCTTCAGGAGGGGGCGCACCACAGCCTGTTTCAGGGCTGGTGGGACCACTCCATCCCTCAGAGAGGCATTCACTACTTCCAGGATCCACCCGGTCATACCCTGCCGGCTGGATTTTATCAGCCAGGAAGGGCAAGGATCCAGAGAGCACGTCGTTGGCCGCACCCCCACAAGTAGTTTGTCCACATTCTCAGGCCGCAATAATTGAAACTGATCCAAGCAAACTGGACCAGACAGTTCTCTGGACACCTCATCTGGACTATAACCAATTGTGACATCTAATCCGCTACGAATCTAAGCGACTTTGTCCTCAAAGTGCTTTGCAAATTTGTCACAGCAGATCTTACTTGGCCCTGGCTTTAGAAGCGCCCTGGTCCCCCCACCCCCCACCCCAGCCTGAAAGATGCACCTAGGTGTTCATTCTAGTAGCCATTGATACATCTGTTGTCCATAAATTTGTCTAACCCTACCTTAAAGCCATCTAGACTGGTAGCCGTCACCACCTCTTCCGGCAGCACATTCCATAAACCGATGACCCTCTGGGTGAAGAAATACTTCCCCCTGTCAGACCTTACTCTCCTACCCATCAGCTTCAAAGAGTGCCCCCTGGTTCTAGTGTTGTGCGACAGAGAAAAGAAATTTTCTCTATCCACCTTTTCTATACCATGCATAATTTTATATACTTCAATCAGGTTCCCTCTTAAACGCCATCTCTCCAGACTGAAGAGGCCTAGACATTGCAGCCTGGTTTCGTAAGGGAGGTGTTCCAGCCCCTTAATCATTCTGGTTGCCCTTCTCTGCACCTTCTCTAGTTCCACAGTATCCTTTTTGAGGTGTGGTGACCAGAATTGTACACAATATTCCAAATATGGCCTCACCATAGATTTATAAAGAGGCAAAGTGACACTTGCTGACATTTTCTATTCTCTTCCTAATTATTCCCAGCACTGAATTAGCTTTTTTCGCTGCTGCTGCTGCTGCTGCTCACTGGGTTGACACCTTCATTGAACTGTCCACCAGAACTCCGAGATCCCTTTCTTGGTGTGTTGCAGAAAGCTCAGACCCCATCAGTTTATAGACATAATTTGGATTCTTGGCTCCAATGTGCATTACTTCACACTTGTTAAGTTTAAAGCACATTTGCCACTTGGTTGCCCACTTACCCAATGCTAAGAGATCCCTCTGGAGCTCTTCACAATCTCTTTTGGTTTTTACTACCCTAAATAATTTAGTATCATCAGCAAACTTTGCTATTTTACTGAGCCTTGAGGGACCCTACTTTTTACCTCTTTCCACCCTGAGAATTTGCCATTTATTACTACTCTCTGCTTCCTACCCTTAAGACAGTCACAAATCCAGGACAGAACCTGTCCTGTTATTCCATGGCTGGTGAGTTTACTCAGTAGCCTTTGATGTGGAACTTTGTCAAAAGCCTTCCGAAAGTCCAGATGGACAATGTCTACTGGTTCACCTTTATTCACGTGTTTATTGACACTCTCAAAGAATTCCAACAAGTTGCTGAGGCACGATTTACCTTTGCAGAAGCCATGCTGGCTTTTGTTCAGCAATGCTTGCTCCTCCATATGCACACTAATTTTGTCTTTAATAATGGTTTCCATCACCTTACATGGAACCGACGTTAAGCTAACTGGTCTGTAATTGCCTGGGATCACCCCTGGATCCTTTTTTGAAGATTGGCGTTACATTTGCTACCCCCCAGTCCTCAGGTACAGAGCCTGATGTTAGGGAAAGCTTATATATTTTTGCTAGAAGGTCAGCAATTTCGCATTTGAGTTCCTTAAGGACTCTTGGATGAATACCATCTGGTCCTGGTGACTTGTTAACATTTAGTTTATTAAGACATGCAAGGACCTCTTCCTTGGTTATTTCTGTACAGTTTAACTCTTCAGAAAATGCAGGCTCAGCTACTGGCATGTGTCTTCTGTCTTCCTCCGTAAATACGGAAGCAAAAAATTTGTTTAGTCTCTCTGCAATCTCCGTGTCTTCTTTAATTACCCCTTTCTCTCCTTTACTATCTAGTGGTCCAACTGCTCTCCTGGTTGGATTCCTACTTTTGATATAGTGTATTTTCCAGCGTATAAGATGACTTTTTAACCCAGAAAAATCTTCTGAAATGTCAGGGGTTGCCTTATACGCCGGATACTGGAGGGGCCGCTGCTGCGACGATGCCTCGTCCTGCCCACCAACCAGCCTTCGATCCGCCAGCGGTGGCGTAAGGTTGAAAGACGGTAGCGAGCACAGTGGTTTCTTCTCGGTGCGTCCAGACCGCTTTTTCCTCCTCCAGGCAGGGGGGAGAGAGAGAGAGCAGCTGCTAGTAAAGCGACAGGTAAAGCAGCAGCAGCAGCAGCACCAACTTACGAGGGGACGAGAGGAGAGGAGAGGACTCAGCTGCCCAGTCCCCCTTTCTAATCTAAAGCCCTTTTTGCTTTACCGGCAGCTGCTCTCTCTCTCCCCTGCTTGGCCTTCTGAGCGCGGAGGCGGGGCAGACGGGAGGAGAGGAACGGAGAGGACTGCTCGCTACCATCTTTCAATCTTCCGCCGCCGCCGGAGCGAAGGCAGGCTGGTGGGCAGGACGGGGCAGGGCGTCGCACCAGCGGAGTCTTCTCCTCTCCTCCTGCTGAGACCGCTCTTGCCTCCGCCCCACCTCCACGCTCGGAAAGTCCTCTCTCTCACTCTCCTCTTGTCCCCCCCCCCTCTCTCTCACACACACACAGAGAGAGAGAGAGAGAGAGAGAGAGAGAGAGATCTAGGCTGACAGGAAAGATTCTTCAGTTCACTTTGGGATTAAAAGCTTTACTCCCTGTCAGTCCTCGGCAGATTTTCCTGTCTTTCAGCGTCTGCAGAGTTATCAGGCGTGGCCACCGAGGGGCCTTCCTAAAGCAGGCACTGCGTCTGGTGGGGTCCCTATTCATATAGGTTTGCAGAAAATTGTAGTCTTAAAGAGAGTCTTAAATCAGGCTGTCCCAGTATGAATCATCTCATTTCATGTTTGGAGTCATCTGTCCTACTGGGGTTGGCTGAAGGCAAGTACAGAACCGATATCCCTATCAAGGTATTAGGCCACTATGGCGAGTATATCCCAAACTCTATATTTTTACTGGAAAAATTGGGGGTCGTCTTATATGCCCAGTCGTCTTATATGCCAGAAAATACGGTACTTATAGAAGTTCTTGTTATTTCTTTTGATGTTTTTAGCAATGTGCTCCTCAAAATCTTTCTTAGCTTTCCTAATGGCCGTCTTGCATTCGTGTTGCCAGTGTCTATGTTCCCTCCTGTTCTCCTCATTTGGACAAGCCTTCCATTTTTTAAATGAACTCTTCTTGTTTTTAATTACTTCATCTACTGCACTTGTGAGCCACATTGGTTTCTTCTTGGACCGAGAAGTCCCCTTTCTTCTTTTAGGTAGGCATTCTAGTTGCATTTCCATTATTGTGTTTTTAAGTAGTCTCCATGCATTTTGAAGTGATTTAACTCTTTTGACTTTCCCTTTCAATTTCCTTTTTACTAATTTCCTTATTTTGGGGAAGTTCCTCTTATGAAAGTTTAAGGTCTCTTTGTTAGACTTTACTAAGAACTTACTCCCTGTATTTAAGTTGAAGGTTATTGCATTGTGGTCACTGTTCCCAATTGGATCAGCTACAGTGACGTCCTTTACCAGGTCCTGAGCATTACTTAGGATCACGTCCAGGACTGCCTTTCCCCTGGTTGGTTCCATGACCATTTGCTCCATGGAACAGTCATTTAGCAGGTCTAGGAATCTTCTCTCTCTTTCCTGAGTTGAACAGGAGTTCACCCAGTCTATGTGAGGATAATTGAATAAAATGTTGAATAAAATGTTGGAAAGCGCACAGGTTGCATTGCTGCCTGATTGTGCAAAACTGTTACAAGTGAAGTCTTCTTAGTTTGCTGTTTAGTAAGTCCAAGATACTCATTTTATTAAGTTTTCATTGAGTGTTAAAAATTTTGTGAAAAAGGAAAAATACAGATAAAGAAAATACAGATACACAAATATAGACAAAAGCAAAATAGTAGTAACTAAAAACTAAAAATTCTAAAAGTGACCTCCAGTTGCTTCCTTAACAATTAAGGATAATCGTAAGAAACTCTTGGTGCCCTTTGCAGACCTTCTGTGTTAGAACTGTGAAACGGGTGGTGGCCAAAGACACAGAGGGCACCAGGGTGGCCATTGCTGAGATGGCAGATGTAAAACTTTTGGAACATTGAAAAATTGTTGTGTAAAGCTAGAAAAAATTATGTAACTGCCCAGTCTTAAGTGATTTAGGCTATTGCAAAGCTGTTCCAGAATGATACCATATAAATGTGATATAAGCACAACATTCTCATTGCTTAAACCAAGGACAACCTTTATTCTTCCCATTGTTCCATGGCTTTTATTTCTTAACATCACAAATTTATAATATTGTGTAACTTTGTGCATTTAAAACATAGGAGATTGATCTTAATTCTGAAAGTTCAACTCTGCTACTAAGATTTTAATTCTGCCACATATCCTCTAAAGCAACTTGTCAGGCAAGAAATTCAGCTAGAAGTACAAAGACTAACAGGATTAAAAATTCACCATATTTCTTTTATGGTTATTAAAAAATGTTTATATTTATTTAAGAAATTTATATCCTGCCCTTCACCAAATGGTTCCAGGGTAGGTTACAATAAGAACAAAAGATCAAATATTAAAACATAATTAAAAATATAACTCCATTCCTCCCACCCCCACCCTCCTTCCCAAACAGGACAGCATCCTGAAGAGTATATCTAAATTATAACCCAGTCATACGCACAGTAAGAAAAGACATAAAATATTGGTCAGGAAAAGTAGCAATTATAACGATGGAGATTATGCCTAGAATATTTTTTCGTTTTTGAACATTGCCTATACAACCCTTTAAAGCAATATTTAAGGAGTTTAATAGTATAATAAATAAGTATATTTTTGGCACCACTAGACCTAGGTTAGCTAGAACAGTATTTCAAACTAACCTGTCTGGGAGGGGGGGGGGGGAGGAGAATATCAAATATTGAAAATTACTTCCATAACTTCAGAATTTCTCAGGTGCAGGAAGGAGAAGATTCCCAGGTGGAAGGAGATGGAAGCACAAGAAGCACCTAACATTATAGCAATACCTTATATAAACTACCTTTTAAAAGGTGAATGCCAACATTCCAACCCTATAATAGCAACATAGCTCCAATCTTGGAAATTATGGCAAACAAAGCTATTGCAAACAGCCTCTCCATTAATGGAATTAAGATATTATCCTTCACTACAGCAATTAATAGGGAGACAAACTAAAATGCTAAAACATCAAAATATAAAGTTTTTGAACAGTCTTGGTTAAATTATCTTGAGAAAAGAACTTTAGTTGAAACACTGATTGCAGTGAACTATTAGTTTGTCTTCCTCATGAGAGACAAATGGAAGCATACTGCACTAAATAGGATTCAGTGGTTGCACCTGTCTAATGCAACAATGGAAAACAGGGCAGATTAATGTTAAGAATATGTAACTGACACATTTTCAAAAAATCCAACAGTGTATTCTTTTTGAAAGAAGTAGATGGTGTAAGATTTCATTTAAGTCTGAAATGGTAACTTTTATTCATCTAAGCAAGTCATCTTGTCTGCTGTCCTTCTGATTTAGCCAACTTGTTTGACTACCATCGTTTGTTTGTTTGTTTTTTCCACAGGGAATGAGCCAAAAAGAAAGTTCCAAGTCTCCCATGATGAATATCCAGGAACTGAAATCTGGTCTCAGAGATGCACAGCTGCTTAACTGTTTAGAATCCCTGCGTGTGTCACTTAACAACAATCCTGTCAGGTAGACCTCACATTAGTGACTGCTCAGAAGATACAGCTGCCATGATCCATTTATTTATGCATCTTAAATGCTTTTATGTCACTTCACATATAAAGATCTCCAGCAGTTAGAACACAAAAAAGTTAAGTGTCGAGAAGTACATGGATGCGTACAACCAAGAAAGTTGATAGAGGGAGTAATAGAGTCAGAAATAGAGACTGCAGAATTTAACATTCAGGTCCTTTTTGGTTATACTGATTTTGTTTTGCTCTCATCTCAGCTGGGTGCAAAATTTTGGAGCTGAGGGACTCAACTGCTTGTTGGATATCTTAAAAGGTCTTCATGATGAAAAGGATGAAGTTTCTGGGTAAGGAGCTACTTAAATTGATGCATATAAAAACAGTATAAATATATCTTTGCTCCATATGAGATGCTTTTGCTTTGGAAGTGGAACTGTGAAGAAAATAAAGCAAAATGTTTGCAAGTCAACGTCGATGGTTAATTTTGCTTGGTTTCCATACATTGCTGAGTGAAGAGTAGTCTGAGGATGCCAGCAAATGGGTGGAGGAATTAGTGCTGAGGTTGGGATCGATAACTTTGCCCATACAGGTGAATTCCTGTTGGAAGCTAGGAACATTTGGTTGTGGCTCTTCATGCTCCTGCTTGTCTGGAATTCTAGTCAGATTGGGAGCTTGAATGAAGCGAACAAGGAGGAATTATGCAGGAATATATTTTGTTGGACCATAAATAATCAGATTGTTGTTGTTTTTCCAGGCCGTACGATACACGAATCAAGCATGAGATTATTAGATGTTTAAAAGCTTTCATGAACAATAAGGTAAATCTCTTAAATTCTTCACAGATGTTTATGAACTTATTAGATACATCTTAGAAAGCAAAGACTATGAGGGTAACATAAAATCAAAAATATATGCTTCTTGAGTATAATTTTAAAAGCCTGAATAAATAATAAATATATTAAAGTGAGGAACTGAGAAGAAAGTAAGGCTCTATAATCTTTTGCCAAAATGGGAGGACTAAAGGAAAGTGTTTTCTAAATTTGGGGAAATAACTGATGAGTAGTAGCATGTACTGAATGAATGGAAGAGAAATGAAGTGAGATGAGATGAAACCTGGCAACTTTGAAGGAAAAAGCAAGGTGTGAAAGGGAGAATGAGAGGAGCATCAAATGCAGAAAGCATTTCATCCATTGCTACATACTGAAAACTTCCTGTCTTTTGCCTTGCTTGCTGCTGTTTGAGAGTGACTGGTATCTTTAGTTGGAATTCTCTCCTCCTTACATCTCCGTTTGTTGCAAAGGATCTCCAGATCAACTTTGGAGACTTCTGTTCTTTTCAGCCTTCCTCGTTCCTTGCTCCTCTCTGTGGTCTTGGCTCTTTTGTGTTCTTTCTCATGCACATACACAGCCTACAGGTGTGTTGTTTTCTTTTCGTAGTTTGGAATTAAGACAATGCTGGAAACCGAGGAAGGGATCCTGCTTCTGGCTAGAGCCGTTGATCCAAAAGTACCTGCAATGATGATTGATGCTGTCAAGCTACTTTCTGCCCTCTGTATTCTGCCTCAGCCTGTGGATATGTAAGTAACGATGGGAGATTCGTCTTTAGGTTCAGATAGATTATGGAGGGAGAGTGAGGAATTTCGCACTCAGGTACTGTTGAAAATAACTGGCTTATTTCATTGCTTTTAAAACTGGCACAATGACTTGAACCTTAAGATTGTATATTTGAAGGCAGGGGCATGTTCTTGCTCTTAGGAAGAGTTTTTGTTCTCAGGCATTCGTATCAAAGGGACAGGTGGCAGGGAGGAGCAAAGAGGTCTGTACGCTGTAGCGTGTTCTCATGGGTCTTGGGTCAACCTCTTATTTAACAAGTGGAAAATCAGTTACTTCTGATCATAAATAATAGTAGCTTGTCAGTCCAATCTTCCTTATTGGGCAAAGAATGGTTCTTATTATTTAAACCAGGCATTGCCAACTAAATGATGAATTTTGAATCACTATTGGATACACGGATTAAAACCTTTAGAAGTTGCATTCCCTGCTGAAGAAAGGGATTATGAGAGAAGAACAAAAAATCTCTAATAATTTAGGCATAAGATTCTTGATAATCAGCCTCCTGAATGTATCAGGCACCCAACTATGAACACATAATTGTACTGCAGGTTTTATATAACATTATGATTCACAACTAAAAAGGGAAAATAATATTTTCAAAATCTGGAGTTATAATCTTTCTTTTCAGTGATCTTTAAAGATTTATAGTGAACTTGTTAAGACTTAGTATTTCCTAAAACATGAGAGTAAGAAAACTTAAACTGCATGCGTTGTAGTTTCCTGAGGACTTGTTCACACTTAGTCTGCTTGCTGAACCGACATGTCCACATTGTGCTGCCATGAAGCCATCCTTGCTCAGTGATCTAGGTGGGGACTGCTAAAAGCTGTCTACATGGTGGGTAGCTTCTAGATGCCGCATCCGCACGCGCTTCTGGGAGTGGCAAGTGGACATCGTTGTGCAGTTTCGGCTGCGCAGTTGTGTGCAGCATCAAGATCATTGTGGCACTGTCTGAATGGGCACCAGGTGTTGTCCTGGTGGTCTGACCAGCCTCAACCACCCACTCGCAGTACAAGTGCTACGGGCCAGTCACAGTCTAGTTTATCACTAATAATGCGGAACTATATCTCGATTCCGTATTTGGTAATATTATTTAATCATATTCTAGAAGGTAATAGAATTCCACATTCCTGGGAAGAGTCAATCTTAATTCCCTGCTTGAAGCCCAATAAACCCTGTGACTCACTGGACTGTTATAGATTTCAGATCTGATTTGTATCACCATCAATACACTTCATCATGCCTCAACCACACACACACAAGGGCTTTTATTTGGATGGAATCATACCTCATCACCTTTTGAAATTGAAAAAGGAACTAAACAGGGATGTCCTATTTCACCCATCTTATTTGTCCTTGCAATGGAATCATTTTTAAGACATCTTAATAACCAAAAAATAAAATGCTATCACCCAGATAGAGAAACAATGACTGCTGATAACTGCTTAATTTTCTCACCAAATCCTCTTCTGGATACTATTGCTCTTCAATAGGAATTACTCAATTTTGTAATTAATTCAGGTCTGGAAAGCTAAAATAAAATAAAAACACTTTTTATATTTATATAACATTTACAGAAAAACATTAATCCTCATACAAAATATTTAAAATATCTGGAATAAAGATAGCAAACAAGAAGTTTAAATACCTTGGTATATTTATTTCTCCAGATTTCAAAAAATAAATTTAATTACATACCAACTTGGAAAAAAAGTCATTCTATTAAAGCTGGATGGAAAAACAAGCAACTTTCATTACTAGGGAAAATTGTAGCTGTAAACATAATACTTCCAAAACTATTATAACTCTTTCAAAACATACCTGTAGATATTCCTGAAAGCAATAAGTGGGACAATAACTTATTACAATTTATCAGTTTGAGGAAAAGAAACAGAATTCAGAAAACTTTACTGCATCATACAAGAGATTTTGGAGCGTGGGGAATGCTTTCACTCAAAATATACTATCAATTTTGAAACATATTCTTATTTCAACATCAGAAAATGGTGGACCTCTTACTAACTAAAAGAAACTAAAATTAAAACCCTCATTATAACATATTCTTAATTGTTAAAAGTAAAAATGAATTCAAAACTTCATTGTTGGATAAAATGGAGAGAATTTTTTTCCCATATCCCTCACCAGACATACCTGTTAAATATTTACACAACATCCAATATGATATCAACACAAATGATTGTAATCTTCTGCAGGAGGCAGGCTTTACAAAGATTAAAGACTTCTTCACAGGAGTTTTATTGCCTAGTGAACAATGGGATAATATTTTACTTCCAAATAAAAAATCCTAGTTCTTCATATTAAAAATAAAACCATTTGTCTTCTACAGACACTATGAAAGGGTCTGTTAGTTTAACATCAACAATATATAAAATGTTAGTCAATTTTTGAGATAATGAAGAAGATAGTGTACAGGAAAAAAACCTTACAGATTGAAATTTCAGACTCAGTACGGAAAGAAATCCTGACTGAAAATCCTCACAAATTCAAGTCAACAAAAGCAATAGAATCATATCTAAAAACTATTTTTAGATGGTATTGTTGCCCATAATTATTACGAAGAATGATCCCTAAAATCCCACCATCATGCTGGAGGTCATGTAAAATAGTTAAAACATTTTGGAGAAAGATTTTGAAAGAAATTAAAGCTGTTATAGAGGAGGATATATGTTTCATTCCAGAACGTGTTACTTCACTATTATAGAGACTCCAATAAAAACAGGATTTTCGTCAATCATCTGGTATTAACAGTGAAATATACCATACAAAAGCATAGAAGAACTCAAATGCTTTAACAATCAGTTCCTGGAGCTAACTAATTTGGAATATTTCCTTAAATGAATTAATTACCTATCAACTAAAACTACTCCAGAGTCAAAAATTCTAGACTTCATTTGTTAGACATAAGGGGTCCCTATTTGCCTTTTTAAAAGCAACCACTATCAATTTGTGACAGTCTAAAGTCATCTCTGGAATTTTTACTAAACTGGAAATAATCTATATACAGTATATTCTGGCGTATAAGACTACTTTTTAACCCAGGAAAATCTTCTCAGAAGTCAGGGGTCGTCTTATATGCTGGGGGTCGTCGTCTTATATGGCGAGTATATCCCGAACTCTATATTTTAACTGGAAAGGTTGGGGGTCGTCTTATACACCGGAATATAGTAATTATGCAGTATTGTATATTCATTGATTAATAATAGAGATAAATTAGTTAAATTCTAAACTGTTTTTAAATGTTATTGATTATTTTATATTTTATATACTTTCTATATGTGTTTAATTTTAATTTTTTTAAGTACCGTATTTTCCGGTGTATAAGACGACTTTCTAACCCCAAAAAATCTTCTGAAAAGTCGGGGGTCGTCTTATACACTGGAAATACCCTCACCGGGGTCCTGCTGGCCGCAGCTGCCAGCACAAAATTGGGGTGCACAGCCTAAACTGAGCCTCGGACTTGGGGAGGGACAGCAGCCTTACCTGCTAATCCCAAGAAGGTGGTTTGTAGCTTTCCTTCTGGTGCTGACACGAGGAAAAAAGCTTGCTAAATGGGTGTTCCACAGAGCGAAATATGAAGAATCCTGCCCTCATTTTCTCTTCTCTGCTTTAGAAGAGTCTGCCACTCTAGCGCGATTCGTCTCTATGACCCAGTAGGGGAGGGATTGAAAGCAGAGAGGCTTTTGAAGAGAAAATGATGGCAGGATTCTTCATATTTCGCTCGGTGGAACACCCCCTCCCCTACAGGGTCATAGACGAATTGCGCTAGTGCAGCAGACTCCAAAGCTGCATTGCAGCCACAGATCTTTATCGGAGCAAGGTTTTTCCCTCTCGTCAGAAGGAAAGGCTGCCATCTCTCCCCAAGTCCGAGGCTCGGTTTAAGGCTGCGCACCCCAGTTTTGCAAAATCTTCGTTTTAAGTAGAAAAATTGGGGGTCGTCTTATACGCCCAGTTGCCTTATACGCCGGAAAATACGGGTAAAAAAAATCTCATGCTGTTTTGGTAAGAAGGTATGGGAATGAGACTGCAGTCCTTTTGGATGATCTTCTGCTAACGTGTTCTCCTCTCCTTCATACAGGCATGAGCAGGTTCTGGGGGCCCTGACAGAGAGAGCAGAAATGGAGGAAATAGAACGCTTCAGACCCATTTTAGATGGCTTGAAGAGCGGTACTTCCATGGCATTAAAGGTAACATGTCTTGGAGTTCATCCTCACCACCTCATCATTAATTGTCAGGGTCATTTGTGCCTTTCTCTAGTATGTTATTTTGTTCCTTCTAATCATCTCACAATTCCTCCAAGCTTAATAGATCTGTGTTTAATGCTTGTCAGTAATCTCATTTGCCGTATTTTCTCTTGTGGTGTTTTTCCGTGGTGAAAAACAGGACAGTTTTTCTTCTGGTTACACATCCTATAGAGTGACAAACTTTTTATTCCTGTTAGTTTGTTACTCTTTCTTTTTATTTTTCTTTAAAGGTCCCAGGTGGGTCAGTCTCTTACTGAGTGAGATGAAATGCTTCATTCAATCTGACATTCACTCTTTTTTCATTGTTTTCTTAGGTTACTTGTCTGCAGCTGATCAATGCTCTAATTATTCCCTCAGATGAGCTTGATTTCAGGGTGCACATCCGGAGTGAGCTCATGCGTTCTGGACTGCAGCAGATCCTCAAAGTAAGAGGCACCAGTTTTTTCTACTTCTGTGTCTTTGTTCTGCACTGTTTTGGAAAAGCAAAAATCTGATATTTTAGTCCCCTGTAACAATCTGAAGCTGCTTCCATTTGAAACAAATATGCTTTGGCCCATTGGGAAGCAGTTTTCTCAGTGGGTCCAGCTATTACAAAAGCATTTATCACCACTTCACTTACCTGCAGTTAGTTGTTTCAGCAACAGAAAGCCTCTTGTTTCTCTCTGAATTGGGAGTCTTAAAACAATAAAGGTTTATGTACATGCCCCATAGGTTGCCACCAACATTACACTGTTCCTATATTCAGAAGACCAAGGGCAAAAAACCAGTACATCTCTACTTTTTTGTGCATGAAGAGATCCCCCCCTTGGTGACAGCCAATACACTGTTGGCAGCACTGATTATGCTGAATGCATCAATGATTATAAGCATGGAGGCACTACTCTACGTGAGTTTAGTTTGAAGCCACTGAAATCAGGTTGTACTTGCCCTCCGCACATTTCATGTGGATCCATTTGTGAAAATAACAGTTGTGGAAAGCTTTTCTATATTAGAGTAATGGGCTTATATTCCTTCTTACATTAGTCAGATTAGCACTGCTGCCTTGCATTGCATGCGTGCATGTATGTATATGAATTGGGTAAAATAGGGGTAGAGCAACACTTGCCCAATGACAAGGTTTTCTGATGGGAGCGCAGGACTGTAGTGCTGATGACGGCGATGCTAGAAGCCCCCGACCCCAACAGCTCTGATGATGATTGTTCTGCAGGAACTGCACAGTCAAGACAATGAAGAGCTGAAAGTGCAACTGACATTGTTTGAAGAATATGGAGAAGAAGATTCTACGGATCTCAGAAACCGTTTGGATGACATCCGCATTGAAATGGAATATCCTTCCAAACACACTGACGGAAGATATACAGGATTTTAGGGCTCAGGCCCTGGCCCCTTATACTTTGGGAAACTTCATTTATGTGGATAATATTTTCCTGTATCTTATTTAGTTAAAGTAGATGATCACACAGCTTGCATCTTTGGAAGTTAGTGACTTGTGATTTGTTCACCTTACATTTCTGGAGCTAAGGAACTAATGGGTCCTGGAGGAGAGCAGGAACTTAGTTGCAGAGGCCTGGGGGTGTGGGCAGGAACCAAGAGTTCCTAACTGAGAAATAGTAGGATGTAATAGAACTATTTGTAATTTTCATTGCAAGGGAGGATGTAGAATTTGTGGAAATGTATAGGCTAGAGAAGAAGTGGTGATTATCTGTTATAAATGGCCATTTGTGGCTAAAGCAAGTGGCAGTATTCTTTATATCATAATGTGTGATAAGGATCCAGAAACATCTTGAGAAAAATAATAAGGAATATATGAAATCTCAAACCAAGTGCTTCCAGGTTCGTGTTTGAGCATCTTGTCGTCATACACGAGCTCCACTGTTGTTGTAAGGATTGTGGCCTATTGTGGTAGTAAAAGAAATTTCTGCTTCTAAGAGTGAATACTTGTTTATTTTCAGCAGTTTTTTATGACCGGTGTGGAAAAAATAGGTTGGTAGAGGATTTAAGCAGAATAGGCCAGTGCTTTTGAGTGTACCTGTACATACCTAGAAAGGACTTTTACATCCTTAACGGGTATTTTTCACTGACATCAATGAAGTTTTCCAGATTCTTCTGAATACAGTCAAAGACTCAAAATCAGAACAGCATTTCCTCTCAGTTCTGCAGCACCTCCTGCTAATTCGCAATGACTACGAGGCAAGGTAAGGCTGAGGGTTTGTGTGGATACAATCATGGGACCGTCAGAAAAGTGTTTCCCCGTTTAACCAGCGCAAAGAGTCTTTACTGCTTTCCTGAATGTGTGCAGTGAAGGTGACAGTCTCCCCCTTGAGGTGCAGCTATTCCATAGCCTGGGGACTGTCACTGAGAAGGCCTTCTCCTGGGTGCCCACCAGAGTGAGCAAGGCGTTTTCCATGCCATGACCTGGGCCTGAAGCCAGATGGAAATGGGTTTAGACAATTAGCTTCCTCCATGCATGCTTGCGTTACCAACACTGCTCCAGTATTAAACTGTAAGCGAATGTGGAGGGAGTATAATTTCGGATAATATGGATTATTTTTGAAGTGCCAAAGGACCAAATTTAAACCTCCCCCGGGGAATAGGTAGTTGGACTGTTTACATAGGCTTTAAAAATGAGGATTACCATAAAACAGAGACAAAACCCATTTCAGACTCAAGAGCCAATATTTCTTGTTAAACCAGTGCAAAGAATTTATTAGAAATACAGAAGAGAAGCTGAAATGAAATGTAAAGCCATATCAGAAACATATTTCATTAGAATGTTTAAAACAAAACAAAGATAAGCATGCAAGGACTTTAAACATGGCTAAATACCTTATATTAAAGTAGCTTTATGTATTGAATTGATAATTTCAACTTTAGGAGAGAAATATACCCAAGCCAGCAAGGAGATAGAAAATCACCCTTAATACTAAAGATATTCCCTAACCAAAAATCAAACAGTATTGAAAACCATAAGAAATAGGGAGAAGTAAGGAGGAATGGAATAAAAACCCAAGAATCTGCTCTCACCACTGTGCCTCAGTATACCCAAAAACTGTAGATGTGAGATTTCAACTGATCTGTGCCTCTTCAGGAACAAAAATAAAAATAATCTTCCCTCTTATTGACTTGGTCTCCAAAAATGAGTAAATATCTCACAATTAAAATAAAAGCTATTTAAAATGGACTTTTGCAATTGCTCTGACCAAGAAAAAAAGCTCAGAAAAAAAACTTCCAAAATTTAAAATTTAGCTTCCTTTATAGCAGAAAGAAGAAAGGGGGTGGGGGGGGGGAACAGCAAAACTTCTGTAGGTCTTTCTCTAACCTCCCATGACAAAGAGAAGGAGAGGAAGACTAAACTCCATCTCTTCTCTGCCTTTTTTATAGCCAAAAACTGGAACCTAAAACTACTTATTATTGGTCTTATTATTGGTTAATGAATGAAACATGTACCTGTCTATAGTTTTTCCCCACAAAGATGCAAATTAACCTAACAGCATCTCCAAAATCTTTCCTGAAAGGTACTTTAGTTCTCCAGCTGTCCCAGAAGAAGTTAATTTCTTATGCTAACCTGTCTCTCTGAGAGCAATTCTCATCCTATTGTTTCTCTTAAGTCAAAGTACAATGGAATAGCTTTATGTGTACTTAGCATATCCTTACAGCCATAAAACCCAGGATACCTTCACAAGATCCACTTCCTCAGGAACATCCGAATTATTTTCTTAAGACAAAAGATATTATTCTCCTCTAAACCTCAGTGATCAATCGTTAACGTCAATAGACCCAACATATTACAATTCTTTGTCCTCTCTGGTAGTCAGGCATAATCTTGATTTACCAACTTAAGTGGCTCATTAAGGTTCCAATACTATGGAGAGGTCAACAGGAATTTTTGCATCATCAGCTCTTGAATGGAGAGACAAACCTGTTTTGTTTTGTAAAATGCTACAGAGCTTTCCTTTGTTGTTGTTTTTTTGAAACATTTTAAAAGTCCAAGGCTTTTATTCAAAGTTAATGGTCCAACCTCTTATTATTCCAATTAGGCCAAATCTTAAAGCTCTGATAGAATCACATTCCATTTTAGGACTCATGGCCCAAGATAATGCCTTTACACCAGATTATTTCCCGATCATACTTAGCCAATTCTTTTAATTAATAATCATAACTGGTATCACTTGCAGTTGGATACCCACAACTCTCTCTAGTACCTTACCCAGAAAAAGGTACGTTGGCCACCGGGTGGTAGTTGTTTAAATCTTCTGGACCAGGGATGCCCTTTTGAGGAGAGGGCGCACCACTGCCTGTTTAAGGGCCGGTGGAACAACCCCATCTCGAGGCATTCACTACCTGCTGGACCCACCTGGTTATACCTTGCCGGCTACCTTTCATCAGCCAGGAAGGGCAAGGGTCCAGAGAGCATGTTGTCGGCCAAACCCTCACAAGCAGCTCGTCCATGTCCTCAGGCCGCAGCAATTGAAACTGATCCAAGAGAACCAGACCAGACAGTTCCCTGGACACCTCCCCTGGACTATTCCCATTGTGACATCTAATCCTCCATGAATCTGAGCGACTTTGCCCTTGAAATGCCTTGCAAACTTGTCGCAGCAGATATTAGATGGCCCTTGTCCACGCTTCCTTGGGATGGATCTTATAAGGGCATTTGTCACCCGTAAGAGTTCTGCTGGATGACTACTCAAGGACGCAATGGTGGCAGGAAAAAAAACTTTTAGCTGCCATCACTGCCATACGGTAGGCACAGATCAATAGTAAGAATCAACAGATTCTTACTAATTGGCTCTGAGGCAAAATCCAGATCAAAGGTATGACCTGCTGTATGGGTTGGACCAGCTATATCCTTCCCTATACCCAGAGGTCTCAGGGCGGGTTACAATATTATAAAAATCTTACACAGGTTCCTGCCCTCAGGCTTACAATCTAAAGAGACAAGATACAAAAGGAAAATGGTGTGGGAGGGAACAGGGACACTATTAATTAATTAATATTTATATCTTGCCCTGTCCCGAAGGTCTTAGGGCAAGTAACAACTTTTAAAAACCAGCATAAAAAGCACAATATTAGTTAAAAGAGTAGCGTTTGCAGGGTGGGGGGGGGGGCAATACAGCCAACATTTAGGCAAAGGCCTCAGTGAAGAGGTGCGTCTTCACCATCTTCCTGAACCTAATCAGAGAAGGAGCCTGATGCACCTCCAGGGGGAGACTGTTCCATAGCCTGGGGGCCATTACTGAGAAGGCCCTCTCCTGGGTGCCCATATGCCTCACTGCTGAAGGTGGTGGGACAACCAGGAGGGTCTCCCCTCCAGATCTTAAGGCAGGGGCAGGTTGATATGGGAGAAGGCGTTCCTTTAGATATTTGGGGCCCAAGTCATTTAGGGCCTTATAAGTCAGAGTTAACACCTTGAATTGGGCTTGATAGTGAATTGGCAGCCAGTGCAACTCTTTTAGGACTGGCATGATGTGCATCCCTCTAGCTGTTCCAGTCAGCTCCCTAGCAGCTGTATTTTGCACTGGCTGCAACTTCCGAACCGTCTTCAAGGGCAGCCCCATGTAGAGCGCATTACAGTAGTCCAGTCTAGAGGTTACCAGAGCATGGATAACTGTGGCCAGGTCATCTCTGTCCAGAAAAGGCTTCAGTTGACATACCAGCCATAGTTGGGAGTAGGCACTCCTGGCCACCGCCTCCACCTGAGCTTCAAGCAGCAGTGTAGAGTCTAGGAGTACACACCTGTCCTTTCCAGGGCATTGCAACCCAGTCAAGGACAGGGTATCTCCCAGTTACACGGACCTGAGACCCCATGACACACAGCACCTCTGTCTTGTCTGGATTCAGCTTCAATTTAGGCCATGAATAGCTGAGCTGGCCCACTGAGCATAGCTAATGTTGAAGTCCCCCAACACCACCGTGGCAGGGACTTCCAACACCACTTCTGAGACTACTTCAGCCAGCTCAGATAGTGGGTGGATGGTACACCAGCAACATCCCTATTCTGTCTCTGACCCAACAACAAGAACAGCCTCTCAAACCCCATCACAGAGCGAATTGGCCGTCTGGTGAGAGAGATGGAAGCAACACTCCCTCTCCCCCCCCCCCGCCCCCCCAGCCTGGAACAGTTCTGCGCTGAGTACCCTGGGGGACAAAGCTGAGTAAGACTAGGCCCACCCAATTCATCCTCCCAAGTCTCAGTAACGCATGCCAGATCAGCCCCTTCGTCTAAAATCAAGTCACAGGTGACAGATGTTTTATTCTGGACTGACTGGGCATTCACAAGCAGCACTGCCAGAGCAGTGGGCAAGTTGGTAGGTCTCCCCAAACTCTGCTGGCTGGAAGGCAGAACAGAAGGAGTGATGACTCCAATACGTCTAACACCCCTTTTCCTGATCAGTCTCTTCTGCCTCCCAATGCCATATCTTCCCCTGCCCATCCACACTTCAATGGTGACCCCTGAGGCACACCTCCCCTCCTGCCCTGCCTTGGCACATTATCCCTTCCCCACAGCACAGATGTTTGGGATGTTTCATTGGGGAAGTCTGTTTATATCAGCATCAATACTTCTTTCTGTTTTTCCTTTTTTAGGCCTCAGTATTTTAAACTTATTGATGAGTGCATCTCACAGATAATTCTGTACAAGAATGGTGCAGATCCTGACTTCAAGCTGAAGCGTTTTGATCTCAATGTAGAAGGACTCATAGGTGAGTCTGGCTGCCAGGTGTTTCAGACTCCTCTTGAACTACTCCACTGTGACAGGTTTGGTGTACAGCAGAGTCCTCCGAAGATGAAACAAAGTGCCAGCGTCCCTTTCTTGGCCAGCCTACACCTAAGGCCATGAGCTCCTGAGACCCCTTCTTTCAGAGTTATGCTGAGCCTGTTACGGCTCTGCTAGGCATAGGCAGCTATATAAATATGAATTGGCATGTATTAACTGGTGTTAGCTGGACATGGGGAGTTATGAGTATATAATATAATACATTCCAAGCCGGGCCTATTAAGAGATATAAATATATAAATATAGGAAATAAAATGTGATGCTTCTAGAAGAATTTGAGACAGGACTTCTTGGTCATTCCTGGAACTCTGACTTGTATTCGCATGTGCAAGGCAGATCTGATTAGTTCCTGTCATCTACATAATCCGATATCACACCACAGGATGGACTCATCAAGTTCCAGGCAGCCTTATGCACCACTGAAATATCAATACTGTGATGCTTATCTCCAGTGACCCCAGACCAAGAGTTCAGCTGTTGGGCTACCTACTTTTCCTGCCTCAGCCCTGATTGGCTTTCCCCTGCCACCTTGGGAAGAGAGATCCATCCCTCAAACAGGATAAAAGAGCCCCCAAGAGTCCTTTTCGCCAAGAATATCCAACACATCCTCTCTGCTGCTGAAATCAGTGAAGATGCATCGCCTCACCACGCTGAAATCACTCCAGACTTCTGCTGAAACTATTAGGCAGTCCTGCCCCACTACCAGGACTTGTTCCAGCTGTTGCCAGCTGTCCATCTCTTCTGGACAGCCCTGACTTCGTGAACTTCCAGTTGTGCACAGAGTTTCTTGCCTGCCCCAGGAAAGCCTGCCCCGCCTTCTATTCCCAACTCCACTCCTTGCCGCCCGATCTCCCCTGCAGCTTTCCATCACTCTCTAATCCACCCTTCACATCTGGAAGGTGAGATCCTTGCAGCTAGATTTCTAATAAGGTTAGAGATCTCACAGTTGTGCTTTCCCAGACTGAGCTCACAGTACCCAACCCTATCATTATCCACTTAGCACTCAGAGTTCTAATAGACTTCAACCTATAATGACCCCAATTACTGCTGAAAACACTGAAATTTGTAATTAAGTAGCAGTTCTTAGCCTTGTGCCTGGTTATCCACTGTCGCCTTGCTGGAGGATATTTTTACTGCCTTTCTTGGATTGTTTTGGATGTACATGCCAGCCAAGGACTCCCTTCTGGCTGACCTAATTGGTGGCAATCCGTGCTGCGTTTCTTCTTGTTTCTATGCCATTTTTGTGTGCCTTTTTTGTTTTTATTAATAAAATCATTTTTCTCTTAAGAAACATGGCTCTGAAGCTTCTCTCCTTGCCACCCTGTGTCTTCTAAGCAACAAGCTGATCTGGCATTTTAAAAACCTTTACAAAAAGACCTATCACGGGTCATGTCCAGACAGGCTAATATCCCATTTTTGAACATGTGTCTAGGAGTCTCATAGATTGGGCTAAACATGGTGCTCATATGCAGTGCCTGTTGAGAAGCTGGCTCAGGTAATCTGAAGCAGGTCGGGTGCCAGTGCCACATCTAGCATTACTTAGAAAAAGTAAACTAATGCCACGGTCGAGAACTTTCTACTTTTACATATATTTTAAATTTTACGGTTGAATCAGAAAGAATCAATAGCCTATCTAATAGATTATTGTACTGATGCATTTTAATCACAAAGTCAGGCAGGAGTGCTTTTATGTTAAAAAAAAAAGCACATCTTTGTGAGATCTAGAATCTTCTTCCTTACTGACATATGCTGAGGTAAAAGGACGTTTAAGCTTCAGCAGAACTGCTTATTCAAAACATTTCTCTACTACTTCCTGTTAAAACATTTTGAAGTGATTTGCAACTAGTATAAAGATGTTAAAACAATATTTAAAAACACTATTAAACATTGCTTGATAGAGGGGAATTCATGGAATTGAATATAAAAATGAATATCAATTGTAACCTTTTAAGTGCTGATATTCATGTTGAGCAAAAAGAACGTATGAATTACTATAAGCACCTGTGTATAACTAGGTGGATACATAATCATTCCCAAAGGGAAAATCTGAGTAAAAATAATTTATGGTACTTCCCTACATGCTAACAGTGGTCCTACAGACCTGTGGAGGCCCCCTGTTAGGCAACCTGGTTCTAAGTTGTTTTAGGGCCTTAAAAGGCAAGGATAGAATCCTGATTCTGGTTTGAAAACTGTTGTGCCATTTGGAGTAGGTGCAAGGGGACCCCTTTACAGAGATCATTATAGTTACTGCCCTGTTTTCCCAAAAAAATTTGCTCTAGGGCTTATTTTTCAGGGGATGTCTTTTTCCATGAACAACAATCTACATTTATTCTCAAGCAAAACAATCAAGTATAGTCACGCCATCACATTCTGGAACATCATCATAACTCCTGGACACTTATTTAAATTGACATTTTTAATGAACTATAACTAGGGCTTATTTTCAGGGAAACAGTATACATTTAGTTATTAGTGCAGAACAAGGGTATCTGTCCTGATGTGCAGTTGGTACACAGCTGAAATATGCCACCTTCTGTTCATCTTGGCGGAGCGCAACCCCATTTAAATCAGGAGAACCTTCTGTTACCAGACCCAGGAACTTTCTACCCACATAGTCTGTCTTTGCTAGCATTCGGCCTCATTCAGCCCAACACAGCATCTAGGTACTGTATCAGGATGTTGACAGCATCTTCTAAATCAGGAATAATGTAGAAATAAAGCTGATGGTTACCTCATGACAAAACTGTGTGTGACAGCCTTCAGTGGCGTCATGTAGCTGTTTGAATTACTGTATTTTCCGGCGTATAAGACGACTGGGCGTATAAGGCGACCCCCAACTTTCCAGTTAAAATATAGAGTTTGGGATATACTCGCCGTATAAGAAGACAACATCCGGCGTATAAGATGACCCCCGACTTTTGAGAAGATTTTCCTGGGTTAAAAAGTAGTCTTATACGCCAGAAAATACAGTATACGAATTATGCAGTCTTAAGGGAGCTGTATTTGAAATGAGATGAAGCAAGGCAGGTGCTACAGGGGGGCATCTGGAACCCTTACGCTGGTCCTACAGCGAGGGGACACTTCTGCATTGGATGGGAAGGTGCATTGGATCGATACACTGTTACTTTCTTCTGCCTGCTTACATAAATGACACGCACTTCCAGGTATAGTGATGATATATGTGCAGCATGCATAAATTTTCTTATTGCCAGTTTGGTGTTGTGAAGGGAGAGGCACCTGTATTTTTACTGTGGGCCTCCTTGTGATACAAAGAAAAAGAGTGTGCACATGGGGCCTGGAACGAAAAGCACAGTTGTGGCGCTTGCTGTGGAAAGGAAGATAAGGTTTTGATGATGTTAACCAATTGTTGCTTTCTTCCCCTCCTTGTAGATAACTTGATTGACCAAACAAAGGTGGCAAAAAGTGAAGCCAAAGCCCTGGAACTGGAGAAGAAGGTTATTCTTTTATTTATTTGAACGATCATGAGATCCTTTTACAGGACAAAAGTTTTATTGAGCCACATATCAATGCGTAATATATAAGAATAAAACTACAGGATGCTTATGTAATATAAAATATGAGGTATTCAGTAATAGATAGTTAAATAATTCACAGTTCAGGATTAATAATAGTGATAATAGTAACAACAACATCTGTAAGGTCCAGTAATTATCACTCTGGAGCTTATAACCTAAACCTCCTCCTGTTTAAATCCTCATTTACTATTTCTATAAAATCTGTGAGTTTGCCTATTTTGCTTTTTTGTGATAATGAAAGTTTTAGAGAGAGACAGTCCAATGAGGGAGTCTTCTGCTTATAACTCTGTGTTCGTGGCCGTGGACAAGCAGTTGCATAAGAACCCAGGAAGAAAGCGGTGCTTTTGCTGAGAAATAAGAATATGCTTTACTGTGTATTCAGCATAACTAAGGACTGAACCTGTGATCCATTTGCACAATGCTGCCTAAAGTTCCCCTAGGACAGATTATCTGTATTCTGGCTGTGGAGACAAATTTTATTCAACGCAGTATTATTAATTGCTTATTTTAATGGTTTATGTTTAATCTTTGTATACTATTCGTTTTATTTTAATTGGTTGTGGTAAATTTGGACACTGCTTTGGGTCACCTGCATTTGCATTATTAACCATTTCAGTGCTGTTCATGTTTTTCTTCCCTGTCCCTTAACCAGTGTTAGTCTCTGACGATGCTGCTGCCAAAGTCCCCAGTTCCCGATGTAACTTAGTCAGTTCTTTGGAATGACTGCAAAGTGTAACATTTTTCCTTTTCAGTTGGATTCTGAGCTCACGGCACGGCACGAACTGCAGGTTGAAATAAAGAAAAAGGAAGCTGATTTTGAGCAAAAACTGCAAGACGTATTGAAGGAGAAAGAGGCTCTAGAGGCTGAACATCAGCACGCCGCCTCAGAGAAGCAAAGCCTGGAAAGCGTCATTTCCCAGCTGAATAATCAGGTGATGTTAGGGTGGTTCATGGGCTGAAGGCAGGCAGACGAGGGGCTTCTCGATGCTTGGTTATTTCTACAAGGATTCTGGGGAATTTAACCTACAGTCCTGCTCTACAGTACAGCATAGCACTGTTCTGATGTCACATACTGAGTCTGCATTAAGGAGAACAGGCCTCTCATTACTACATTAGGGAGGAAAATTTCAGAAGGGGAAGAAGTTGCCATCAGACAATTGAAAGATCATAATAGAATTAATAGTGGCTGAGATAACAGAGCACAAATTAAATGAATGTGCTATATTGGAAGGAAAGCTGAGAAATTGGAACGATAGTGCAGGTGAAAAGAAGGGGAGACAGCAAAGTTACTAGGACAGGAAGAATGAAATGAGCATTATAAATTATCTGTGGGTTTTAGGAAACACTTCGGTCTAATATAATCTTTTTTGAGATACATAAATGATTATGACGGAAAAGACTGAAAAATGTTTACATCCACTTCCTTTTTAAAAATGGTCTAAATCAGTGTTCAGCATCTGAATTAATTGATGATGTTACATTTACACTTTTAAGTCCACTCAAAATATTGTTGTTGAAGAGAGCAGTGATGCTTTTTTAAATTTTAAGAGAAAAGGAAGATAGGAAATAGGAGTACAAAGTACAGCTATATAAAGAAGAAATGATGGAGGCGCATGTTGTCACCATTACTAAATTTAGGCCTTGCACAATGTACTCT
Source organism: Aspidoscelis tigris stejnegeri (assembly GCA_023333525.1). Lineage (NCBI taxonomy): Eukaryota > Metazoa > Chordata > Lepidosauria > Squamata > Teiidae > Aspidoscelis > Aspidoscelis tigris. Next base: position 112,393,916 of record JALMGA010000004.1, on the reverse strand, counting down.
AGATCAATGAAATGGATCTCTTAAATGTCTCCTAAGTAACTGGTAAATGGTTGTCCCTTTGACATACCAAGGAATGTCAGATAAGAAAAAGGCTTTCTGCCCCCAATGCTCTTTTGTGCTGTATATTTTGGTATATGGAAGCTCCTCTTAAAAAGAGCCTTGAAGTCCAATTCACAGGTAGGGGAATTCATTGAATCAGTGTTTAATTGTTATCACAGGCTGACAGATAAAATTATTTATATATTGTTCTGCTAGAAGACATGAGCATTTGTTCCTTGACAGCAGAATTTGAGTAATAACCTTCCAGATTTTGAACAACTCATTATTGTGCTGCTATAAAATTTATTTTTCTCCCACAAAATTCCAATAAAAATTTGCCAGTTTGCCTGACACAGAATCATATGATGATAACTGTGTAAAAGCAAGATAAGGACAAGAGGAACAGGAAGAAAATTTTAAGGTAAAATGTAGCAGATAAGAAATTGAAAGTTTGAAGTGGTTGAGAGAATGCGAGTCATAATAATTTAAATGATAATTCAGGGGCAAGAACGCTGTTGCAATTTTGAATTGAGGCACATTCATCTGAGGTGGGTGTGAGGGAGTTCTTGGAGGAGCGTGAGGCCAGAATTCACCGCAGAAGCTCCTTCGGTAAAGATAAAAGATGCCACTGAGTCAAACTCATCTCCTGCTGACTACTTGGAGGTGTCCATTAGGTTTTTTTGGACAATGGTATGGAAACAGTTTCCCATTGCCTTCTTCTGGAGGAATCACGTGGATTGAACTGAAAATTTTTCATGCAAAGGAGATACTCTTCCACTGACCTATTGTTACATGATGTAACCAGACAAATTGCAAATGGACAATAATAGTTCGAATGTTTTTAGGAAAAAATCAGGGCATGAAAGCTTAGTGAATAAAAAAGGTAGGGGATTGCAACCAAAGATTTGAGTAGATAAAGTCAGGTGGATTAAATACAGTATAATGTATCACTTGAGCATATGACTTTGTATCTGTTTAGATTTAAAATATTCTAAATATGCCAGGAAGATCTGAGGAAGAAACATAAGTATAGCAGATGTATCATAAAGCCTATTGCTTAAAAATATACTGCCTGCTAAATTTGTACTTCTTTACCTGTGGGCAGTTTGGTCTAGTGGTTAGGGAGCCGGACTCTTAACTGGGAATACCAGGTTTAATTCCGCCTTCCCCTATGAAGCCAGATGGGGGACCTTGGGCGAGTCACAGCTCTCTTCTGAGCAATTACAGCCCCACCTACCTCACAGGGTATTCTGTTGTGGGGAGAAGAACAGAAGCTTTGTCAGCCGCTTTGAGTCCCCTTAAATGGGTGAGAAAAGTGGGATAGAAAAGCCAACGCTGCTTCTTCTTCTTCTGTAGATTGGTGTATTATCCAATGAACTTCAAAGTGTTAAGGAAAAAATGGAACTTTCCACCAAGGCATCTGGAGCTTCCCTTCCCGCAACTCTTTCTGGCACAACAGAAATACCAGCACCAGCACCACCACCTCCACCTCTTCCTGGCACTGTAGATGTGCCACCACCACCACCTCTTCCTGGTGCTGCAGAGATACCACTGCCACCCCCTCTTCCTGGGACTCTAGGGATGACTCCACCGCCACCGCCTTTTCCTGATGCTGTAGGGATGCCACTGCCACCGCCACCACCACCTCTTCCTGGAGCTACAGGGATACCACCGCCACCACCACCTCTTCCTGGTGCTACAGGGATACCACCGCCTCCACCTCTCCCTGGTGCTACAGGGATACCACCGCCTCCACCTCTCCCTGGTGCTACAGGGATGCCACCACCGCCTCCACCTCTCCCTGGGATGTCAGGGATATTATTGCCGCCGCCGCCGCCACCACTTCCAGGAATGCCAGGGATTCCTCCTCCACCACCACCACCTCCCGGAATGCCAGGGATACCAGCTCCTCCCATGCCACCTAACTTTGGTGGCACAGCAGCTCCAGTTCTTCCATTTGGTATGGCTCCCAAGAAGATTTACAAGCCAGAAGTTAAACTACGGAGAACTAACTGGTCTAAGGTAATGTTCTTCTGGGTAATTCCTAGGACTGCTTGCTGCCGTGCTGCTTGTTTTTCTGACTGAACCCCCTACTTTTTGAGGTGTTGATGAAATACTTTGGTGTCTTCACTCCTTTGTGTTTCCAAACAGAAAGATAGTATTTGAATTTTAGTAGAAACGTATATTAAAATATGCAGGAAAGGGGGAATAAAAAGCCGAGAAAATAAGAGTTCAAGTGTGTACAAGGTAAGAATATTGACTCATTCATAGTATCAGTTGGGGCTGGCAAAATTATATTTCTCGCCCAGTCATGCAAGTATATTGGGCTTGGGAGAAATACAAGTTCAGTTAAATCCAAATTTAAAGAGATTAAAATTTGCAGATAAACTTTAGCTTAGTGGTACAGATATGGAAAGTGAAGATAAATTCATATTATCTCTATACTGTATTACAATAGCTCTGCATTGTACTACAAAAGCTTATAATACAGAATTAATAAATTTGTGAATCTTAAGATATCGCAAGCTTCTTTATAAATACCAATACAAAGATTTAAGGGTGTGTAAAGCAATTTTAACATTCACTAAGTACTCATTGCTTTATCTTCCTTTCAGATTTCAGCTCAGCAGCTATCTGAAGACTGTTTCTGGGTCAAAGCTAAAGAAGATCGTTTTGAGAATGATGAACTCTTTGCCAAGTTGACTCTTGCCTTCTGCACTACACAGACCAAATGTAAGTTATGCAGGGAATGGGAGGAGAAAAATGCATCTTTAGGATCTTCCAGAAGAAATGCGTGGCTGTGTAGGGGATAATTCATGTCGTAGGCAACCTGGGAACACACTAGTTGGGTGCTGCACATCTCCAAATGATGGGCCAAGAAGTTTGAAATGGAAACTCAGGTCCATAGGATGCACTTTGTGGAGTCAAAGTCCCTTGAAGCTTTCTAGACAACACCCTGAGGTGTTTAAAGCACAGGCACCCTTTGTTGTTAATATTCTTTGGGAACTATGCAGCAGCGGTATTAAAATTGCGTAGATTAGGGTTGTCCGTTAACTTCAGCACCATCTCTCCCTTTGTGGTCACCTAAGTATTCCAGAAAAATGGATTGGAAAGTGGATAGGATGTTAGGGGAAAGTGTGTGTTTTCATTCTTTTTAAGTACTGTTTCTATGTTAGTATTACTGCTGATTTTCGATTGATTATTGTCACCAAGATCATCCTAGGGGTTTGATCCTGCTCAAGGGATCACATATTTCCAACTGCCACATTTGAACTATTGTTCAGGATGTGCTTATACCAGTGATGGTGAACCTTTTGAGCTCGGTGTGTCAAAATTCGCAAGAAAACCTAGCTTAACTCGGGTGCTGTGTCACATCTAGAAATATCCATAAATTTGTGATATTTGTAGCTCTAGTAAAAAGGTTGTATTTTTGATATATGTATTTTATTAAAAGCAAAAACAAATAATTTTTTACATTAGTGACTTTTGTTGCTAAATCTTCAATTGAAAGTTGGTATTTCATACACTTCAAGAACAAGCAAGCACTACACGCCCAGGTGCCAGGGTGACCAGGTGCGTCACCCAAAAGGGCTTGGCATGTCACCTGTGACACCTGTGTCATAGGTTGGCTGTCACCGGCTTATACTGTTATATCCATTAGGTGCTATTAAAGGCCTTCCCTGAATAACTGGTTGGATTGCTCATTCTTTTTATTTCTTCCTGTAATAGAAAAGAGAGAAATAAATGGTTTCATCGTGTTTTATGTGTTATGGTCTAGAAAGTAGTACATAAATGTTTTGAAATAAAGCATTTTGTTTTTCTTTTTAAAAATTGCTTCTATAAGTTATTAAAAATGTAAGCAGCAAGAGCTAGGTAAATAATGGGGTGAAAACAGCTTTTTTTTTTAAAAAAAAACATAGCCTATATGCTGAGCCTTAGTACTGAATGGGAACAATATCACTTTAGCCTCGTATGCCTTCCATTACTTATTCTTTTTTTTAACCTCTCCCCACCCCCATTCCTTTCTTATAAGAATCATTATACCATGATTGTTTTCCATTTTTTCCAGACCCCTGATGTCTTTATGTTGGCTGTCTGGAAATAAATACTGGGTAGATCATTTGAAACTTGATGTGGTCAAACTACTAATCAATAAAGTTCATTTAATTTACTGGGTAGATGTTTTGTCTGTCGGGGAAAACTAATATGATGTGAAATGCTCATTCTCATATATACTTTCTTTTTCTCCTTTTTATTGATCTTGAACTGGAATCATTTTACCATGTTTGATTACAGCCAAAAGTAAGTATTTTAAGTTTTCAGAGAGGATTTTTTCAATTTTTATTTTATTGTTAATAATGACCTCAACCTTTTTTAAAAAAATCAAAATCTTCACAATAGATATATGCAGAATAGTTTGAACAACAAATATATAGAATCAGAGAGCTGGGGGATTTTTGTAACTAGGATCCATAAATAATTTCTAATCATATTTTCTATATTTAGAGCTAAATGCTAAAATTCTTTTGCAGAAAGCGCTGTTACACAAGGAGACAGTGGATTCTCCTGTATTTTTGACTCATGTTAAATATATTTTCTGAGTACCTTTGAGGCAAAATACTGAACCTTAAAAAAAAAATAGTTCAGAGATTTGTGAGAAACCAAAGAAGGAGACTTGGTTGCGAAAAAAGTAGTGGTTTCGTTTTTGTCTCGCTCCAACTTGCAGTACTGAGAAGCAAGAAGGACCGTCTTCAGCATACATGTGAATCTAGAGTTATATGAGAAAAGATGTTTTAGGGAATAGAGACTTCTTTCCAAGGAAAGCCTTGGCTGAAACTTGGAGCTGTTAGTACTGTAGTTTCAGGTTTTTGGCAACATTTGGTAGATTCCAGCCTTCAGTAGTTTGAAACACTTATTTCCCAGAAATAATTTGGGAAATGTGATAAGAATGTATTTTTCCCAGCCCAAAGCTTATAGGTCTTCAGAGCCAAGAACCTTTTTAACTCTGTTAATGAACCACTCTGAAACGTGTTGCTGTTAAATGGGTATTCAGGTCACATGTTGCATTTTATTTAAGCCAAAGTCCAGTGTCCCAAATGTTTCCTAATGTGCATCGTAGTTTGAGTCATTACCTTTACTCTCTTGTCCTGACATCAATTGAGGGAAAGTATAACAACATTATACAAACTCATCTTTCTGGCTATCAGTTGCAGTCGCAAACATCTCCAGAGATAAAGTCGTAGTAAGTAGAACTGCCCTGGACATGAACAGTCCAAGTGGAAATCTTCACTCAGATGTTTGGCTGATTATGATAAAAGATTGGGGGGGGGGGTTGTGAGGATAAAATGGATAAGTGTCTTGGGGAGACACTTCTGACTGAGCAACACAAGTTAAAGGGCTTTTCCAGATGTAAAAAAGAAAACAATTTGGACTAATTGGTGTCAATTTCATCGTTTTCCAATACAGTAATGGTTTTGCAGTAACTAGTGGTCTGTTTGTTGTCGTTGTTTATATGATTGACACAATTTTGAAACTCACCAGCGATTATCTACTTCTAATACCACTAAAGTTTTAATGTTATTTATCTAATTACTCTTCAACCAGTCAGTTAATCAAATCTTTTTCAAGTGGTGAAATGCCTAAATTTTACTTGGATCATATATGGTTGTGCCAGATATATTGTACAATCTGCTTTTATTTAACAAGGATACCAAGAAATATTTAAATTTGCCTTTAATATTCTGCTCTGAATCAGAGGTGAATAACTGCTTACACAGCCACAAGAAAAGAAGATACCAAAAGAACCTCGATCTACACTGAAGACGCTGTCAGTTATGTGGTTTTGCCTAGTTATCTTCATCTTATGTTGTCTTCAAGGCAAAGCCCAGTCCTGCTGTGTGAGAGGCGACAAGTGCATGTTTCAGAAATTTTGTTCAGGCTTTTAGGAAGGCCTTGAAGAAGAGCATATGAACTCAATTAATAAGTAAAAATAGGTTGTTTTTCCACTGTCAAAAAGTACCTATTTTTGCACGCTTTTAGGACCCATTTGGGTGTGAGCCGGATGATCCCATTTCCACCACAGCACCCATTTGGGACCCGATTGTTTCCACTGCTGTGGGGGAAATCCGGATCTAATGGGTACATTTTGGCCTTTAATCCAGATTTTCTGTAGACCCCATGGGTCTACAATGGGGTCTTCTATCAGAAAATCTGGATTAAAGGGAGCCTGTTTCCATTGGAAACAGGCAATGGGGTCTAGAGGCTAGGGGGAGGGGATGCACCCATTGGGGCCCCCCTAAACCTAGGCTCCGAAGTCACTTTGAAGCCACTTGGAAGTCATTTCAAAGTCATTTCGAAGTCTGTGCAAAATAGCTCCGGAGTGCCTTTGAAGTTTGTGCTGATCTTCAAAGTGAACTTCGAAGTGACTCCAAAGTCATTTCGAAGTTCACTCCAAAGATCAGCACAGACTTCAAAGGCACTCCAGAGCTATTTTGCACAGACTTTGAAATGACTTTGAAGTCAATTCGAAGTGGCTTCAAAGACTGCCCCCCCCCCCGCCCCCCGAAACACCTGGGGTAACGGACTGACCCCTTGGGGGTCGATCCGGATTCCCCACATGGGTGCAAAGCTGTTTCCACAGCAGGGGTGTTAGCACCCATTGCTAATGGGTGCTACACCTCCCGTGGAAACACATCGGGTGCTTCCCTTAATCCGGATCTACTAGTACCCTTTCCTTAGATCCGGATCTAAGGGCTACAGTGGAAAAACACCCATAAAAAAGTATATTATTTTCCAGCCCACTGAAATGCTGCAGACAGTGGTAGTTGAGGCTTCCGCATTTCTTATTGTTTTAAAAAGCACTTGAAAGTCTTCTGTGAAAGGAGCTAAAGGCAAATCAATATTAAGTGTCACATTAAAAGAAAGGTTTTGGATCCCTGTCTAGATCCCCCAAAATAGAAGATGCTTATTGTTGTTTTTCAGTGTTTCTAAAAATTAACCTAATGGAAGCTATTCCCTTCATTTTTTGTGAGGTTGTTATGAATCTCTACTGTGTGCTTTGATCGCCCCCTTCTGGAGTGAAATAGAAAAACATGAAACATTTTTACACAGCCCGCCCACCCCACCCCAATTATTGAATTCTGATGGTACATTTAATATATGTGAAGTTGAGTTGAAGTATTGTTGAGACATTATTGCTCTGGAATGTCATGAAAAGGAGAAGATTCGAATCTGTTTCTGCACAAGAAAATGCTTTGCTGATCCAAAAAGCAATTTTGCCTCTCCCGCTTGTGCTTTAAAAGTACACAGAGGGAAACAATTCAGTATCAAAATGTGTGCAAAATACAGTTTGGTTATCTTGTCCCTTCATTTTATTTTTTAAAATAACCATCTGAAGTAGTGCACTGTTATTCCAGATTAAATGTATTACATTTTAGGGCAAGGAGCAGAGCTTCATTGTTTCATAAACTTTGGGCATGATGAAGAGACAAAAACTGTGAACAGACTGTAACTGGGAGATGTAACTGGAAAAGAGTGCTGCTTAGGGGAAATTTACACTTTGCCTCTGTGCCCTGGGAGGCAACAGTGCTGGAATGCTGTCGCCATCTGCACTTGTGGATGGCTAGCGCATTCAAAGCCTGCCCTAAGCGTGAATGGCCACCATTACAGCAGCCATCACAGAGCCAGCACAGTGGTGATGCAGTTACATCATCACACCTGTGCTGCTGGTCACATGTCCCCCTTCTACCTTTTAAGAAGAGGTGTGAATGGGAGCTTGCTGGACTATCCCAGCCCAGTGGCTAGTACAGGTATAGAGCAGTTTCTACGTCTATCCTGCTTGGAGAATCCTCCAGCGGTGTGCTGTTTCTAATTAAGAAACACCTGCGCGCCGACTGGGAGTTTCTCCGGTCTGTGCTACCAAGGTAAATGCAAAAGGGCCCGTCATTCCAATAATGTGTCGCATTGATGGCTTGCCTGTTGGTTTAGCACAGGAAGGGAAACAATCATAAGAACATAAGAAAAGCCTTGCTGGATCAGGCCACAGCCCATCTAGTCCAGCATCCTGTCGCACACAGTGGCCCACCAAATGCTCATGGGCATCTCAAGCAGAGACAAGGACAAACCTTCTCCTGCTCTCGAGTCCCAGCAGATGGCCTTAGAAGTGCTCCAGTTCCTCCCTCCCTCAGCCTGAAGGATGCACCTAGGCATTCGTTCTAGTAGCCATTGATACATCTGTCATCCATAAATTTGTCTAACCCTACCTTAAAGCCATCTAGACTGGTAGCTGTCACCACCTCTTCTGGCAGCACATTCCATAGGCCGATGACCCTCTGTGTGAAGAAATACTTCCCCCTGTCAGACCTTACGCTCCTACCCATCAGCTTCATAGAGTGCCCCCTGGTTCTAGTGTTGTGCGATAGAGAAAAGAAATTTTCTCTATCCACCTTTTCTATGCCGTGCATAATTTTATATACTTCAATCAGGTCCCCTCTCAAACGCCGTCTCTCCAGACTGAAGAGGCCTAGACGTTGCAGCCTGGTACCGTAAGGGAGGTGTTCCAGACCCTTAATCATTCTGGTTGCCCTTCTCTGCACCTTCTCTAGTTCCACAATATCCTTTTTGAGGTGTGGTGACCAGAATTGTACACAATATTCCAAATGTGGCCTCACCATAGATTTATAAAGGGGCAAAATGACACTTGCTGACTTATTTTCTATTCACTTCCTAATTGTTCCCAGCATTGAATTTGCTTTTTTTGCTGCTGCTGCGCATTGGGTTGACACCTTCATTGAACTGTCCACCAAAACCCCGAGATCCCTTTCCTGGTGTGTTGCAGAAAGCTCAGACCCCATCAGTTTATAGACGTAATTTGGATTCTTGGCCCCAATGTGCATTACTTTGCACTTGTTAAGATTAAAGCACATTTGCCACTTGGTTGCCCACTCACCCAATGCTAAGAGATCCCTCTGGAGCTCTTGGCAATCTCTTTCAGATTTTACTACCCTAAATAATTTAGTATCATCAGCAAACTTTGCTATTTTACTATGTACCCCTTCTTCTAGATCATTGATGAGTAAATTAAAAAGCATTGGTCCCAGTACTGAGCCTTGAGGGACCCCACTTTTTACTTCTTTCCACCCTGAGAATTTGCCGTTTATTACTACTCTCTGCTTTCTGCCCTTAAGCCAGTCACAAATCCAGGACAGAACTTGTCCTTTTATTCCATGGCTGATGAGTTTACTCAGTAGCCTTTGATGTGGGACTTTGTCAAAAGCCTTCTGGAAGTCCAGATAGACAATGTCTACTGGTTCACCTTTATCCACGTGTTTATTGACACTCTCAAAGAATTCCAACAAATTTGTGAGGCATGATTTACCTTTGCAGAAGCCATGCTGGCTTTTGTTCAGCAATTCTTGCTCCTCCATATGCACACTAATTTTGTCTTTAATAATGGTTTCCATCACCTTACATGGAACTGACGTTAAGCTAACTGGTCTGTAATTGCCTGGATCACCCCTGGATCCTTAAAAATAAAATGTCTAGTCTTTATATAGGTTTATTTCACACCAGTAGTTTTATGCTCAAACCACAGGTAGGCTGAGTCCCCAAAAGACTTTTCTCTCTAGTCTCCCTCTACTGTCACTGTATTCAAGCGGACTTTAAAAGTGCCCTGCAATTCTGGAATAAGCGTCCGCATGAAGCTCAGCAAAATGCGTGTTTAAAACGCACCTTCCGTCCCCACAGAAGTGTGTTTTCTTTCCCCCCATCTTCTTCTCCCCGCACCCTCTCTCTGTCCCCCAAAATGGCTTCCCGTGCCGGCAAAGGGAGTGATCGCTCGCTCATTCACTCTCAGCACTTACTTTCACTCTGTTCTCTGTTCAAAATGGCTTGGCTGCAGCCATCGGCCGTGTGATCGTGCACTCATTTACTCTTAACACTTTCACAGATCACCTACTTCACACCTGATAACAATGTTGCAATTCTGAGCAATTCTGGCTCTTTGAAAATTCTGACCTTTACAAAGGAAAGGAAGGGAAGCTGCAGCATTTCTGGGAGATGTGTGAGTGCTTTATGGCTGTGTGTGCAGGCAGCAATCCCTGCCCCTTTTGCCACGGAGCGTCCCCAAAGTAAATGCTGCGAGGAAAACCCGTGACTTCCAGAAAGAGCACTGAAACTCTTCTTTAAAGTGCACGTATTTTGTCGCGTGTTTTCCTGCTTTTGTAGTGCTGGAAGCTTGTTAAAAACCCTGGCATAGGGGTGCTCAGAGGCAAAAGAAGATTTTTAGCAACTTTAAATTGCTTGGGGACAGGCCCGTAGTATTGTCCATCCCACATTAAATGTGAATTAGTAACAAGAAGTAAAACTACCATGGAGACTAGCAAAGCCTCCACAACACACACCTGAATCCAGTTTGCCCTCCCAAAACTGATGCTTTCGTGTCTAAAAATATTGCGTTGCTAAAAATCTGTAATACAGATTAATTGGCACAAAATAGGTAGTTCATTTTCTGTATTCGCGCTTGTGCTGTAAAAGTCAAAACTGTACATTTCATGGACGTTACACTTGTGAAGGTGCTACTGATCTGGTCTGTGCGCTTTGTCTTTCAGCATATGGACTTGATCAATCCTATATAGATGGCTTCACTTCTGTGCTGATGTCAGCATGCATTGTTTTCAATAAATTATACCCATGAAGTCTTTATTTGCTTCACACTTCTGTGCTCTAGACATAGTTTTTGAGTGTTGCCTTGGTCAGAAGTTTGCCTTTTTTAAACAGGAAAATGCATTTTTCTAGTTTTCTACAAGTTTTCTTTAATTGCTTGCAGTGCCGCTTTCATCCACAAGATGTGCGCAGTTGAGCCACTTTGGCTCCGTTTCGTGGCAGTGATGTCAGAGCCACGGGATTGGAGGATGCGGTCGGCTGACATTGAGTCATCAGGGCGGTGGCTCACTTCCTCCCCCCTCCCCCCTCCCTCCCCCTCCCCTCCTCCCTCCTCCCTCCCCCTCCCCTCCTGCTGGCCTCTTTTCTCTTAAACAAAGGGAGGAAAAGCCGGGTGTTTTTTCCCACAGACAAAAGCTTTTGTTTTGGTGCCAGGACATATTGCCTTCCCCATCTGTTGCTTTCCTTTTATATCACATATTCTTCACTAGGGAAGCTTTAGCAGGATCTCAGATAACATTTTATGCATTTTTTGTGTTTTCTTTCACTGTAGTAGAGGAGATTTGATGGCTTGTGGGGTGGGAGGGGGTAGAGGGACCCAGAAATTATTATAATCAGAGGTTTCTTTCCATCTGCTGCTGCATCACTGTATGTTGCTTAACCCTTTCTTTCCATACTCAAATGCTTTGGGGATAACAAAAGTTTTAAAGGCGTGTGGCGTTGGAATGCTGTTTTAAACAAGGTTCTTGGATGCCTTTCTTCAAAATATGTCACAAGGCTGTTGGCCTTTTGCCTTGGCTGCCGTAGATCTGCCGTTTGCCCTCTGCACGACTTCTGTCTTCGGTGGCTATTTTAGCCTTCCCGAATTTTCTGCCTTATAGCCTTTACCTTGAAGCTGGGCCTCTTTTGCCCAGTATAGCCTTTTAATATTGAGCTTCCGCTCGGTATCCCTCCGTGCCTCATGCCTGCTGCTTCAGACCCACCCAGAAGCATTTATTGTTGTTTTGTAATCTCTCAGTGGGTATTAAATTATAATAAGAAAACATTCATAATTAGGATTTCCCTGTGGCATGAAATGCTTGATGGGGAATGCTGGGAGCTGTAGTTCAAGACCATCTAGAGCAGTGGTTCTCAACCTGGGGGTCGGGACGCCTTTGGGGGTCAAACTACCCTTTCAGAGGGGTCGTGACGAGCCTCCCACCGCCCTTCCCTCCCACCTCCCAGCTGCTCCGCCCCTGTGGTTGGGGGTCCCCACAACATGAGGAACTCCATTAAGGGGTCGTGGCATTAGGAAGGTTGAGAACCACTGATCTAGAGCCACATTTTAAGATTTCTGGCTTACAATATGGCTGTCTAAATGGCTCTGGGCATCAAGAACCACAGACTGACTGTAATTCCTACTTTCTCAGATTAGTGTCTCACAAGTCCAGCAGTTTTGCATAAATTCTTAGGAGGCCTACTGCCTGCTCCTGACAGTCCCATAACTATTTATACTGAAATGAGCCAAGAAGTGCAAAAATATGCATAAATCAGACCTTATCCATCTTAGTGCAAAAAAGCTTTAACTTCAGTCACAGAAGGATGTGTTTAAAAGTCTAGTTTTCTCATGTCAATCGTTCTTTCCGAGGTGGTTCACTGTCAAGTGAATATAGTTATCACCAGAGTCACAGAACGTAACATCGAACAGACTAAAACTGTTAATGACGTGACTTTAGATTAGCTGAAACGTCTGAACATTTTCCATGCAGCCCTGCACGACGCGCAAAATAATACAGTTGTTTGGTCGGAAGATTATCAGAGGGTTACTGGCGAGATGCTCTCTGTCCTTGAGACTCAGCTAAATGTGACATGCAGAAGCACTTATAGTTCCACTTCATCTTTTTCTCTGATATTCTGTGGATTCATGAATAACATGTATGCAGATACGAACATTCCCACTCCGGTGGATAGATGTGTACAGAGCCATGGTCAGTTTTTCTCAAGAACCGATTTCACAGTCTGAAATATCTTTAAAATTATAGTTTTGCCTTAAATTTCTATGTTTTGAAGGAATCCTATTTATTCCGAATTCTGTTGTTGTTCCCTGAACATAGAAGCAGGAATGAATGTTCTGTGGTTACAGTGTTGGGTTCACCAAGCACCAGAGGGCGCTGTTGCTCTACTTTGCCATTCTCCAACTTCCTTTGCCGCATTCAGCCATTTTAGAGTGACTGTGAGCCTCCCCACTAGACTCCATTTTGTGTTTATGGCGCAGAAGAATAAAACTGAGCTAGGGAGGAGTCTGCAGAGAGGGTGAGGCAAGCTGAGTCAAGGCTGCTGCTGCTGCTGCTGCTGCTGCTGTTTTGATGGCTTTGTTTTCTTTTCTCCCTCGTAAGCATGCGCAGAAATGCAGGCCGGCAAAAAGGCCACTGAGAGACTGAATCTCTCAGTGTCATTCTGGAAGCTGCATATGCAGAACGGCCAAATTCCTTTTGCTGCCTGTGGTACCAAATTTTATTTGTTTCCCTTTGCATCCACTCAGCAGCCCTCTGCTAACTGCAGCCTGATGCCACAGCTGACCCTGGAGGAAGGGCCTTATGGTCTGCTATGATCTGCTGCATTCTCTTTCTGAACAGTGGAGGGAGAAATTCTTCCGAGATAGCTAGGAAGAAAAAACACAAAAGCAGTACTTAGCAGAATATGATTTTTGATAAAATTGCTTTTATTGCAGTCTGTTTCTCCAAGAGAACAAATGTTTGTGTACCTTACTTTTGTTTTAAAGATTCCTGCTGTCTTCATTGATTTGAGGGCGCATTGGGTCTTTGCTCAACCAACTTCTTGCCTCTTCAGAGGTGAGGAAAGGGTATTTTAATAGTGTAGCTCTCACCATTACGTAAAACTCAGAGCTTTTCACCTGTTTCGATTCTCACACACTGCACAGCTAAGAAGAACAATTTCTTTCACAATCAGGCTTAAAGCAAAAACCAGTTTTCTACCCACGCCAGTTCAGTTCCTGCACGTGGATTTTTCACATTCAGAGAACGCTGAAGGCCATTGTGTTCCCTTTATGTCTCAGAATACTTAATTTGTGCACTGATGCAGACACACAGAAAACTAGGCCAGTAACTGAACCCATAGCAATCATGCTTGCATCCTTTGGGGTATGCATCTGACAAGGAGGCGTGTATTGGTAAGGGAATCTACAATCGCAGTGTTGTCTCTGACTTAATTATGGCCACCTTCCCCCCGTTCCTTGCTGTTTACATCATGTGTGTCTGAAATTGTGCTAGGGAATATAATTCAATATATCAATTAAATTTAAGAAGCCTTGGCCCTGAACTAATGGATTATCTTCTGCCAGAACATTGCAGGTAATCTGTGGACAAACAAATTGGTATCTTCTAAGAACCGCTGTGGCTGGGCGGTAAAGCAAATTGGTAGCAGAAGATTGCCTGTTCGACCCTCAGCCTTTTCCATCAAAGTAGGGAATGACAAAACACTTCTGTATCTTTGCCAATAAAACTGCATAGACTCCATGGCACCCAACAAAATAAGTCATTTACCCTAAAAACTTGTATGAACCGTAGGACTCTGTGGAAGTATTAACAGTATTTGTGTGATCCTGTTTATCGCTTTCCTCTTCCTTGAAGTAACGCGTCCTGCTGCATTGTCCTTCATTGGGGTAATGGTTTGTGCGCTGTGGGACATTTACATGAATGGTACTTTTAGGAAAATTCCAGACTACTATGAAAACAAATTGCCGCCCTATCAGCAATTGCTACTTATATTGGTTTCTTAATAAGCAGATGGGTCAGAGAGAAAAGATTCCATTTACTTTTGAGCATGCTGCAGCATAGGAAGTCTGCTTTCCAGAACCCCACCAAGACGAATTTCGGACCTCCCACATTCCAGGACACCATTTATACCTAAACCCCGGCCGGTAATTACAATATTCCCAGTAACGCCTTGAAAGTACAGAAAAGACATACATATCAGATTTCTCTGACATGCGCAGTAGAAACAAAATCCATAGCTGACTGGTTTAGACCGGTTACGTCTTTGAAGACTTCTTATCGTGTCTCTTTGCAAACACACTGTCCTTGAGCATTCCTCACAGTACCATGAGACTTCTGGCTTTAGTTTTCGGACATCAAATATTCCTTATCATATACAGGGAACGCTTAGCTAACTTAAACAAATTTAAGTCCCCGGGTCCAGATGGATTACATCCTAGGGTACTGAAGGAATTAGCAGAGGTAATTGCTGAACCACTTGCTGTAATCTTTGAGAAGTCATGGAGAACAGGAGAAGTCCCAGATGATTGGAGAAGGGCAAATGTTGTTCCTATCTTCAAAAAAGGGAAGAAGGTAGACCCAGGGAACTACAGGCCTGTTAGCCTGACTTCAATACCAGGAAAGATTCTCGAACAAATTATTAAACAACACATATGTCAGCATTTGGATAGGAATTCAATAATTAACAGTAGTCAACATGGGTTTGTATCAAACAAGTCGTGTCAGACTAACTTGATTTCATTTTATGACAAAATCACTGAATGGGTTGATCAAGGAAATGCAGTAGACATAGTATTTCTTGATTTCAGCAAAGCATTTGACAAAGTATCTCATGCGATCCTCATTGAAAAATTGATCAAATATGGGTTTGACAAGGCAACTATAAGGTGGGTTCAAAACTGGCTTAGTAATCGTACTCAAAGAGTGGCTTTAAATGGCTGCACATCCAAATGGAAGGAAGTGGCAAGTGGAGTACCACAAGGTTCTGTCCTGGGCCCAGTTTTGTTTAATGTTTTTATAAACGATCTGGACGAGGGAGTTGAAGGGAAACTGATCAAATTTGCTGATGACACAAAGCTAGGGGGGATTGCAAACACCAGAGAAGAGAGAGAGAGGATTCAAAAAGATTTAGAGAAACTCGAACAATGGGCTGCAACTAATAAAATGGTATTTAACAAAGAAAAATGCAAGGTTCTGCACCTGGGCAAGAAAAATGAAAAAAGCACATATACAATGGGAGGAATTCGGCTGAGCAGCAGCACATGTGAAAAAGACTTGGGTGTCCTGGTAGATCATCAACTGAACATGAGTCAACAGTGCGAGGCAGCTGCAAAAAAGGCAAACACAATCCTGGGGTGTATTAGGAGAAGCATAGAGTCCAGATCACGTGAAGTTATTATCCCCCTCTACTCTACCTTGGTCAGACCTCATCTGGAGTACTGTGTCCAGTTCTGGTCACCCCAGTTTAAAAAAGACACTGACAAGCTGGAGCAGGTTCAAAGGAGAGCTACCAAGATGGTGAACGGTCTGCAAACCATGTCCTATGAGGAACGGCTTAAGGAACTAGGAATGTTTAGTCTAACAAAAAGAAGACTGAGAGGAGACATGATAGCTGTCTACAAATACCTCAAGGGTTGTCACAAGGCAGAGGGATCAGCCCTGTTCTCACTCTCTCAAGGAAGGACTAGAAACAATGGGGTGAAACTGCAGGGGAAAAGATTTAGTTTAGATGTTAGGAAAAAATTTCTAACAGTAAGAGTGATCAACCAGTGGAACAGGCTGCCACGGGAGGTGGTTGGTTCCCCTTCGATGGAGGTCTTCAAGCAGAGACTGGACGGCCATCTGTCTGAGATGGTTTAGGAGATCCTGCCTTGAGCAGGGGGTTGGACTCGATGACCCAGGAGGTCCCCTCCAACTCTACCATTCTATGATTCTATGATTCTATGAAATGGCAGAGCTCTTAATATAACGTTTGGGCAGTTGGTTTCATCAGCATTTCATTTAAGGCAACTTCAGGCCACACGACTGGACTGCAACAGACTCGGAACCGGACCAGACACTGACCAACGGCAGCAGGGGGCAGTTCAATGTCCCTTTGGACTGTTGGTGGGGGAGGGGCTGCTCTTAAAGTGACCTGCCCTGAGACCTTTGGGTATAGGGCAGGATAGAAATATAAATATTTGTATTCCAAATTATCCCTATCATAATTCCTAAATCAGCTATTTCATACTGGAGTACACAATTCATCTGCCAAAATAAAAATTCCAGAATCAAACAATCTTTATAGAATTGAGGAGGTTTGGGGCTGGGGCGAACCTTCTTTATCTATGCATTATCAAGGCTCAGTCTTTGATTAATTCAAATTCCCTGTACAATGTCCCGTTCTCTCATCTCCAGGCATTATTTAGATGTGAATCCCTTTTTCTTAGTCCTGAATATAATTTGGAATAAACGGCAAGAGGAAATATTTCCTTTCCCTTCCCCCTGCATGCCTTTAAAATTTATTTTAGTGGTTTTTCTCTGATCTCAAAGCAGGCAATATGAGATGTTAGCCCAATTTCAAAATACTAAAATATTTTTGACCCAAATAGGGGTAATTCTGAATGAGGAGAATTGAGAGACAAACCTGAGTCTTCGCAGTCAGCACTAACTGACATTAGATTAATTTATATTAAATTCAAGAGATAAAAGCGATGAATCATCCAACTAAAAAAAAAGTTATAATACCCTCATGGAAAAATGTCAGTAATCTGTCTTTAAAGTTATGGTATGAAATTGTTTGGGAACTTGATGTCCAAGAACTGATCACTTACGAAACTCGTTTAATGAAAGGTGTTAATCCTAAAGTTTCCTTTTTGGACATCTGACCCCCAATCATGTTATGCTGAAACGCAGCAATGTTTGCTATTCCTTCTAATCTTATTCTTCAGTCTTTATTAATATAAGCTCCTCTTATATATAAGGCAGCTAAACTTTGAACTTATCTTTTATGAAATAATTGTTAAATACCGTAGTCAAATTGTTTATTATATATAGTTTGGATGTCCTTTATTAGTAGTCATTGTTCCTGGTCATTGTTTGAATGGTTCCTTTTTTGTTATTGTTGTTTTTGTTAATTATTGCTCAACTTCAATAAAATCAATAAAGTTTTCTAATTGTATCTTTTCCCCTTCCATGCTTATTCATTTTTTTAATCTGCAATTTTTTAAAGATTAACTGAAATCTGACAAAGCTTTCCCCATTTTTCTAGTATAGTGAGCCAGATTGGTCTAGTGGTTAGGGAGTCGGAATCTAATCTGGGAGTACCGGGTTTGATTCCGCAATCCTCCACAAAGCCAGCTGGGTGACCTTGGGCTAGTCACAGCTCTCTTCTGAGTTCTCACAGCTCCATCTTCCTCACAGGGTGTTCTGTGGTGGGGAGAAGAACAGAAAGCTTTGTCAGCCGCTTTGAGTTCCCTTGAATGGGTGAGAAAAGCGGGGTAGAAAAGCCAATCCTTCTAATTCATGTAGGCATATTAAAGCAAAGGTGGCCTTCTGTTTGCAGTATAAAAGGAGCTGGTTGTACCAACAGTATTTTAAGATCATTTCAGTAAGATAGAGAATGGCCATTTGTCCATCTGTTTTAATTTTTAGCTGTTTCTTATGAGGACATTTTTGTATGGCTTCTGTCCGAAAACTAGATTGAGTATTTGTAGTCAGAATTTGAAGCTTGAATTGATTTATATAGGCATATTTTGTTTGCTATTGCTATAATACTTATTTAAATTTATTATGATCTTGACAATTAACTTGCTAATTTTCTTTATTAATACACTGAAGGTTTTAGGTGATCTTGACCCTCCCCTGGAACTTCCGCAAATGGAAGAGTTCTTTTTTCACTCTTTGGAGTCACTGCCAATTTTGTTGTATTGGGGGTAGGGGAGGAAATATCATTTCCTAGCCCTTTTAAATCCTGCCTACTGTTTCTAATAGGGTGAGAGTTCTTTATTAGACTAAAGGGAGTGGTGATTGTAAAGAAATTGGATGCTGAAGAGATGTATGAGAAAGTTTCTTGGATAGTTAAATATCTTGCATGCATTTACAGCAAAAGCAGAGAAGGAGAACACAGAGGAGCAGGTTCAACAGAAGAAGAAGGTGAAAGAACTGAGAGTCTTGAATCCTAAAAATGCACAGAACCTCTGTGAGTATGATTTAGTGAGATAAGTTTTAGGCTACACTTTCTTCACTTTGAGAATAAAATTGAATTTTAACGTGAAATTTTCACGGTGCAACAATTAATTTGTGCTTCTGTTTTAATGTGTCAGCAATCTTTTTGGGCTCCTTCCGCATGCCATATGAGGAAATCAAAGATGCCATATTGGAGGTGAATGAAGCTGTGTTGACTGAGTCCATGTTGCAGGTGAGCAAAGACTAACCCCAGCCTGCCCCTGAAAGAATCCACTCTGCACATCTTGTGATACACTAAGTGGGACTATATTTGCGCTGGGTAGAACAGAAAACATAGGAGTGTTGACAAGGAATTAATAGCCATATTGTATGTTGGAGTTACAAAAGATAAGGACTACAAAATAAAGCTTAGTGCAGTTTATTAATGGAGTACTCCAGGCTAGTCAGAGGGCAGAGCCGTGATCAGTGCCTAAATGTAATATTTCTTACACATTTATGCAAATACATGCATAAGGAATAGGAAAGCAGCTGCCTATCTTCCATGTCTAAACTACTGTATTTTCTGGTGTATAAGACTACTTTTTAACCCAGGAAAATCTTCTCAAAAGTTGGGGGTCGTCTTATACGCCCAGTTGTCTTATATGCCGGAAAATACGGTACTTGTTGTGCCATGTATAGGTAGTTAAGTATCTTGCATGCATTTTTGGCTTTCTGTTTCTTCTAAATCACATGCTTCTGCTTAATTGTCTTTTCAGTTTTATTTACCTTTCTACTACCGTATTTCTTATCTATTATACTCTTTTATCAATATGAACTCATTCTTGGCTATCCTATTCCAACTGTCTTTGTCATCTTTGACTGCCTCAAAATATTTCCACCTATGTATTTTCTGGCGTATAAGACGACTGGGTGTATAAGACGACCCCCAACTTTCCAGTTAAAATATAGAGTTTGGGATATACTCGCCGTATAAGAAACAACACCTGGCGTATAAGATGACCCCCGACTTTTGAGAAGATTTTCCTGGGTTAAAAAGTAGTCTTATACGCCAGAAAATACAGTAATTCACACAGAATTATTTCAAAATTCATAAGTATTTATGTAAGAAAAACATGTGGAAGTTACATCCTTTCATATTTTGATGTTTGCCATGCAGTGTTGAAGTAGAATTCTATCCAAAAGATTCTTAACTCAAACATCTTTTATTATTTTCCTTGTAGTTGGAGTAGGAACGATGCATAGTCTTGAAAGAACTAAATTTCATTTTACTTCATTCTACATCATTAAAACACGGACTATAATATCAAAAGGGAGACTTTCATTTGGTGCTTTGCCCTTCATCACTGTTAGTGCTGTTCCAAGCGGTGTGGCAATGATCTTTTCCCTCGTCAAACTGTATGTTAGTCAGGCAGGCAAGCATTGCGTCTCGTCTAGGCCCAATCTTCAGATTTTAAATGAGTTCAGCTACTGAATTCTCCTTGTACTTCTTTTTTAGAACCTAATTAAGTTAATACCAGAACCAGACAAACTGAAGTTGATAGTAGAACTAAAGGAAGAATATGATGAACTTGCTGAACCTGAGCAATTTGGAGTTGTAGTAAGTGACCTGTCTTTTGTGAGTGGAATGGAAAACTGGAACAAATTTTTGTTTGGAAAGAAGTAACTGACTTTGTCTATCAGCTGATGTGGTTTGCCTTCTTTTCTTTACCAGACCTGAAATGTGCCATTTCCTCTTAGGGTGACCTTCTGATAGTTCTACTGTGCGTGCTGTCATTGTTGAGGTGTATTTTCTTAGATAGCTTAACATCAGTTATCTTAGCTTTCAAGATGATGCCACTAGGAGTGTTTTTCCACCGCGCTCCTTTAATCCGGATCTAAGGAATGGGTACTTCCTTTAATCCGGATCTACTAGATCCAGATTAAGGAAAGTACTCAATGTGTTTCCATGGGTGGTCTAGCACCCAATAGCAGCGGGCGCTAGCCTGCCTGCTGTGGAAACACCGGAGCACCCATTTGCAAATCCGGATCTACCCACAAGGGCCCTGCCTGTCACCCCAGGTGTTTTGGGGGACAGGGGATGCAAAGTTGCCTTTGGAGATTAGCACAGGCTCTGCAGAAAAACCCCTTTGGAGCCTTTGCTAATCTTGAAAGGCAACTTCAGAATGACTTCGGAGGGACTTTGGGGTTTTGATTTTGGGGCAGCCATGGGCACCCTCTCCCGAGCCTCCTCTAGACCCCATTGCCCAATTGCAGTGGAAACAGGCTCCCTATAATCTGAATTTTATGGCTGAAGATCCCATTGTAGACCTCTTTAATGGGGTCTATACGAAATCTGGATTATAGGTCATGAAGGACCTGTATGATCTGGATTTCCCTAGCTGTGGTGGAAACAGATGTGTCCCTAATGGGATCCATAGTGGAAATGGGGTCAACTCTCAGCCAAATGGGTCCTTAATGGGTGCTAAAATGGGTACTTACTGCCAGTGGAAAAACACCCTAGATTTCAAGATGATACTTTGTCACACAAGGCTTATTTTCAAACATTTCAGACAGCTGTGCAATATTTCATTATTGGGTTCTAGACACTTCAAAATAATATTTTTGATAGTACCATCATAGATTTTTTTTTATCCTACATCTCTAGGTTTTTGAGATACTTGCCAAGGAGTAGCTCTTTTCTTATCCTACTTTTATAATGTTCTTTGTTTACTTTCCTAACAGATTTTTTCTTATAAAATTATTGTTTTTTTATTTTGCACATAGAAGGGAAATGTAGGCTGCTTAGGCATATAGCTTTGCATTTTTCTTCGAACATGTATCCGGAATTACAAGGTTTCAAGGCGTACATCTCTATAAAGGGTCCATAATCCCTGGTAAAATGCCTTTCTCTTCTTTTTCCTCTTCAGACCAGCTTGGTCCCTTATGGTTCTCTCCCTCCCTCTCCGTGTGACGGTGTTCTTCTGTCCCCTTTCCTTCTCAGATTAGTTCAGTTCCCAACCTGATGTCCCGCCTTAATGCCATCCTCTTCAAGCTGCAGTTTAATGAGCAGGTGGAGAATATCAAGCCAGAGATAGTTTCTGTGACTGCTGCCTGCGAAGAAGTCCGCAAGAGTGAGAGTTTCTCCAACTTACTCTCCATCATCCTCCTTGTGGGCAATTTCATGAATTCTGGCTCTATGAATGCTGGTGCCTTTGGTTTTAACATCAGTTATCTCTGCAAGGTAGGACCACAAGCATAATTTAAACTTTTAACTCTTCTTGACTCTGCAGGTCTCTGGACTGTTTTGAGACTGAAGGAGAGATATTTAATAATGGTCACATTTGGTCCGTTTTTCCACTATAGCTTCGAGATACAAAATCAGTTGACCAGAAGATGACTTTACTGCACTTCTTGGCTGAAACATGTGAATTAAAGCATCCTGAAGTGTTGAAGTTTCCTGATGAACTCATCCATGTGGAGAAGGCTCATCAAGGTATCCCTGGGGAGAAAATTTGAATGTGTGCTGCAGATCTTTATACAAAGAAAGTGAAATTTGAGGAATGAAAATATATTGTGAAAGCTCTATAAAAGCTTTCCTTCTCACTAACATCCAGGCATTCTTCATTGATTTTAGAAGCCTTTTCAGGAAAATATCCTTTTTGAACTATGTCATGCTCAAATCACACAGCCCTCTTCTTCGTACTGCCCAACTGGAGTAGGGCCTCCCACTCAAGCTGTTTTGAGCAAATAATGTGTGGCTACACACAATCATTGTGTACTGTTTGCATGAATGGGGGAAGTGGAATGCTACTGTCCACAGTCATTGTTCCTTGCCCTACTTCATCATTCTAGAAACATCATGTTGCAGATATGTCTGACTGGGACCTATATTTACAATAGGATTTCAGTCAAGATTCACACCATAAAAGCATCCAGATGTCAATTAATTATTCTGCTACATTTCAGTATTCTGGAATATCCAAATTTAGTGAAGTAAGTAACCAATGGCCTCTGAGAATAATAAATAACCAGGCATACTGTCAGGCTGGCAAAGAATGACCATGATGAACAGTGATTTATTTCAGCTCAGTATTAGGATATTTCTTGTTGGTAGCAACTTGGAACAGAAAGCCCAGCATATTTATGTTTCATAGCTGGGCGGGGTTTGGCCCTTAACCAATAAACAATAACTATTTTTCAAAACCAATTTAAACTTGGAGCCAAAACCTCTCAAACAAATGTATCACTTGACCTCAGCAGGGAGGGGGAGTCAAATGTCAGTTCCAAAATAACAGGCAGCCATTATATACATATATACAGAATCCTGTAGGATCTTACATACAAATATCATGGCAGGCAGCTAGCCCTGCCTGACACATACTGCCCTTAGTGCTTGAGGTTAATTAGTGCAACCAAGTTATTATGGGCAGCTGCCTATAAATCAAGAGAATACCCATGTTTTCTTGCTTAAGAGTTCAGGTACCCGTAGAAGGCCACTGGTTAGATGAGTGCACACACATTCATTGTTCTCTTATCATCAAGTATTAAGAGCCTTGTAGGTTTCAATGATGTGGACTTGTGTTTCATCTCAGCACTAGTGTGTTCTTTTCTGAGAAAGAAATGCTGGTTTATAAATGTTAGGGGTGGGAAGCAAATATTATGTGTTTTGGTGTCCTTCCTTCTTGTTTCCATCTGTTTTGGCTTCCTTGTGTGGAAGGCTGACCTTGTATTTTAAATCATTGCCTGACTAGGAACAGGAAGAATACTGGCCATAGATAGTTGTTTTGTATGATGATCTCAGGAATTGGAATGCTCAGGATAAAGCTCTCTTTCTGGCTCATTTCCTTATGATAAACATATATTCTGCCTGCAACTAGCCCTTTGACACAGTCTGTTCATTAGCTTCAGGTTTTTCCAGCAACTGAAATGCTAACAATCAATCAAATGAACAGACTCATGAATTTCAGAAAACTAGTGCATTTCCAGTGACGGTGGTTTAGGCTTTTTCAGAGGCAGGAAAAATAGTATTAGATGTATTTATGATAGGCAGTACTGCTTTGGACATAGGCAGTACATTATCTGAACCTCCTGGGCCAGCCTTAAGGGCAGTTTCAACAAAGCTCTTTATAGTTGCCCTGATTGGTGGTGTCCCAAGAGTGCAAGGACCACTATTCCAATGCTGCCCTTGGGGAACGAAAGCCACACAGCACTGCTGCTCTTTTAATCACACAAGGAAGGCTTAATTGTAGCAGGTAATGCAGCATTTAATCAGGGGGCCGTGCTATATAATGATAACTCATTTTATTTGTGTGGATTTGGTAAAGTGTGGTTTGATGAATTGTGAGTTCCCTCAATTTGCTTATCCCTGTAGATTCAGTATAATATAGTTGGGCTTCTAACCTCTCAGGCTGTTTGGCTGAAGAAACAGTACAACTATAACTGTAGTGGCTGAGCCTTCTTCTCCATTTGGACCAAGGCAGGGATGGGGAAGAGGGTGAACTGCCTCAGCAGTGCACCTGATATTTTAAAAAAAGAGAGCACAGAAACCTGCACCGTTTTTGTAAGACGAGCGTGATGACCCAACATTAACTAGTGCTCACACTTACGAGTGCTAGGTAACTGCAGCCCAAGCCCCACACAGTAGGTGACTCACCTGGGACCGAACCCTGGCCTGGTTCTCTTCTGGGTGCCGCTACTTTGGCTGTGGTGCCCTTCCCAACTGCACATACGTCAGTACCATCACCTTGATGATATTGATGCTCTGCGCACACACAGTCATGCCTATGGTTGTCTAAGGGGCCAGCGCACTTGCACAGCACCTCAAATGACACTGGAGTTCTGGAAGAAGAGTGAATGGTCATTGCCCAGATGCTTCAGGTAAGTTCTGCTAAAAGGTTAACGCTCCACACCTAATCAGCAATTAGAAAACTTCTGGTGAGGGCAGGCACACTTGGAGGCTGTAACAGGCTATGCCATGTACAGATGCTCTTCACCAGAGGTTCACTCATTATGCACTAGAGGCGGTAGTGCAAATTGGCCTCAAGGCAGTTATAGGGTCTGCTGCTGCAGGGGCTGAGCAATGGAGTTACTGAAGCAGGAGGCAGTAGAGGAATTGAACTATAGAGAGGATCCTGCAGAGGTCTGTCTGTCCTTCATTTCACTCCAATTCAGTCCATTGTCAACTGCTTCAGCAGCTCAGTTCTTCAGTCTTTGCAGCATATGGTTGACACAGTTCCTGTGCTTTTTAAAACAATTGGTTTGCTGCTGGGATAGCATACATGTATCCTGGCAATTTGCCCTTCTTCTCCTTCCCTCTCTCCTCTCCCCAACCCCAAATTGGCACAGAATCAGGCCATTTCTCCTTCTCATGTCCTTTTTCTTGATAACAATCCTCCTCCTCCTCCAGGGGGCACTGGAGGAAGAGAAGATGACACAAGTGCCATTCCTGTAGAGGACCCAGAGCCCCAGGCTCCAAGAAGAACCTTACTCAGTGTTTTGCCTTGCCTCTCAGTTTGTCTGCCTAGTCAGGATATGAGGCCAGGTCTCCCTGTCCTTTGACCAAAGATTTCCAACTCAAGCATGCTGTCCTACCTAACACTGATGATGAGGCTTCTGGGGATTTAGACGAGGCATCACAAGATCTGGAAAAAGAGGAGGGAATGGCCAAAGAAATTTCAGCTCTCTCCCTCATGGCTAGGCTCTTTGCCATGGACCAGGTTGGTTTCATCCTAGATACCAATTGCTGGTACACTAAACTTCACAATAATTGTGCTGGAGGACCTACTGAGGGGGGCCCAAGACTTGCTGATGGCTCCTTGTCAAAATGAGAAAGTTTTGCCTATTTCCAAGGCTTTACAGAGTATTGTTCTGGTGGAATGAGCAGAGCCCTGGACCTTAAAGCACTTGTCCTTAGTGTCTAAGAAGATCCAACTCTACTTTTAACTTCCCTTAGTATCCTTTATGGATCTGGATAGGGTTACATTGGAAGCACCTTCAGTGGATTTTCCTGCAATTTTCAGAAATGGTAAAACAGACACTCCTTTCAGGTGCCCCTGACCATATAGATTAGGCAGCCCTTGGTGTGGTGGTGCTCCCCTCAGAGCCAGGTTGCAGAAGTTCTGGAAACCACAGGTGCAAGTTTTCTAAGTTGGGGAGGCTTTTGCCAGAGGACAGTGCAAGGTGTCTGATCTGTTGAGTAGTCTTCTTACCAGATAAACTGGTTAAAACTCAAAATCATATATCTTCTTCTCTGGGCTTTTCTACCCTGGAAATCCCAGAGCAGAGATGGGCAAACTGCGGCTCAGGAGCCACATGCGGCCCTTTGGCCCCTTGAGTGTGGCTCTTCCAGCTTAGGAGTACCCTAATTAAGTTAATAACAATGTACCTACCTATATAGTTTAAGTTTAAAAAAATTGGCTCTCAAAAGAAATTTCAGTCATTGTATTGTTGATATTTGGCTCTTTTGACTAATAAGTTTGCCAACCACTGTCCCAGAGGCATGTGCTCGTTAGCCACCAATAATGTGACTGCTGGTTCAGGTCACTAATGACTAACTAGAGTATTGTTTACTCTAGTTTGATCTCTCTCTACAGTCCATATAATAGGGTTCCTCAACATCCATGTAGATTTGTTAAGCAGGATGCTGCTGCCTCACAATGAATGGAAATTCAAAGTGGAAGTTTTCAATCAATTACTCGGGATGTGAAGATGACTTTTCTTCCAGGCACAGTGCTCAGCTGATCTGTTAAATTTCTCAGTATGGCATTTGATAAACCCTTGCCGTGGAAGTGTTCCTGCTCCACTTGATAAGGGCATTGAGAGGTCAGGTCATTTTGGTGGTTCCATTTTGGCCATGACCCACGTGGCTTCCCACACTAAACATCATACTGGTTCAAAGGCTGCTTAGACAGCCCCCTAGGGCAGACTGCCTGTCACAGAAGGAGGTTCTACATCCAGACCCCTTCTGGTTAGCACTAGCAACCTGGAGACTCAGCAGAGATGTCTCTGGGCAGCAAGTCTTGTGGAGGTAACTGAGGCCATGTTAACAACATGTAGGCCTTCCAGTTTGAGAATATGCAGCTTCATTTTGAGGGCGTTCTGTGCATGCAGTAGATCAAAAGGGGTTGATCCAATTAAACCTCAGATGGGGGAGGTCCAATTTTTCTTCCAGATGGGGTCAAGAAAGGACTCCCAAGACCATCAAGAAGCTATTTTTGTCCTGCATCAGTGCTAAAACACTCAAGTAATCTTCCTTTGGTTTATCATGACTATATTAAGTCATTCCTTCAAGGAATTAAAGCAAAACATGCCCCAGTGATGGATATAAAGTAGTGTTCCTAGTGGCAATTACATCTGTCAGGAGTGTTTCAGATCTGGTGGCTCATTTGGTTGCTGAGCCCTTTGCCAGTTTGAACAAATTTGATAATCCTTAGGCTTGACCCATCTTTTCACCCACCCACCCCCAGGTTCATAGGGGTCAAGTAATTCATCTCCCAAATCTGTGTTCTAAGCCAAGACCTAAGTTAGAAAGGAGATGTTAGGAGAGCCTTCAAAGTGTATTTAGATTCTACCAAGAATATCAGAAAATCATCTTTCTTGTTCATTAATTTCTACTTGAGTAATCTGAGCGTGAAGGCTTCTTCAAGAATGATAGCCATGTGGATCAGAGCATGTGCATCCATGGCTTACCAGCACTGGAAGGTCATATTTTCTATACATGTATAAACTAGGGATATGCATGAATATTTGACACATTCAAAATTCTTACAAACTTGTATGAATTTCAACATTTGTGGACAAATCGAAAGGAATCTGCGATCCCTGGATTGGGCTAGTGCACATATACCTCTGGAAGGCCTACTTCAGTCTCAGAATAGTGCTCAAGTGATCATGGAGGATGCGCCCATGGTCTCCGTAGAGGTAATTGAGTGCAGCGGGGGGGAGGGGGGATGAGAGGATGGGAGTGAGCCACTGCCACTATTTGTGCCCTTCTCCAAGGCCAAAGTAGGTCATCCGGAGATGCGTGCACACCTCCCCCATCCAGGGAGCGCCACATCCTCTGCCCTCATTTGCACACTGCTCCAAGGCTGAAGTAGGCCTTCCATAGGTGCACGCACACTCCCCCACTAGGGGATCATGGCAATCCCTGGATGGAGAGGTGCACATACAACTCCAGAAGGCCTATTTCGTTCTTGGAGGAGCACAGTGTGGTGGCGGCAGATGAGTAAGAGAGGAGATAGGATGGGAAGGAAGGGTGGGGGGTTTCCCTTTACATGCAGACATTCATTTCGCGAAACCAAATATTCCCCTATTTGATTCACATTGAACGGAATGGGAAAATTTGGCTTCATGCACATCACTAGTATAGACCCATTCAACCTGCTCAGCTTCTGCAGCTGCAGCCAAATTAAGGACATCCATAGAGCAGCAATATGGGCTACAATTCTGATATCTTTTGGCAGATGGGTTCTACAGTGGGTGATATCTGAGACAGTAAAACTTCCAGTTTCCTTGTTACTGGGAAAACTGCCCTTGGTAGGAAGCTTTGATTCATCCCAGCAGCACATTCTGCTGGCAATCACCCAAGAACTTAATGTTTTTTTAAAAAAAGATAAATGTAAATTAATAATAATTTTGGATTAGGGATGTGCACGAATATTTGTAACATTCTTTGTCCGAATTTGGATATTTATTTTATTCATCTGAATCTGGACATTCATACACAAGTTGAATGTTATGACATTCATACATTAACGTTTGTATGATTGTGAGTTCTTTATGTTTTCTGCAAGTGTGTGACGTTTTTCCTCCTCCTGCTCCTCCTCCTCCGGTGTTCTTAGGAAAAAGGACAGTGGCTCCTATGAAGCTATAATAGCTGTCCCTAACAAGAGATGTTAAAGGATTTTTTTAATGTCCCTTTTGCTTTTCTTTAGAACAGAACATTCATGAAGTGGAAATCTTCCCTTTCTTTTTGGTATCTGTACTCCTTTGTTCATTCTGATTTTTTCTCTCTTAGTTTCTGCTGAGAACTTAAGGAAAAGTCTGGACCTAATGAAGAAACAGATTTCAGAATTGCGACATAATGTAGACAACTGGCCTAGTACCACAGAAGAGAAAGATAAATTTGTAGAGAAAATGAGCATATCCTTTAAAAATTGTTATGCCGAGAATCACTGAAAACAGTGTTTGTTGTGGGTAATCCTGAAACAACTCATTTTGTAAGTCTCAAATCAAATATATGGCTACTAAATTTTTGCAGTTTTTAGAAACTGCAAAACTTTAAAACCCAGTGCTCGACCCCATGGCAAGGATATTGTGAGGCTACATGAGGGACAAAATCCTGCAAACCAAAGTTTAAAAACCTCTTTATAACTGTTCTCACCCCAAATTACAGGACAAGAGCGGGTTATAAAGGGGGCATGGGGACACTCGCGGGTTACAATCTCAGCATTAGTGGGCGGGGCTTTGCTGTCTGCACCACTAACACTGCAATGGCAACTGTCCCCCCTTATCTTACCGGCAGAAATCCAGTAAAATTATTAAAACAGTCGCGAAAGCTTGTGTGCATGTACCTGTGCAGATAAGGACTTGATTTACCCAAACAACCACCTGACAGCCGCCCTGCAGTCAGGTGGGTATAGGGCAGTGGTTCTCAACCTGTGGGTCGCGACCCCATTTGGGGTCGTGCACCCACTTTGGCGGGGTCGCCAAAGGCTCCGCAGGCCCCCCCCCGCGCCCCCCCTGCCATGCCGCCGCCGCGCCACCGCTGCTTTAAGGAGAGATCGGCGGCGGCAGGCAGTGATGGCAGTGAAGGGCGCCGGACTGGTGCCTCGCCGCCAGCGCCCTTTGCGCGCTAAAATCTGGCGTTGTGGGAGGACTTCCGGGTCGGGGGGGGAGCAAAAGTTTATTCTGTGTAGGTGCTGAGAGATTCATAAAATTAAAGACTACAGGAGCCAGAAGGGGACTTTAATGGCATCCATTTCAGCCCCTGCTCAGTGCAGGAATATGTTCCCAACAGATGATAATCCAGCTTCTGATTTAAACGCTTCAACAAAGGGAAATCTAAAAACCCTTGAGTACAGAACCAAGAAGAAATGCCTTCAAGTGGGCTATCTCCGTGCTACTCTGCAGGAAAGCAACAAATGGCACGCTAAATAAACAAGGCTATAAAGAAAACTCCCTGACTCCAGAATCCCCAGTCCTTGGTTGCTTTCTGCAGGATAACTAGGAAATTATTTAGCAAGGATTGCTTCATATAGATTGTAGGCCTCAGGGCCTTTCTCTCTCAGAACTCAATGATGTCCTTTCAGGGCTATATTTCTCCTTGGCTGGCTGCTCCTTTGTGGATTGGGCCTTTGCAGGAGATGAGGAGGACTCAACAGTGCCTTTTCAGGGCTTTATCTCCTGGTTGGCCCCTGGTGTGTGGACTGGGCCCTCACAGGTGATGGGGATTTGATGGTGCCCTTTCGGGGCTTTTCTCTGTTCCTGCTTGGCCACTCTTTCATGGACTGGGCCTTTAAAAGTGACTTGGATTGAACTGGGCTTTCTCCTTTCTGAGCTGGCTGAACAGAGAAGCCATGGGTGAGAAGATTGTGTTTGGCCTGTTGAGTTGCAGCTGCTTCCCAGGAATCTGCAGAACTACTTGTTCCTGACCATTAGAGAAAAGCCTGCCAAATCAGCAGTGTTGGTCAGTTCCTCCCCACCATACTGTGGGAAGTGACTTGGCTGGCTTGTTTCTATCCCTACAAGGTCAGGAGGTGCATCTGGATCCAGGAGGCTTGTCCTTCAAAGAAACGTGAGAAGTGAATTTGTGAGAGAAAGGGTGGCTTTCTACAAAAGCAGACAGAGCTTTTCCCTCTCCTTTGGGAGGTGAGTTAGGGGATCTTTCCCATTCAGCAACCACTCATTGGTTAGCTCATCTCATCCTTCAAATTATCAAAGGCTCCAAAGTCCCTCTGAAGTTGCCTTTGGAGATTAGCAAAGGCTCCGGAGCCTTTGACAGCTGCATTGCTCTTGCAAGGGGTTTCTCTTCAGAGCCTGCGCTAATCTCCGAAGGCAACTTCGGAGGGACTTGAGAGCTGGTTTCAGAGGGACTTCGAAGTCTTGAGTTTGGGGCACCCCCATGGATGCCTCCCCTTAGCCTCCTCTAGACCCCATTACCCAGTTGAGGTGGAAACAGGCTCCCTTTAATCCATATTTGGTGGCTGAAGACCCCATTGTAGGCCTCTTTAATGGGGTCTACACAAAATCTGGATTATAGCTCCTGAAGGACCCATATGATCTGGCTGTGGTGGAAACAGATGTGTCTCTAATGGGGTCTGTAGTGGAAATGGGGTCATCCAGCTCTCAGCCAAATGGGTCCTTAATGGGTGCTTCAGTGGGTACTTAGTGCTAGTGGGAAAACACCCCTAGAGTGAGAAGAAGGAATACACTACCTAAAACATCTATCAGAGGGATTATTTGTTTTCGTTGACTCAGAGTGGTTAATGTATCTGGTCACTTAAACTTAGCTCTGGATGATTAGTTTTAAAAAAATCAGTTTTAACTTTTAATTAATAATAATTTTTAACTAAATCTACTGTGTTTCCTATTTCATTGTAACTTGGAGATAAATTTGGTGTATCATTTTGTTATAGCTATGGCTACAACAATAAAGTATTTTATTCAGAATGGACAAAAGCAACATTAATATAATCAGAGTGTGTATTGGGGATAGCATTAAACTCAGCATTTTTGAGTACCAACTCAAGATTATCCCATTAACTTTGAGGAGTGAAATTACTCAGTCACCATCTATGTTCTTTGACTGAAGTCCTTACAGCTTTGTTAAGGAGGCTGAAGAGCAATATGAAAAACTGCGGATGATGCATTCAAATATGGAAAACCTATATCGAGAATTGGGACATTATTTCCTGTTTGACACCAGTAAAATATCCATTGAGGAATTCTTCACAGATTTGTACAACTTCAGAAACATGTTTCTGGTGAGTGTCCCACCTCTTCATAATTTTAGTCTGTTTGTTCAAATCACCTTGTTTTTATTAGAATCCCAGTTTAGGCCTCAATCAGCAGCAACAGAGCAATAGCAACAGTTGTTTCTAGAAATTTGAAAAGGTGCCTTTTACAAGAATTCTGATTAGTTGATTTTAAAATAAAGACTGAAGAATCAATGCTTAGTGCACCTATGTATATATGCTTATATGGGTGCACTAAGCATTTATTCTTGAGTCTTTAGTCCATCACTGGTTCAGGATGAAAATCCCTGGGGGGAAAAGTGATAATTTTCTGACAGGGTCTATGTAGTTGGTTTACATAGGGTTAACTTTCATCTGCCTTTGTTCCGTGACCAAGAGGTGGAGCTTTTATGTTATAAATACTGGTCCCTCCTTTACAGCCCCAGTTCATCTCTCGGTTGCCTTTGGTCACATTTGATCTACTAAGGTATTTAAAAGCATTCCTGCTATTTCAAAGGGCCTTTGGCTGCAGCCTTTTTTCTCTGCTGGCTTATCCTCCCTGGGCTCAGGGTAGGACCTGCTGAGGGGCACTGCAGCTGTGGTGTCCCTTCATTCTGGAGCCTCCCCACCTCACTACCACCTTGGAGAATAAAGCTTCAGCGACTGGGGAGAACGGAGCTCTTCCCCTGGGACCAGATGCTGCCGAAATTGCCCAATGCCACCTGTCCCTTACCAGGTTGGCTCTGGTGCTTGATTTAGACGTGGGAGCTCTTCTGGCAGTTCTTCTCTGCCTGCCAGCCCTCCCTTGCACTGAGGAGGTGCTGCCTGTTACCATGCCAGCTGCAGGTGCCAGCAGAGCGTCTTCCATGGTCCCGCCTGCTTTTTTTTACCACCGTCAGCTCCTGCTGGCCCACACCATTTGTGGCCACTTCCTCCATCCTCTGAGGCCAGCGTGGAGATCCCTGGTCCAAGCTCTCAGCTGGAGACGGCTTTGTCTGCTAAAGCCAAGAGAGTTCAGCATTCCGAAAAGGGCAAGGGCTTCTCTGTTTCTTCTCCTCTTCCTAAGAGAAGAGGCAAGACTGGGCAACAACAGCCGGCTGCAAAACCGAAAGTACAGCCTGCCAAGCAGCTTGCTTCTTCCACTACCTCCTCTAAAGCAGCAATGTCCAGCAAAGATTCGGAACAGCCCAGGCCTTCCTCTGTTGGTCAACCGCTGCCACCTAGTGTTCATGAGATCTTGCAGGCTGAATTGGAAAAAAGGCTGCCCCCAAAGAGAGCTCACTCTCCTTCTTCTGAGGGGTCTAAGGAGAAGCATAAGTCCAAGTGCAAGAAAGACTATGATGACAAAGCACATTCTCATTGATCTTCTATGTCCAAGCCTTCCAAAGCTACTTCTAAGAGTTCCAAGACACAGCAAAGGTCTCCATCACCTTTGTCTGACACCTTATCAGAGCATCTTTCCACTACTTCTCAAGGTGTGTTGCCCTTAACCAGGCACACTCATCAGGAGCTAGCCAGGGCTTTTGGCCAGACAGGAGCGGAAGAAGGTGAGATACTGGAATTGGAAGGCCTTGCTGGCTCTGATTCGGATGATCAGGATAAAGATCCTGCTTCTTCAACCAGGCAGAGGCTTTTTCCACAAGAGGAATGTCCGAGACTTGTGGATAACATCATGGCAGTTGTCAGCATGAGTTTTCTGAAGCCTACTGACAAAGAACAGCAGGAGAAAGAAGCTGTATGCTTATTACTTCCTGTTCCAGCTCAGCATTCAGCACTACCAGTCCCTACTGCCTTCCAGGATATGGCATTACAGCATTGGGAAGCTCCTTGTGCCCCTAAGAAGATTCCTGCCTTTCTCAAAAAGATGTTTGGTTCAGAGGACCCATCTGATTCCATGTGGATGGTCCCCATAATAGATAAACCTGTCCTCGCATTGGTTTTGAACCATGTTTTTCCTTTGGAAAGTTTAGCTAATTTGAAGGACAGCATTGAGAGAAAACAAGGATCACGCCTCAAGCACAATTTTGAATCATCTGATCTTGCTGTATGGGCTTCTTCTAGTGTCTCCCTGTTTGCCAGAGGAGCGCTCAAATGGTCAGATGACCTCCTTGCAGATCCAGGCCTTTCCAGTTGGTCTAAGCAACTGGTGAAGGACATCCAGTTGGCCTTATCTTTCTGTGCTGATGCCTTTCATCTGATCGCTGGTGCAGTTGTTGCTTCTGTCGGTGCGTGCAGGATTCTGTGGTTGCGGCACTGGAGTACTGACTATGCTTCTAAACTCAAAGTGATTTTCTTATAATTCAAAGAGACTCACTTTTTTGGAGAAAACGTTTTGAAAAACTTCTTAATTGAATCCAAGAGTAAGAAGATGGTTCTTCCTTCTAACTCATTGACTCAGGCTTCCTTCAGGGGCTGAGACCGCTGACTTTATTACTGGAGCTTTTTTGCCAGACAGGGTTTGGATTCTCAGCGCTCTTCTTACTGACCCTGGGATAGAGCGTAGTCCACTTGGGGGCATTCCTACCAGCCACCTTCCTATCAGCAGTTCAGCCAGCCACAAAGGGCCAGGGGCTCCTTTAATCACTCCTTTTATGGCACTAAACAGCAGTCCTTCTCATCCTGGCTTTGGATCTGAGCTGCTGCCTATTGGGGGGTGGCTCCAGTGTTTTGCGTGTGGGCTGCTGATGTTTCCAATGCCTTGGTTCTTTCTGTTGTTGAGAAAGGTTATTCTTTAGAATTGGTTCTATTCCAAAGGGACATGTAGTTACTACTTCTATTCCTTCTGATCTGGCCAAGAAGGAATCTTTATTTACCAAACTTAAGTTATTGTTAGACATGGCCACCACTGAGACAGTACCTAACCCTGAAAAGGGTATGGGCATGTATTCTAATTTGTTTTTGGTACCACAAAAGACAGGAAAGTGGTGTGCCATTTTGGATTTTAAGTTCCTTAATAAATTTCTGGTTAAGAAACACTTTAAATTCAATTCACTCTCTTCCATTTGGGTGGTTATTTTTAAAGGGGAGTGGCTTGTTAGTGTGGATCTTTGTCATGCGTATCATCATGTATCTATTTGCCCCACCCATCAAAAATTTTTGTTTTCAAATTGGAAATCTCCATTTTCAGTTCAGAGCCCTCCCTTTTGACTTGACCTCCACCCCTCATGTTTTTTCCAAGGCCCTCTTGTTTTTTGGGGGCCCTCTTCCAAATCATGTGGTTAAGGGGTGTGTCCAAAGCTCTTCTCCTGCTCAGACCTCTCAAGATCTTTCGCTTACTATCCAAGTTCTTGAGTCACATGGGTTTGTCATTAACAGGGAGAAAAGTGCTTTGGTGCCAACTCAGACCATTATCCATTTGGGTGCTTTTATTGACACCTCCAAAGATCTTATTTTTCCTTCCCAGGACTGGGTAGATGCCATTGTGTTGGCTGCTTCTAATGCTAGGGGTCGAACCAGGGTTGGTCTTCTAGACTTGGCATCCCTACTGGGGAGGATGGTATCTCTTATTCAATGTGTTGGTTAGGCCAGGATTCATAGCAGACCTCTTCAGTGGTTCTTACTTCCCTGGGCCTCTGCCATTGCAAATTCTGTGTCTCTATCACTTGCCCTATCTGTACACGTCTGTAGGTCCTTAGCTTGGTGGGTGGGTCAGATCCATCTACTTGAGGGGAGTGGCGATTGGCAATTTGCTTAGGATTCTAGTTTACTACAGATGCTAGTCTGACCAGCTGGGGTGCACATTGTTTGGAGCGTACACTTCAGAGAACTTGGGGGCCCCTGGATTTGAAGCATCAAATTAATTGGCTCGAGCTCAAAGCCATTATGTCGGCGTTGAAGGGTTTCCTACCCCTATTCAAGAATCAACATGTGTTAATTGCTACTGATAACATGACCACTAAGGCTCACATACTGTAAATAGATATGGGGATACTCGTTCTTTTTCCTTGATGGCTTTGACTTATGAGCTGTTTGATTGGGCCAAATCAAATGTTGCTTCTCTGTGTTATTTATGTGCAGGGCTCCATTGATTGCATCGCAGATTATCTCAGCAGGGCACAGGTTTCCCATTCCGAGTGGATGCTAAATGAGGTTTTCCACAAGCTGGTGCTTCATTGGGGTCTTCCAGTGGTCGACTTATTTGCATCTGCAGAAAATCGTCTGTTGTCTGCTTATCTGTCCAGACTGCTCCTTGACCTATCAGTCTGCTATATGCACACCTCACCCCACCCCCCGCATCTCCTGCCCAAGTTTCTCAGGAGGGTTTGTGCTCAAAGAACTTCAGTAGTGATAGTGGCCCCCTTTGGGGCAGGGAGGGTCTGGTTTCCCCAGTTAGTTGCCATGTTATTAGACGAACCTTGGAGGCTTCCTCTCAGACTGGACCTTCTATTTCAGGGGAAGGTTTTTCATCACAACCTGTCATGGCTTGCACTGACGGCATGGAGACTCGGCAGCACAGTCTTATCGCCCTGGGTTTTTATCCAAACCTAATTCAAACCACTTTAAAGTCTTGTAGGGCTTCCATGAACAGAATTTATAATTTGACTTGGAAAGCTTTTTTTCATTGGGGCGCTACTTTGAGTATCGACCCCGTTCAACCTACCGTCATGCAGGTTATTTCCTTCCTGCAAGCTGGAGTAGATAAAGGCCTCAGTTTCAACACATTGCAGCACCAGTTTTTTCTGCTTCAGGCAGTTTTAGAGGTTTTTTTTTTTCCATTTTATGATCTCCCATCCGATAGATATATTCATAAGTTTCTGAAGGGGGTTAAGGCTTCTGCCCCGGCAGTTGTCAGGCAGGGCTAGCTGCCTGCCATAATATTTGAATGTAAGATCTCTGCCACCTATGTGATTCTGTATATACGTATATAGTAGCTGCCTGTTGTTTTGGAAGTGACAGTTGACTCCCCCTTCCCTGCTGGGGTCAAGTGATACATTTTGGCTCCAAGTGTAAACTGGTTTTGAAAAATAGTTATTATTCATTGGTTGAAGGCCAAACCCCACCCAGCTATAAAACATATAAATATGCTGGGCTTTCTGTCCCAAGTTGCTCCCAACAAGAAATGCCCTAACGCTGAGCTGAAATTAATCACTGTTCATCTTTTTAAAGAAAGAGTCACATGGTTATCCTTTGCCAGCCTGACAGCAGTAGCTGTTGGGACCTTCATTTAGTTCTCTCTGCTTTAAAGAAGATACCATTTGAACCCTTACAAGACATGTTCCTGGTCGCCATGACTTCGGCCAGGAGGGTTCCTAATTGGTGACCCTGTCTGTGGATGAACTCCTCTGTAGTTTCACCCCTGCTTCTGTTATTCTACATTTGGATCCCTCTTTTCATCATCAGCAGGAGATTCATTTTCTCTCCCTATATGTCCTGCCAACAATCATCCTATCAAAAGGGACATGCATAAGTTAGATGTTCACAGGGCTCTCAAGACTTACCTGATACAAACTAGGGAGATTTGTAAGATGTCCAGCCTCTTTGTTTCCTTCATTCCTATAACTTTGGGGCAAAAGGTGCTTTCCTCATGGATTAAGTCTTGCATTGTTCTGGCATACCAGTTGAAGAATGCCAAGCTGCTGGGCAAGGTGTGGGTGCACTCTACGCAGAGCACTTCTACCACAGCTGCTTTTGCAAAGGAGGCTTCCTTGCAAGAAATCTGCCAAGCTGCTGTTTGGAGCAAGCCATCCACCTTTATTAAACATTATAAGTTGGATTCATTTTGCTCCATGGATGCTGCATTTGGGCTCTGGGTGCTCCAGCATGCCCTATGACCAAGTATGAGGTGGTTGTTCCCCTTGGGGTCTTTTTTTCTCATTCTCTTGTTGGTGTTCCCTCCCATGGACAGTTGCTTTGGTACATCCCTGTGTAAACCAACTACGTAGACCCCATCAGAAAATGGATAATTGTACTCATGTGAAGTTTCATTTTCGACGGGGTCACGAAGTTGGTGCCCGTCCTGGTGTTTTTAAACTTGTATTTTGTGTTGCAG
Organism: Aspidoscelis tigris stejnegeri; assembly: GCA_023333525.1. Lineage (NCBI taxonomy): Eukaryota > Metazoa > Chordata > Lepidosauria > Squamata > Teiidae > Aspidoscelis > Aspidoscelis tigris. The sequence goes on along the minus strand of JALMGA010000004.1, from coordinate 112,356,357 downwards.
AAGGCTCTGCTATGGCTGCTTCCTCGAGATAAATTGGGGCTGTAAAGGAGGGACCAGTATTTATAACATAAAAGCTCCACCTCTTGGTCACGGGATAAAAGCAGATGAAAGTTAACCCTGTGTAAACCAACGTCATGACCCCATCAAAAATGAAACTTCACGTGAGTACAAGTATCCATTCATCAATGGATACCTTTGAGACTCAGTTCTGATGTAATAGCATTAACAAGATCTATTGTGAGAGTAAATATCCTAAGGATTTTAAAAAATGTTACTTCTCAAACAGCAGAGGAGAGGCAGTTTGTGTGAGAAGATGTAGCATTCCATTGATTCAAATGTGGCTGAATATTGTTCTTCAACAGTAAGCCTTCTGAAACTTTAGTGACAACCTGACTAATATAAAGGATAGCTAATAAAGCTATCCATCACAATTATCTCTCATACTTTCTTCACAGTATTGTGTATGGTGCCCAGCATAAGAATCCGGGACATTGCTACCCAGGATTTAATTGCAAGAGCAAATACCATCTGCTCTCTGTTATATATAGGCCTAAATTATGGATACCAACTAAATATGCCATCATAGCAAAACAAACAAACAAACAAACAAACAAACAACTTACGTATAAAAAAATACAGAACTGCTTTTGCAAAGGCCTGACTAAATGTCCTACCCTCAAACCTACTGAAGGGGAGATATCCACATATCCCTATTACTTTCAGAACCTGTCCATGTAAAAATGGTAACATAGAAACAAGAATTTCCAAGAATTAATAAATCCCAAGCTGAGCCTATATCCAGGAAGATCCAGTTCAGAATACCTCAAGTTATTGTTAAGCGATACCAATCCTGACATGACTCTAGCTGCTGCAAAATTCCTAGCCGTAGTTATAAAAATAAGGGAGAAGTCAGGAAATGAAACCCTGCAACTGAGTGACCTTGATTAGAGGTATTCTGGGAAAAAATTTATTCTTGATCATATGTATTTAAATCCATTATTTTGCTTTATTTGTTTCTTATTGTGGGCCATTTTACCTGTTTTATGTACTATCCTCTGAGTACGTAGACTCACTTGATTTTTACTTGATTTTATCTGCACATTGTGATTTCAAATGACTTTTTGTAACTTTTTGTAACTTTTAACATCTGCTGTTTCTGGCCTGTGACCGTACAAATATTCTGTATACTGGCGTCCAGTGTCGCTTAATTCTTTGCTTCGTGGACTTACTCATGACTCTCCCCTGGTTGATCTCGCTTGCCAACTTTGTTTCCTTTTTAGCAAGCTGTAAAAGACAACCAGAAGCGTCGTGAAACCGAGGAGAAGATGCGGAGGGCTAAGCTAGCCAAGGAAAAAGCAGAGAAGGAACGGCAAGAGAAGCAGCAGAAGAGGGAGCAGCTGATCGACATGAATGCAGGTAATGGTGACGAGCCTCATGGGTAAGAAGAGCAAAGGGAATATAAACGTAAACCAAAGAGTCTGTCTTTGTATAAGTGATTGATATAATGGATCCTAGTTTGATCATCCTGTCTTCCTACAGTTTACGTGAACTCTTTGCTTGAATGAGATACTTTGTAGCAAAAAGTATCCCTACACCACTGCTTCCAAACGCATGTTCAGATGTTGCAAGAAATCTGATGAGGTAAAAGCCAGCTCAGCTGCCTCTCAATAAGAGATACTCTGCCCTAGAACACAAATAATCTCTTTAGCCATTTGTGGAGGAAGTAGACTCTATACTTATTTAATTAAATATATTTTATCGCACCCCTTAGCCTCTTACTTTGGCTCTTCAAATGGATAAATCTTGATTACTTTCTAAATTCAAACTTAATCTTAAGTGTTTTCAGTAGCAAAATTTACAGGGTGGTTCTTAGGGTGTTTTTCAACCGTGCTCCTTTAATCTGGATCTAAGAAGATCCGGATCTAAGGAATCTTAGTCCAGTTCTAGTAGATCCGGATTAAGGGAAGTACCCAATGTGTTTCCACGGGTGGTCTAGCACCCAGTAGCAATGGGTGATAGCCTGTCTGCTGTGGAAACACCAGAGCACCCGTGTAGCAAATCTGGATTGGCCCAGAAGGGGTCTGCCTATCACCCCAGGTGTTTGGGGGGACAGGGGGTGCAATCTCCGAAGATAAACCCCTTAGGAGAGAGGTGCACATTAATTAGTTCCTTGCTTGGATCTCTCCTGTGAGCACTGATGAGTCAGCCTCATTAATATGCACCTCTTTCCATGCCTGGAGATAACAGGCAGCTCCCAAGTCAGCCTTATTAATATGCACCTCTTTCCATGCTGGAGGCAATAGATTTCTCTGCAGAGCCTTTGCTAATCTCCGAAGGCAACTTTGCAGGGATTTCGGAGCTGAGTTTGGGGCACCCCCCCATGGGTGCCTCCCCCCCCCCCCCCGAGCCTCCTCTAGATCCCATTGCCCAGTTGCAGTGGAAACAGGCTCCCTACATTCTGGATTTTAAGGCTGAAGACCCCATTGTAGACTCCTTTAATGGGGTCTACACGAAATCTGGGTTATAGGTCCTGAAGGACCCATAATGATCCGGATTTCCCTAGCTGTGGTGGAAACAAATGTGTCCCTAAAGGGGTCTGTGGTGGAAATGGGGTCATCCGGCTCTCAGCCAAATGGGTCCTGAATGGTTGCTTCAATGGGTACTTAGTGAAAGTGGAAAAACACCCTTAAAATATCAAGAGACACTTTATACCTAACCTAGTCTTTCACAGGGAATACAGTATTGTGCAAATCACGTGTATGGAAAATCCCAATCTGTCAGTCATAGAATGTTTTGTGCTTTGTATACATAGATAAGAAATTGCAGTAAACTACAGCTTTTTGATGCGTCTCTGTCATACGTATATCAACCCCAGCTCTTGCAAGGTGGTTAGGAGAAGGGACAAAACACAGATTCAGCATTAGGTCTTGATGTTAGCAAACAATAGTTTAATATGTTGCAGAAAAAAGTGTTGTTTGATGACATCAAAGTTTTATGATAAATCACCACTTTGATTCTTCTTGCATTATTGATATACATCGAGAAGTGTAAATTGTAATAAAATTGCATACAGGCCTTTCCCAGGGCTTGGCTCATATGAAATAACTGAGCCAGCTAGGGTTGTCTTGTTGAGGCATGAGGTGTCTTGCGCTCAGTTTGTACAAGGGATGTGGGACCTCATAGCTGCAAGATGTAGGCCAGCTCACTTTTGTCCCTGGAAATGGCTGCAAAAGTGACAGGGAGTTGCTGCAAAAGCCCCCTATGGCATTTTATAGCCAATTTTATATTTGCGGCCAGTGAATCATAAGGGGTTGACTAGCATACTTTTAAAATAAATGTAGTCAATGCAGAAGTTCTCAGCTGTGCGTTCTCCTCCCTCTTTTGATTTCTTCCCTAGCTAGGATATTGCAATAAGAAATCGTTCCCTCAGTTCCACCCTTTGATTTGGTACAGGGGGTGGATGAATGCCTAACTTCCTGTGCAATAAAAGAAAAAGTGTTCAAGAAGAAGTGCATTTTCCATGATGGAACTTTTTAAAACCCACCTCACACTGAATAGAAATTCTATTTACCTGTGTAAGATTACAGTCTTGTGAATATCTCCTTACCTGAAAAGATGCCTCCATCTTATTATCCAAGCATCCTTTTTGCCCTCCAAATACAAGCAAAATACAAGGCCAGTTTCTCTTCCTGCAGACATGGAACCAAAATCATTATATATTTTGGCAGCAAGGGACAAGAAAAATCAAAGTATTTCATCTGGAAGGATTTCTTTTTCTATGTATGTTTGTGAGCTATCAGTCAGTCTGCCTTTTTCCTCTTGCCAAATGTAATTCAATAAAATAATGGCATCAAGGGAAAAATGGGTGGCAAGATGTACTTTATTCATCAGTTATAAAGTGTAGGAACGCAGAGTTTTGAAAGAGATCAGAAAATACCAGTTGCTCTATTTCTGCCAGGAGACATGGGGTTTAGGTATTGGTGGGAGAAAAGGAGGTTGGGCAGAACCGTGAACTTAAACAGTTACTTGAAAGCTTCTACCAAGAGAAAGTGAAAGACAAGACGCGGCTCTCTGACTGTGTACATGCCGGATGGACAGCCTGCAGTTCATGCAGGTAGCTCTCCTCATTTTGGCACTCGGTGCAGATACGGGAAAGTCGACCCCTTTATGTAAGGGTGTCACCTGTGGTTCTTCACATAAATGTGCCCTTAAATTGCGTAGTTCTGTGCATCATTATGAATATAAAAGCTTCTTGCAACATCTTAGAGCTAAGAAATTCATTATAACAAAGGTTTTTACAGACTGTAGGTCACACTTCATCATAGGTGTAAAATATTGTATAAACTGTACTTTGTGATTTGACACTCAGAACTTTTTCCTACCTTCACCTTTTTATATACATAAACCTGTCACCTGAGAATAACACTTCATACGTCTTTTTTGCCACAATAAAGTTGTCAGCTCTAAAGATGGAGCAAGAATCTTTGCAGATGATTTGCTTCAAAATGCAAAGCCAGTAGTCTCTTGGAAAGTTGAGATAATTATCAAGAAATCTGACACTATTTGTTGAGCCCACCTCCCTGGAAATATGGAAAATGTAGAGTTCCTTTCTGGCTATTATTAAAATTCTCACTGATTTGTTTTGTTCTTGCAAATGAACAAAGTCTTGGATTTGTGTACTAATTTCCCCTCTTTTTATACAGATTTCCAGTGAGATGCTGAGTGTGTAAAGTCTGAGATTAAATGATCAGATTTCTATTTGATTCTTAAGTTTTAATGTACTGCACACTCTGAGCTCCTTGAATGCCTGAAGGTGTTAAGGAGAGTTGTATATATTTCTGGACTTAATTAGCTCATCTTGCTGTAGTTGTGTCTTCAAATATTTGTGCAGATATCTGAGGTACCGGTCCTCATGGCATAATTCTGCTGAGCCTCCTGTGCTTCTCTTTTGTGAGATTTACTTTCTGGGTTGCCAAATGTATTCCTTTGTTAGAACATATGGAATCAATTTGCTACCCTTGTCTGCTTATTTCCTGCCTCCCACAATTTCCTGCCTTTGAGCAACTAAAAGTTGTGCTGAGTGACATGGCTTATGGTTCTTCTCACATTCCTACCCCCTTCCCCCACAGTTTTGTCTTGAATTACTCCATTGAAAATGTTGTGTGCTTTATATATGAACAAAGAAAGAGAACTCGCTGAGTGAAAGAAAGATATGAGGGAGTTTGAGGGCGTTCCAAGCGGCCCTGTTAGATTATTTCTTAAGTTTAGTAGTGTCAGCCTGATTTCTGTGCCTTCTTTCTTCCACGTGGTTCAGCAATCCCCAAAATCAAAGCTTTAGAGCATCTGTTACATCTAGGGTGTTTTTCCACTGCAGCCCTTAGATCTGGGTCTAAGAAGATCCGGATCTAAGGAATGGGTACATTTCTTAATCCAGATCTAGTAGATCCGGATTAAGGGAAGCACCCAATGTGTTTCCACAGGAGGTGTAGCACCCATTAGAAATGGGTGCTAACACCCCTGCTGTGGAAACAGCTTTGCACCCATCTGGGGAATCCGGATAGACCCACAAGGGATCGGTCCATTGCCCCAGGTGTTTTGGGGGGCGGGGGGGGGCAGTCTTTGAAGCAACTTCGAAGTGATTTCGAAGTGACTTCAAAGTCAGCTTCAAAGTGACTTCGAAGCATGAGCTCAACATTTGAAGTTGAGCTCATGCTTCGAAGTGACTTAGAAGTGAATGTGAAGTCAACTTCAAAGTGACTTCGAAGCCAATGTTGGGGGGATGCATCCCCTTCCCCTAGCCTCCTTTGGACTCCACTGGAAACAGGCTCCCTTTAATCCGGATTTTCTGGCAGAAGACCCCATTGTAGACCCCATTAATGGGGTCTACAGAAAATCCGGATTAAAGGCCAAAAAGATTCGGATTTCCCCCACGGCAGTGGAAACAATCGGGTTCAAAATGGGTGCCGTAGTGGAAATGGGATCATCCAGCTCACAGCCAAAAGGTACAAAAATGGGTGCAATTGACAGTGGAAAAACACCCCTAGAAAGACCATTGATATAACTTTTCTGTCTTATTACTATGGGGATTTGATTGGCTTTCTCTGAGACTAGGGAAGGATATATATATATTTTCTTCATGGCAGCCCACAGAAGACTATAATTCTGTGGAAGTCATAGATTCGTCCTTAGCATCTCCAGATAGGCCTTGGTAAGACCCTTTCTGAAATTCTGGGGAGCCATGGCTTCTCAGAGTTTGGCCACACAAAACACTGTACTGGTATCCAACAAAGCTGTATAATTCACTGCTGGAGATGCAGTCAGGGTGGGATGGTTGCTCTTGGCATAAGGGGCGCCTTAGGATTCTGCCATTGTGCCTTAGCACCCCTGCCACACACGGGAGGCAATGCCAGGCAATGCTGCTTCTGTGGTTGTTCCTCTGGGACAGTGTTTCCCAGAGTGTGGTACGCGTACCCCCAGGGGTACGGGAAGAGTTTGGTGGGGTACCAAAAAAAGAAAATATATTTTGATTTTTATTAAAGCATATGTTTTTTATGAGGGGTACTCAGTGTTACGGAAATTATAGAAGGGGTACACATAAGTCAAAAGTTTGGGAAACGCTGCTCTGGGACAACACCGGCGTGACGGCCAAATGCCCGCCCCCTCGCTTTTGCCTTTTCTCTCGCACTTCACTGGCATCCAGGTAGCAGGGTAGACACGGAAGTAAGCGCCTGGCATTACTGCTGGGTTTCTCCTCATGGCAGTGTTTTGGGAAATTGCCTTAATATCCTGGGACAATATTGGGAATGTCACAGATGCATCCTGTGACTCTGGTCACTTTCTTTCATTAGCTGCGTATTTGCATCTGTTTGCGTATTGCACAACAACGAAACCAGAGAGAGAGAGCTTATTAAGCCTTTGAGTCATCTGGCCTTCAAAGATGATATGAGTTCACACACATTGTTTGAGCTTTGCCCATATATAGGTGTGTGAGTTTCAGCTACGTAAGAACTGTGCTCTATGATGAGCCTTTGTCTAGAGAGGTCTTTTACTTCAACCGTATCACAGAATACGTATCCTCAGTGACTTCAGAAATCAGAGTTTCTGCAACCACAACTTTCCCCCTATCCTTTCTTGGCAACTGTATAGATATCTTAGTTTATCTTGAAGTATACATTTATTTTGTCATCATCAGTACATATGTCAGGATTAGTCAAAGTGAGCATGTCACAAATATAGGTCAGATGTAGCAGTTATTTTTTGCCAGCAGGTGGCGCTGTGGACAATGCATTTATGCTGACTGAAAGTACCCAACAGATGTTCGAATGTGATTTTATGGATTTATGTTTAGTCAGGAGCTGTTGCTGTGGAAACCAAGATTTGCAGAGCCGCTCATGAATTTGTGGTTAACCCCTTCAACACCAGATGGATGATGGGGGAGACAGGATAGATGATGGGGATAGAATTAAAGGGATCAAAAAGCTCTTTAGAATTCTCCTTTTTTTGCATGTGTTTTGTAAAGTGTGGATCCTAGCCAAAAAGATAATAGGTGGACTAGGAAAATGCACAGAGAAGAGGATTGCATGTAAGATCTGGTTTAATAAGATGGATTCACAAAATCTTGTTTTTTAAAACACCCACACACTTGAATGTTACATCCTGCCATATTTCTCTTCGTCTTCCTATCATCAAAGCTATTGGAGATATCACTGACATGCCAGGAAGGGTCTAACCTTCTGTTGTTTTCTCATGAGTCTGGCTTGCGGTGTTTTGATGGGCTGCACCCTGGAGACCTTGGGCTGCCTCGCTGGCAGAAGACGGTGGTGGCAGAACCCAACACCTGCCACAGAGACAATGCAGAGCTCCCTATTGGCACAAGGCTTTCGCAGGAGGAGTCTCTTGTTGCTGGGGGAAGGCGATCCATCGAGGCAGGCCTTCTAATCTCCTTAGTGGCCAGACCACTGCCTGGAGTAGAGAGCAGATTAATGGCAAATTGATGGCACTAAAAGTACGAGTGCTAATCGCATCAAAACCACCCGGCAGCTGGGCGCATTAAAGACCGCTAGACCCTGCCAGAGTGGGTACAATAGCAAAGGAGAAAAAGAGAAGAAACCTGCGATTTTTTAAAAAATGTGATTCTTACAAATCTGTTTTATGAGTACTCTTCAGCACTAGTTCAGAATTTCTCTACATGAGCGGAATGAGGTGACGGTAGTTCATCTTAGCCTTTTGTAGTGGTCAGGAAGATGTTTCTTGTGATAGAAGAAGAAACATAAGAGCCAGAAGGCAAAGCAATTTTCTAAAGATATGTTCACTCCTACACTTAAAAAAGCAGTGGGATTTAACTTTCAACGGTGGAAAGTGGCATGAAAGCTAGGATAACACCTCCTCCTTCTCTACTCAGAATTTATTGTTTTAAGATATTGTCTTCCTGGCTTCTCACTGGGTACTAGAGCTGTGGGAGCACTTGTAGGTAAAGCAGATCTTAGTCTTATTCCTGATATATTCTGTACTTTTATTTTGAAAAATTCACAAACAAGCATGTATTTCTGAATAACAAAATTGGCTAACACTGGTTTAATGAACAAACGCACATCTGTTTTAAACTTGAATGTGACATGTGACAAAAGTAACAACAAAAAGAGTGGGACAACAGAAAAAGGACAAGAAGAAGGATATTAAAATTGCCTTGTCTGATATGTAAACTCAGGAAGTGTGTTATGTTCTGTTTATAAGCACAGGCATACTCTGTGAACCTGGGCTATCCCGAAACTGTTATGTTACTTCTGAATTGGGTTTGGGGATTAAATCTCTCTGGCCTCTGAGGGGTGTTCTTCTAATGTTCCCTACATGCAGGCAAAAGACAGGAGATACCATTTCATAGCATAACAAGATGGATGCGTTAGTAAAAGTTACAGAATTCACTATTTCATTTTTCTTTCTCACAGAGGGTGATGAAACTGGAGTAATGGACAGTTTGTTGGAGGCCCTGCAGTCAGGTGCAGCTTTCCGTAGAAAAAGAGGACCACGCCAAGGTACATTTTTGCTTAATTTTCTTCAAAAAACGATATAAGGGCCACTCTTTATCCTGGGGACAGATAGAATTTACTGTTTGATCTGGGGTTTTGATCTGCTGGTAGCTGTCCTAAAGTCTCTGGAAAACAAGGCAAACTTCAGTCACATCTGGTGGAACTTCCTGTTTACTTCTGGCAAGAGTCGGTCTATTGCCCTGTTGGTAGCTGAAGTATCAGGTCCTATGCTCTGTTTGTCTTGAGCCAGGTTGTTTGAGTCTCTGATTGTGAAGCTCATGGAATAAATTTTAGACACTCTTAGCCTGTTTCTGAATGCTATGGGCTATGCTACACCGTACTGACTCATGGTAGGTAGTCTGGCCCACAGCAGGCTAAAGGTCTGTACACATTCAGACAGCCCACTTTGGCCCACCCCAGCTGCTGATGTTGAAGGCTGACAGTGAAAGTTCCCATGCTTCCAGAGGGAGCCTTTTTCAACAGTGCCCACACTTCTGATGGTGCTTCCTGGTGTACTTCTGAAGAGAGGCCAAGCAGAATACTGGACCACAAAGGCCAAATCATCTTCTTGTGCTTCATGGTCTAGGATACAGACAGAGGTCTGATTGATAAGGTCCACCATAGGACCAGGATAGGGTACCGTTTTGCACTGTATCTCAGTCCATACCTCTGCTTAGTATGTGTGTGGGGACAGGCCCTGTACTTGTTTGCATTAGCAAATGGAAGGCAGGCCCCTAGAGTCCTCAGTGTGCTGATATGACTTGTGCAGAAAAGCCTTTATACAAGTGTGCCCCATAAGTGATTGTTGTGAAGATAAAATACCAGGGATATATTCGATGTGCCAGATTTGGCATGAGTGAGCTCACCTGGAATACTTGTACATAATTAAGGCACATGGGTGATGGTGAAAGAATTGCATCTGTAGGAACCAGGAGACTAGTCACTATGAAATCTGGATGGAAGACCTTGCTCCTGGTGCTGAATCAGGGACATAGAACAGTGAGTCTCTCAGAGCTGGTGGAGGTGGATATTAGTCTTTGGGGACTCAGTATTCACATCAGGGGACCTGCAGATAGACAAGGGCTGTATCCTGACAGTGTGGTGCAATGCTTTAATCTTTAGAGAATGTTGGCGTTTCCTTCAAAGGAGGGCCACCAGATTGGTGCAGACTTTTCAGCATAGGACAGGATCACATTTTTGGGAGCTTTTCTGTTTTGCACATGTAACAATTACTGAATAAAACTGGAAGTCTGAATTCATTCTGGTCTGGTTTTGCCAATAAGGTTAGCACAGAGGAGTTCTTGATCGCTGTAGCAAATTACCTTTTATGAGAAAAATTGCTGATCTTGACCTTTTACTATTAATGATTTATTTTTCTTTGAACTATCTAATTTTATGTTATGATACAGTATATATATTTCGCATACAGGCTCCCAAACTCTGACCAAACACCAGAGGACTTACCTCACAAACTTACCACAGCTGAGCAGCAATTTTTCCAAATTATTTTATCAATTTCCCAGTTATTTTTGTTTAGTCTCAGGAGAGAGTAACTTTCCTCTACTGAGTTCTTTCTCAAGGCACACACATTGTTCCTATGCTGTATCATTTAGCAAGGTATGGATCACCTATTTGCTACCTTTGCAACACTCCCTTCAATTCAGAAATGTGTTATTTGGGCATTTCAAAAGTTTTGAAAAAGCTTCTCCATATGCAAAGGAGCCTTTTTCTTATAAGTCACTGTTTTACGGTGTCCTCACTTGTAAGGTTCTGATAGGTTTGTCAGAACCCTGCTTTTCCCACTCAAACTCAGGAAACTGGGAAACATTTTGGGAAAAGCCAAATCTGTAGAAGAGGGACGGGTTACACTTGAACCAAGATGGAACCAGACTGCTGGCGCTTAACAACTGACAGGAGCTGGGCAGCATCTGGTTTGGGAGAGTGCACCCTTGAGTGAGGAGGGCTGGAACTGTGCCCATAATACTGAGCCAAGTGGGGAACTAGTCAATAGTATGCAAGCAGAACAATGCAAGGGGCAGTATTCACCTGTTCCTAGGGGGCAAAACTTGGACCAGAGGAGTGAATACAAATGTATTATACGCAAACAACAGAAGCCTTCGAGTTAAAATAGAGGAACTTAATGATGGATAATAAGATTGATATTATTGGTACATCTGAAAGCCAATGGGATGCAGTCATCCCAGGTTACAAACTGTACAGGAAATACAGGGAAGGGCGACACGGAGGTGGTGTTGCCTTGTATATGAAGGAAGAGATAGGTGAGTCTGGCTCATCCACAGAAGCAGTGTGGGTAAGAATACCGAGCCAAAAAGGAAGCCTAACACTAGGGACATGCTATTGCCCTCCCAACCAAACTCCTGAAGGAGATCAACAATTGGAAAATGAGGTAAAGGAAGTATCCCAAAAAGATAGTTATATATTTATTTTATTTTTTTAAAATAATTTTATTTATTAAAATTTTCCAACATATTAAAAAGAAGAAAAATAATTCACATAATCTTTTCATTATTACATTACTTAAGGTTCCCCAAACTTCCCTGGCTTATCCGACTTCTATATTATGTATCCATTATTTATTGCTCCACATCTTTATCTCTCCTCCATTTCCAAAAGATAGAGTAGTTATAATGAGGGGCTTTAATTATCCTCACATAGACTGGGTGAACTCCTGTTCAACCCAGGAAAGAGAGAAAAAATCCCTAGACCTGCTAAATGACTGTTCCATAGACCAAATGTTCATGGAACCAACCAGGGGAAAGGCAGTCCCCTGGAAAAAAAATGTCACTATGGCTGATCCAATAGGGGAAAGTGACCATAATGCAATAACCTTCAACTTAAATACAGGGAGTAAGTTCTTAATCAAGGCTAACACAGAGACCTTAAACTTTCATAAGGAAAACTTCCCCAAAATGAGAAAACTAGTAAAAAGGAAATTGAAAGCGAAAGTTAGAAGAATTCAATCATTGCAAAATGCATAGAGACTACTTAAAAACACAATAATGGAAGCACAACTAGAATGCATACCTAAAAGAAGAAAGGGAACATCCAGGTCCAAGAAGAAACCAATAAAGCTCACAAGTGCAGTAGGGGAAGTCATTAAAAACAAGAAAAGTTCATTTAGAAAATGGAAGGCTTATTCTAATGAGAAAAACAGGAGGGAACATAGACATTGGCAACACAAATGCAAGGTGGAGAACAGGAAAGCTAAGGAAATTTTGAGGAGCACAATGCTAAAAACATTAAAAGAAATAACAAGAACTTTTATAAGTATATCAGAAGTAGGAATCCAACCAGGAAAGCAGTTGGACCATTAGATGATAAGGGACAGAAAAGGATAATTAAAGAAGACACAGAGATTGCAGAAAGACTAAATGAATTATTTGCTTCCATATTAACAAAGGAAGACAGAGGTCTTGTGCCAGTAAGTGAGGCTGTATTAAACTGGAGATAGCCAAGGAAGAATTACTTGTATGTCTTAATGAACTAAATGTTAACAAAACACCGGGACCTGATGGTATTCATCCAAGAGTCCTTAAGGAACTCAAATACGAAATTGCTGACCTTCTAGCAAAAATATATAATCTTTCCCTAACGTCGGGCTCTGTACCTGGAGACTGGAGCAAATGTAACACCAATCTTCAAAAGAGAATCCTGGGGTTATCCAGGTAATTATAGGCCAGTTAGCTTAACATCAGTTCCATGTAAGTTTATGGAAATCATAATTAAAGAAAAGTAATGTGTACATGGAGGTGCAAGCATTGTTGAACGAAAGTCATCATGGATTCTGCAAAGGTAAATCATGCCTCACAAACTTGTTGGAATTCTTTGTGTCAATAAACATGTGGATAAAGGCAAACCAGTAGACAATGTGTATCTGGACTTCCAGAAGGCTTTTGACAAAGTCTTACATCAAAGGCTACTGAATAAATTCATCAGCCGTGGAATAAAAGGACAGGTTCTGTCCTGGATTAGTGACTGGCTTAAGGATAGGAAGCAGAGTGTAGTAATAAATGGCTAATTCTCAGGGTGGGAAGAGGTAAAAAGTGAGGTCCCTCAAAGCTCAATGTTGGGACCAATGCTTTTTAATTTATTCATCAATGATCTAGAACAGGTATGTCAAAGATACGGCCCGCGGGCCAGACGCGGCCTGCGGGGCGTTTTAATACGGCCCGCGCCCGCCACGCGCCGCCCACCGCCGCCGCCGCGGCCCGCACCCACCGCAGCGGCCCACGGCCTCTGCCGCCGCGCGCCGCCGCTGCCGTCCTCCTTGGGCGCGAAGGAGGCGAGGCGAGTGAGCGCGCGGCGGGACCCTCCATTGCCCAGGCGCCGCCATGGACAGCCAGCCCCTCCCTAGCCATGCCCCGGCCACGCCCCCAGCCCCTCCTCTGTGCCCCGGTCACGCCCCCGGTCACGCCCCCTGGCCCTCACAGTATATATATATATATTTTTTTGAATCCGGCCCTCGGCCGGATTGAGTTTGACACCTCTGATCTAGAAGAAGGGGTACATAGTAAAGTTTGCTAATGACACTAAATTATTTAGGGTAGTAAAAACTGAAAGAGATTGCCAAGAGCTCCAGAGGGATTTCTTGGCATTGGGTGAGTGGGCAACCAAGTGGCAAATGTGCTTTAATCTTAACAAATGCAAAGTAATGCACATTGGGGCCAAGAATCCAAATTATGTCTATAAACTGATGGGGTCTGAGCTTTCTGCAACACACCAGGAAAGGGATCTCGGGATTAAAGGTGGACGGTTCAATGTAGGTGTCAGCGCAGTGTGCTGCAGCAGTGAAAAAAGCTAATTCAATGCTGGGAATAATTCGGAAGTCAGCAAGTGTGTTTTGCCTCTTTATAAATCTATGGTGAGGCCACATTTGGAATATTGTGTACAATTCTGGTCACCACACCTCAAAAAGGATATTGTGGAACTGGAAAAGGTGCAGAAAAGGACAAGTAGAATGATTAAGGGGCTGCAACGTCTAGGCCTCTTCAGTCTGGAGAGGCGGCGTTTAAGACGGGACCTGATAGAAGTATATAAAATCATGCACGGCATAGAAAAGGATAGAGAAAATTTCTTTTCTCTGTCACACAACACTAGAACCAAGGGTCTGTCTATGAAGCTGATAGGTAGGAGAATCAGAACCAATAAGTGGAAGTATTTCTTCACCCAGAGAGGGTCATAAGTCTATGGAATTTGCTGCCAGGAGAGGTGGTAACAGCTACCAGCCCGGGTAAGGAAGAGTTAGACAAATGTATGGATGACAGATATATCAATGGCTACTATAATGGATGCCTAAGTACAGCTTTCAGGCTGGGTGGACAAGCAGGATGCCTCTAAGGCCATCTGCTGGGATTGGAGAGCAGGAGAAGATTTGCCCTTGTCTCTGCTTGAGATGCCCCTGAGCAATTGGTGGGCCACTGTGTGCAACAGGATGTTGGATTAGATGGGCTGTGGCCTGATCCAGCGGGGTTCCCCTTAGGTTCTTAGTTTCCCTTCTAATCCTGTTGGTTGGCTAGTAATTAGGGCCAGCTTCCAAAATATTTTATTGGAGTCAAGGGTGGGTAGATAGAATTAGAGAAAAAACTGAATTCTTTAATCAACTTGGAAAGGAAGAGTGAAGCTTACGGGGGGGGGGGGGACAGAAGAGGAAACCCAAGAAAAAATCGAGACTCTAATAATGCCGCCTCTGCTGGTTTGCCTGTGTGCTGAATACACATGCAGGAGCTGGATCTGACAGCTGAAGGGAGCCTGTCATTGCTCCAGTGGGCAGCCGGGGGGGGGGGTGAGAGAAAAATATGTGGGCTAACAAAAAGCGGCTCTCGTGGGGACAGGAAAGTACGATTTTAATCCGCATTGCCCCAAACCACATGGGCACACTTTATTGCCTGTTACAACACAGTTTTTTTAAACTCGTACAACAAACGAAGCAACTGGCTTGCATGGAGGCGACCCCCCCCCCCAGGAATGCAAGCCTTTCCATATCGCAAGCATAGTAGGCATCCCAGCTCTGTATATTTAAAAATTATATTGGCTGGAATGTGTAGTAATTATAGAGATTATAAAGTGAAATGAAAAATCCTAATGTCATTTACTGTGCATTTTCTGATTCTTGTGTTTTGATAGAACCACATCTTTTTATGCTTGCAATTTTAGCAGGCAAAAGCTTTCAGAAGTCATTCCCAGAGCAGATGATTTTCACATGAATTGTACCACAATAGTTAATTCATATAACGTTGCTGGTATATCAGAAACAGATGCTTGTGCAGAATTATATTTATTATTGGATTAATATAGAATCATAACATGATTTTTCATGCCATTTCCTTCAAAGATATTAGTTTATTTTACATAGTCATGATCTTTATAAATGTAGAAGCTTCAAAGAGTATTACTAGAAATAAGCACAAATCTGGTCAAATTATTTAATAAAGTTATTCCCTGAAATATTTAATTTTAATAGCATTGCATATAGATTTGTAATTCATAAGAAATTCCCCAGTGGATCAGACTCGTGGTCAGTCTAGTCCAGCCGTCTGTTCCCACAGTGGCGAACCAACTGTACAAGCAGAACGCAAAGTTTCCCAGCCCTTGGTCTTCAGAGACATATCAGAGACAGTCACATTTCCATCAGGGCAAACCCTGACTTTTTTGAAACCATTCAAGCTGGTGGTGGTGGCCGACACAACATCTCAGGGTAGCAGATTCCAAAGTTTAACTATGTACTGCCTAAAACAACAGCAACCCTTTGTCTATTCCAGGATTTAGCTTTATTTTGGAAAACAGAGAAAAACATCTTCCTATCCACTTTGTCCACACCATGCATGATTTTATTTCACTGTATCTTCCCTCCCCCTTTTTTCGTCTCCTTTTGAGACTGAAAGATGCCAGACTTTGCAACCTTTCCTGGTTGGAGACATTGTTCCTTTTATTTGCTTCTTTTGAATCTTTTCTGCTATTGATTTTTTTTAGCTATACTAAAAACGATATTTACAATTTTACTCCAGTGTGACTTGCTTTACACCAGTGATGGTGAACCTTTTGAGCTTGGTGTGTCAAAATTCGCAAGAAAACCTAGCTTAACTCGGGTGCTGTGTCACATCGAGAAATATCCATAATTTTGTGATATTTGTAGCTCTCGTAAAAAAGTTATATTTTTGATATATGTATTTTATTAAAAGCAAAAACAAATAATTTTTTACATTAGTGACTTTTGTTGCTGAATTTCATTTGCTAAATCTTCAATGGAAAGTTGGTATTTCGTACACTTCAAGAACAAGCAAGCACTACACGCCCAGGTGCCAGGGTGACCAGGTGTGTCACCCAAAAGGGCTTGGCGTGTCACCTGTGACACGCGTGTCATAGGTTGGCCATCACCGCTTTACACTTTATCACATTGAGCAGCACCTGTCATTTTAATGCCCAGTCCTCCAACTAGTAGGAATCTCTTGGAGTCCTCCATAGCTTCTTTTTGTTTTTATTAGCCTGATCAATTTGGTCATGCTGACTCAATCATTTATAAGTATATTTAAAAGCACAAGTTCTAGGGCAGGACCTTAGGGGAATTCATTTGTTTCATTTCTCCATTGACTTTGTTTTCTATTCTTTACCCAGTTTGTCATTCGTAGTAAGACCTGTTCTTTTGTTCTGTGACTGTTAAGCTTATGGGGAAGATTTTGATGAGGAATTTTATCAAAACCTTTTAGAAAATCCAAGAAGATTGTGTTTACTGGATTGCTTTGCCCACATGTTTATTAACATACTCAGCACTATCAAAGATTAGTTAGATAGGATTTTCATATATAGAAGAAGCCATGTTTACCATCCTTGAGCAAGGCATATGCCTATAAATATTTCGTAATTTTATCTGTAATGATGGTTTCTACTGTCTTGGAACAGGCATTAAGCTGCCAGGCCTGTAATTTCCTGGCTTTACTGTTGAGCCCTTTTAGAAAGTTGGAGTTAAGTTGGACATCTTCTAGTCCTCAGTTGCGGAAGGTAAACATATGCATATTTTGTAAGAAAGTCTATGATGTCTGCTTTACACTTCCCAAATTCCTTTCCTCAAATTCTTCTCCAAATTATCTTCCAGGAAAACAGATGCAAAGAAATCCTTTCATTTTCTTTTCTCACACTTTTGGCTCTCTCACATTCAGTGGACTAGCATTCCTGGGTGACTTCCTCCTCCTAATGTATATAAATATTTTTTTAAAATTCTTTACAATTCTGGAAATATGTTCAACAAATTTTATTTAATCAAGATGATTTTATTTCTAATTTGTTCCTATTTTTATTTCTTTAACTTGATAACATGCAATACTAAAGATATTGATTTAAGTGCTATTTAAATGCAAAATATCTGTAGTTTATTACCGTATATATATTTATATTTATTTATTTATATTTATATTTATATCCCGCCCTATACCCAAAGGTCTCTGGGTGGCTATATATATTAGTATATGTTAAATTTGTACTGTAAGTTACCAATTTTTTAGGTCAGAATTGGTTTTTTAAATATATATTTGAATAGTGATTTTAAAAGGTATTTCAAAATACTGTTTGTGAGGAAGTCAGTAAAAGAAAATAGTGCTGTACCAC
Organism: Aspidoscelis tigris stejnegeri; assembly: GCA_023333525.1. Taxonomy (NCBI): domain Eukaryota; kingdom Metazoa; phylum Chordata; class Lepidosauria; order Squamata; family Teiidae; genus Aspidoscelis; species Aspidoscelis tigris. Next base: position 112,338,712 of record JALMGA010000004.1, on the reverse strand, counting down.
CAATTCTTTCATATTTAGAGAAAGCAAATGTAAGAACCTAAGAAGGGGCCCACTGAATCAGACCCATATTCCATCTCCACAGCCTTGATTATGTTGTGACAGCCTTCACTCTAGAGAACGAAACAGATCACTATATATAGTATACCTACAGCAAAGAAGGAAGATGCCAGAAAATGTGCATGCTAGTGGCACAAGCAATGTTTGCTTCAGACCTTATAGAAGGCATAGGCAATCTTTGGTCTATTTATCTGACACTTCTCTCAATTTTTTAAAAGGCTGAGCAAAACAGATGGTATAGCTAACATGATATGGATGATAGAGAGACCAAAAGCATTCCAAAAGGGCTTTACCTTTCTTCATTAATGCAGCTGGTTTTGTGACTACTGTATGTAGATCATGCTAGAATATGGAACATGTTAAGGTTAATTGGTGAGCCATGCCACCTGGTTGTTCTTCTGAACAATGTTTATAGGGAATAGGAAGCTACAGTAAAAACTGAATCTTGAAAGACGGAAGTGGGGACAAAAATGCTTCTTTTCCCATATTTGTTTAAACTGTAAGCTAAGTACGTGATAGTAATGGTGGGATTTGAAAAGCCAGCAGCTACAAATAAAAATGGACAAGTAGAAATACTCAGATGACTGCTTTGTTAACTTAAAGATGACTTAAAAGCACTCACGGTGGGAGTGAAATTGGAAAATGAAATATATATTAATGCTAAATATTAAGAAGACCAATGAAATGTCAACCTTGGACGCTCAGTAAATTTACAATTATTGATGAGAATGTAGAAATGGTAGAAAGTTTTGTTCTCTTGAGCTTCAGAATAAACAAATGATGGTGTGCTAAAGAATTAAAAACAGAATAATCCTAGAGAAAGTCAGAATCACGAAGGACAGGGCATTTCACTGACAAAAAAGATCAGAACAATTTGACCAATGGTTTTGAACATTAAAAAGAGAACTAAGATTGTGGCACCCATATTTTTCACTTCCTGGCAAATAAAGGGTTAAGAAATAGAAGGAGCATCAAATTTTATTTTTCTGTGCTCAAAGATGTACTGTGGATGATGGTTTCAGCCATGAAATTAAAAGGCCCTTGAGTCTCCTTGGGAGGACAAAAACTGGCAGCACCCATATCCAGAAGAATCAGGCTTCTCTGTAGCTGCATGATTGGAGCGTTCAGCCACACTCAACATGGCGACTTCCTGTCCCGCCCACATGCGTTCCCTCTCCTGTCTCTGTGCAGAAGCGTCTTCCTTTGATGCGGATTTTGCAAGCAGGAAGAGTTTGAAGACCTAATTTTTCAGTTCTTCCCAGAAACCGGTTTTGGCAGCCTCTAGACCCCATTAGAGATGGATCTCATGCAAGGCTGTGCGGAAGCGGCGTGCTTGAAGGGGCCATAATCTGCCGTGTCGTGCAGATGGTACCTTGCACGTGCGTGCCATATGTGTCCTTATTGTGTGCTTAATGGGGTTTTGAGGGCCAGTGCAGAAACACCCCTTGATTTGTCCTGCCTCGTCTTGTTTGCAGTGTCCTCCGTATCCCAGTTAGCCTTGTCTGCTTCCTCCAAAGAAAGAAAGAAAAAAGAAAGCCAAATCATGCCATTAGGATCTATCACATACAACCTGATGAATGATATTTGTATCTTATGTTTATAAAATATCAACTACTCATATTAATACTTACTGAATCGTATATTCCGGCATATAAGACGACCCCCCCCCCCCTAACTTTTCTGGTTAAAATATAGAGTTTGAGATATACTCGCTGTATAAGACGGCCCCCAACTTTTGAGAAGATTTTTATGGGTTAAAAAGTAGTCTTATAGGCCAGAATATGCTGTAGTTGTATTAAAACAGTAACAACCTTATCCTAGGTTTTTATGTTGTGGTAAATATTAAATATTTATTTCTGTTATCAGACAGTTAACTACCGGGATATCCTGAAGCAGAACTTAGTCTGATATGACTTTGAAATGACAATAAGCCTCCTAAAAGAATTTTATTAGAAAGTGGTTTTAGATCACTGTCTTTTCTGGCATATAAGACTACTTTTTAACCCAGGAAAATCTTCTCAAAAGTTGGGGGTCGTCTTATATGCCGGGTGTTGTCTTCTTATACGGCGAGTATATCCCAAACTCTATATTTTAACTGGAAAGTTGGGGGTCGTCTTATACGCCAGAAAATACGGTAGATTTGAGCCGTTGCCCAGAGCTTCTGCAGTAGCTTTGAACAAAGACGTGAAACAGAAAAAAGCCTAAGCTGACATCAGCAGCAGTTTTCTAAGTGGGGGTCATATTGATTCCATTCATAAATCAAGGTCACGGATTCTTAGTTTTTGTTTAGTTTAATGTATAAATAGACCCGCTGACACACTTGCTCATGACCCATAATAGAAGCCAGGTTTTAGCTCATGATAAGCCCCCCTCTGGATACAGCGCTATAGGTCTTATAGGAAGCCTGCGTAGTCAAGAGTGCCCGTCTCACAGCAGTGGCTGTCTTGAAGGCACAAACGTTTTCTGTGAATTTTCAAAAACTCAGTAACTGCTTTGCAGTGGAAGTCGTGTGGAAGGGCAGATGCTCTAACCAACATTGCTACATGAAGTGCTTGTCGGCCCAGTACAAGAGTAAATCATTCAAACCTCTGGTTCTGTGTGCCTTACAACTTGACAATAGGCAAAAAACATTTATCTTTCATTTCTAACACTCAGTGTCAGTGTATAAAATACTGTCATGTCTACTTAAAATATGAAACAGGTAGCTAGGTAGAAGATCATTAAATATATCTCTTCAGAGGAATGGTAGGACTGATAATGATGAGAAATTTTCACTGTTTTTCATTATCAGCCAAAATCTGTATAATATTGTCACAGACCCAAATAGTGATTTAACCATAGCTAAGATTTAAGGTAAGTTTTCATGTTACTTTGTTAACTCCCTTGGGCAATATTTGGGAAGGTGGTAGATACTGCAGTTATATCAAGCAATTTCAGACTCAGAGCAGGAACTGATTGTTGCATTTATCACTTATTTATTTCATTACATATAGGATGTATCATGGATCCTATCATGGATCCATCCTTCACCCAAAGGTCATAGAATTCAATGAAGACTATATTAATAAAAACAGAATAAAAAATGAATTAAAGTAATTAATTGGTAGAACTACATTCAAAGGAAGCTAAGCATCAAAGGCCTAGATGAATTACATTTTAACCATGCACCAGATTTTAAAATATAGCTGAACATGCTCATGTTCGGAGAAAACAGATTTAATTTTGGACCTTTCTTTTTGCTTTCTAATTTTGAAGGACAGTTTTTCTCAGATAAATGTCTGAGAAAAAGTTTCTGAAACCATTTTTTAAAGCAACCCAGGGTCACCATTTTGACTAGCCAGATAAAGTTTAGATGTCATCCAGTGCATCACCTATGCCTTGGCTCCACTTGAGGTTGCAGATAATGCTTCCTAAGATGAAGTATTTCTCTGTTAAAAATAAATAAACAAATCCTATGCATAGAATACTTGCCCTCGTAGTCTCTAATATGAAGATGTACCACCTCAGTGAGACTTGGGACTTTGAGTTTGACCCAGTTTTATATACCTGAGTTTTATATATCTTGTTCCCTTTAATTCTGATTTTGTTCCAAAGGGGAAATGGCTTCATCATTTGTTCTGTGCGCATACTTTGGTAATTGCTCCAGCACAAGCTCGTGGTTCTAAATTGTGGGTTGCTTTGGGGTTTCTTGTTCCTCATTTTTATATTTAAAAAATAGTGGCAAGCAAGCCAGAAAACTTTAAATTGATAAGATGAAGATTAAAAGCTCTATTAATTAGAT